>CM034315.1:21247866-21847866 GCA_019925795.1 Dendrobium chrysotoxum | reverse complement strand
AGGAAAAATAATTAAAGCTGCGTTTTATATTCTGGAAAATAATATAAGCAAGTATGTGAAATAATTTTAAAAACTTAAAATCTGCTTGCTTATAAATGATGGATGGATTGACCTTGAAAAATTTAGCCAAAATATGATAACTCTCTTTGGTTTGATACCACATTTTTTGCAAGAGAAAACAAAGTTTTGCTTGGAGCGAAAGAGGAGAGCATAAGAGATTTTGGAAGGAATAAAACTTTAGAGTTTCAACATGGATATGAGAGAATAAATTTAGATTTTGTTTTTTACATAACTCAATAAGCTAGCTCATTTCCCATCACAGAATTCAATTCATAATATTAAAAAAAAAACTTTCAAATAAAACTAAATAAATACTATTTAATTTAAAACTATAGGGTATGAATGCACTGACGAATGTATAATGCACATCCTTATATTCCCCTTATAACTCCCAATCTTCCACCTCCCACCTGTTCAAGATAGATGCAGAGCAAAGCCACCTCCCCCCTATTCAAAACAGGTGCAGGGCAGAGTAAAACCAAGATAGAGTAAGCTTCCAATACAGAGAAATTTCTTGTACAAAATGTTTCCAATACAAAATACTTCCACCTTGGGCCCAATCAGAGAACTTTCATATCATTTTTCCTTTCCAACTCAGAGCTCCATGTCATGAAATGTCTGATAATGAAAATATGATATACAATACCATTTCTTAAGGAAATCGTATCATGTATCGACTAGTATAAAAAAAACCCCACTTTTCAATTGCCAACACAGTGCTTAGAACTTTATCGCATTCATAAGGATTATGGAGAATGTTAAAATAACATACTTTATCAGCAAAACTACCAAAAAAAATATCAACATTTCCTAGAATCATAAAAAATTAATACATAACAAACGGACCAGTGAAAATTTACATTTTGATAGTCAAATTGTCCATAATGGAGAATAACACAACATACGAAATGTTGCACTGTAAAATCTTTATAAACTTAAGAAAAACACATTTAAAAACATAACTTTCATTCTACCTAGTAGAATTGAAAATAGAAATAGGGTATGGGTTGCCTACCTCGAGCCTAACCATTCTCCCAACAGGACTAATGAACAAAAACTGGATTTTGGACCTCAAATCTCCTCATTTCCATTCTCTTTCATTCCACCTCCTCAATCGTCTTTGGCAAGCTATGGGGTGTGAGGGTTGGTCACTAGTGACTTTAGATATTAATTATTTCAAATAACACTACTGCAACCTAACGTTGGGGTGCCAAAGCCTCTAACGTCACAATGCTCTTAGAAAAAATCTCAAACTCTTCCAAAATCTCACAATCTATCCTAGGATCTATTTTTAACACTAAAATCATATTACTAGGCCAAAACACTCCTCCAAAACCTCAAAATTGCCATTTTCCTGAGAGCAGAGTGTCAGAGCATAAATTCTTATGCTATAGTGATCGTAGAAAAAATTTAAAAATTAAAAATCTCATTTCCTAAGCCCAAACTTTAAGCATTCTAAGTTCTAAACAACTTCATAACACTTATAATTACTAAATAAATTGAAATTTTACACTTATAAACACATAAGTACTTGACTTTTGAAACAACGTCTTTTACATTCTCCCCTCCTTAAAGAAAATGTCATTCTCAACATGTCAAAATAGTTCTGGATATGAGCTTCTCACTTCAGCTTCTTTCCCCTAGGTTGCTTCCCTTTTTGCTCGATGTTTCCATTCAACTTTGACCCTTGAGATTTATTTATTTCTTAATTGCTTAACATTGAATGCTAGAATATGCTCAAGTATTTCAGCATAAGTCAAATTAGGTTGCAATTCTATTTCTGCTTCAATGACTCTTTGTTCTACATCTGGCACCCATCTTGTCAATATGGATACATGAATGAAATTATGGATATCGAATATATGATGCAGCAGAAACAATCTATAAGTAAATTTACCAATTCTCTCAATTATTTTAAATGGTCTAACGTAGTGAAGGCTTAACTTACTATCATTTTCAAATATACTTACTCCTTTCATTGGGCTAACCTTTAAATAAACAAAATCTCCAATTTGAAATTCAATAAACTTATGTTTAGGTTCAAAGTTCTTCTTATGCCTATCTTGAACTACCTCTAATCTCTTTTTGATCAATCAAATCTTTTTAGTAGTAATGTCCGTTAATTCATAACTGGTTATATGCCTTTTTTCAAGACCTTTCCAAGCTAATGATGTTCTACACCTTCTCCCTTACATAACTTCATATAGGGCCATGTTAATACTTTCTTGGAAGTTATTATAATAAGAAAATTCAAGTAAAGGGATATGATCTTCCCAGCTTCCACCAAAATCTAAAATATATAGCCTTAGAAGTGAAAGTTCGTGAATGTTGTTAAACCTTAAGGAACTAGCCCGAGGCTCACCAAGAGGTGGGGGGTGAATTGGTAATTTTTTAAAAAAATTAACTTAAAAATAACAATGACAATATTTTTTAAACTTTTTCAGAAATTAAAAATACCATATTTTAATTACTTGCGAAAGTGAATGAGTTTATCAATAATATTGATTTAACTATGATGATATCTTGATTTATGAAACTAAGCAATAATCACCAATTTTCCCAAGCAGTTATAATAAAAATAAAATATAAGAAATATAAAAAGTGTGAAAAGGAAAAAACACACCAGAGATTTTTATAGTGGTTTGGTCAATTTTGACCTACGTCCACTCCCTGGAGTCCTCCGCTCTGAGAATTATACTAAAATAAAGTGACTCTCCTTCTGCTCCTACAGAAAGGCGGAGAAGCCCTTAAAATCTCACTTTCACTAAACCTAATGCGGCGGAGTGACGGATGCTATGTCACCCTCCTGGTGATGGCAGTGGACCTTAACTCATTTTTCTCTCTCCTAGAGAATGCAGAGAACCTCAACTCTTTTTTCTCTCTCCTGGAAAAGGAAAAGAACCTTGAGGACATGACCTAGAAGCCTCTCTCTTTAGAGAGCTTCCAAAGACTCACTAAGGCCACAGGAGGAGCAAGGGTGTAGTTAGCCAGGAGAAACTATGTGATCCTCTTACACTCATTCTCCCTCATGCTCAACCTCACCTTCTCCTTCCTCTCAAACCCTAGATTTCTCAAAAGCTTCTTTCTCAGAGTATGTTTAGCAGTCACACAATCCTCTCCACATTACAAAGAGAATCTTTAAAACTTACTTAAGTATTGAGCTTCAAGAAACTCTAAAAAATCAAGTAAGTCGTCATTATTTATATAGTATAATTGAAGTTCATATAGTATGATCAGTTCAAAACTAGTCCCATCCAGTACGATCTAAACAGTCATTCACATGAATTATTCAAATTTTATGAACACATCATACATTACGATTCATATATCATCTAGTATGATCTGTTTGATTTCCTCTATTCATACGAGATGATTCCTGAGATGACTAAAAATCATCTCTACTAATCATCTCGTACTACTCTCATCATATAGTACAGTTAGTTGATGTTAAGTAAGTCATCCAGTACGATATGAATATTGTACAGTAGGATTAGTTCAAATATCATGATTTCATTTGGTATAATCTTTGGGATGACCAAATTTTATCTATGCTAATCATTTGGTACGATCAATATCATACAATAGGATCGGCTATTATTAATTAAACCATAATTTGGTTGACTAATTATGAGGATTAATTTTAGCAAGATTTTAAATATTTATTCAATACGATTAACATCGTACAGTATTATTAGTTCAAAAATTAAATTTCAAAATCTTACTTAAATTAATCTGGCAGCTAATATTTTTAGATTGTAACGAATCATACTGTACAATTTGTTCACAAAAACTAATTTTTCAATTAGCAGTTAAGCCCACTCTTTCTACACTCATCGTATAATATGATTATAAGTCGTATAGTATGATTAGTACAAAAATTTTATCTTTTAAACTTTATAACACTCCCCTTGTGTGTGTGAACATTCACCTAATTGCATACACTCTTATATGGCCAGACTTAAGAAATAGAAAATAAAGAAAACTAAAATTATATACTTTGTTTACTTGATATTCCTATTCTACCCATTATTAAGCTTTTAGTAGGCTTGAGTAATATATGACTTACCTGTAATGTTAGTGCTCACAGACCAAAAAATATCTAATATATTTAGTTAGAAAAGTAATAATTCAACCAATAATATTTATCATCATCAAAATCACAAGCTAGAGATCCTGGATTACAACAAGAAGATCTTTTAAACCCTAAATCACTCTTTAAGATTATCCATATATCTGGGGATGAAAGGCTATACTGAAGTTCAAATGAGTCCCCAAACCTTCCTGAATGTTTTTCCATAATTTTGAAGTAAACCCGCCATCTCGGCTAGAAAAAATAACCATGAAAATTCTATGCAATCTGATAGTTTCTTTAACATATAGCTGAGCCAATTTATCTATAGAATCAGTCTACCTCATTGGCAAGAAATGGGAAAACATCATTAATTTATCCATAATTACCCAAACTATTTATAGTAATTTCTTCCTATTTCTATTCTGGAATAGGAAATAGTTGCAATATACCACTGGGCCTCTAATGCCCAACTTTCATTTTTTGACAAGTTCACACTTGGAAACAAATTCTACAACGTCTCACTTTAATCCCAATCACAAAAATATGCACTTTAAATCATAGTGCATCTTATTGTTTCCTTGGTTACTGGTGTAACTGGAATAATGGGCTTCATGTAAAATATCTCTCCTTGGCTCACCATAAGGAGGAACCCATAACCTCTACCCATAAGAAATAACACCTTCTTCATCAACTCACAACTTACACATCTTTCCAGACTGAATTTGATTCATCAATTTCACATATTCTTCATCTGCTTTTTGAGCTTCCTTAATATTATCTAGTAATGAGGGCAATAAAACTAACTGGGAAAGAATTCCACCTAACACATCTGTAGGAAACACTACCTCTAACTCCATTCTCTCCATCTCTTTAATCAATGCTTGCTCAAAAGTTAACATACTAACTGCTGCTCCTGCCGACTTCCTACTTAGTGCATCAGTAACAACCTCTATTTTCCTGGGTTGATAAATAATATCCAGATCATAGTCCTTGATCATTTCCAACCACCTTCTTCATCTCAAATTCAATTCCTTTTGAGTTAAGATGTACTTTAAACTCTAATAATTACATAAATCTCATACCAAATACCATACCGGTAGTGCGCCTAGATTTTCAATGCAAAATTAATAACTACTAACTCTAAATCATAAGTCGGATAACTCCTCTCTTTTGGCTTCAACTACCTAGAGGCATAAGTCTTAACTCTTCCACCCTACTGAAGCACACAACCCAATCCTCTAAAAGGTACATCTCTCCATACCTAAAATACTTTTGTGCCTAACAGAATTGTTAATGTAGGGGCTTATGCCAAACATTCCTTCAATCTCATGACACTCCATTCACACTCTAGTGTCTACTCAAATGGTACATCCTTCTGAGTTAACTCCTCAAAGGACTAGCAATATGTGAAAATTCCTTTGACAAACTTCTAATAATATCCTACCAAACTTAGAAAACTATGAACCTCTGTCACGGACGCCGATCTCAGCCAATCCACAATTGGCTGCACCATTTGTAGATCTATAATAATTCCTTTATTACTTAACATATGCCCCATAAATTCTATAGAAGCCAACCAAAACTCATATTTAAAAAATTTTACATATAAATTTTTATGACTTAACATCTCTAGACTTGTCCTCAAATGGGTTGCATGCACCTCTTTAGACTTTCAATATACCAAAATATCATCAAAAAATACAGTAACAAAATAATCTAGATATTTCATGAACACCCTATCCATCAAATCCATAAACATATATGATACATTTTTCACCCTAAATGGAATTATAAGACACTCATACTGCCCATACCTAGTATTGAATATTATTTTCATAATGTCTTCATTCTTCACCCTTAATCGATGATAACATGACCTCTAATAAATTTTAGAAAATATAATTGCACCTTCCAATTGATCAAATAAATCATCTATTATGGGCAATGAATATTTATTCTTAACAGTCACCTTATTCAACTCTCTATAATCAATGCACATCTATAGGGACCCATCCTTCTTTTTCATAAATAATACCAAAGCTCCCTATGGAGACCCACGCAACCAAATAAAGCCTTTCTCAAATAACTCTTGCAGTTGAAATAATTCTCTTGGCACCATTATATAAGGAGTTTTTGTTATGGGAGCTATATATGGCATTACTTCAATATAAAACTCTCTCTCTCTTTCAGAAGCTAGCCCACACCTCCTTAAGAAAAACATCAGGGAATTCTTTCACCATTGGGCATTAGCAAGATTGTCAACTGACTTACTCAAATCCTTCACATAAGCAAGAATGATGGAATTTTCTTTCCGCCAAGATTTATCCACATGTAATATAGAAATTAAAGAACTCAAAATACTCTAAATCTCTAGAAAATAAAAAGACTTCACCATCCACACCCATACTAATTTTTTTCTTACTACAGTCAATCTGAACCCTAATATTTATATAACCAATCCATTCCAACTATAACATCAAACTCCTTCAGAGGTAACAAAATCAAGGTTGCTACTAGCTTTCTACCGGAAAGCTCAAACTTACATAGAAAGACTTTATTCATAAACACTAAATCCCCTATAGGAAACATAATAGATAATTCAAGGGCATAAGGAATGGAGAGGCAAATTCAAATCTTTCAAAATACACTCAGACAGAAATTAATAACTATCACCCAAATTAAAAGGAATATTATAAGGATGCTCTAAAATGTAAACTATCTATGTTACCACATCTAAAGCTTCCTTAGCTTCTTATTGGGTCAAATTATATACCCTGGGCTAAACTGGAGGGGTACTATCAATGCTTATAGACTCTCACTACACTCCATATGATCTCCACTGAATCTGCTTCTGCTATGCACTGTCACCAATTTGCTGTCAGTTCTAAAAGGGGTTACTACTAGCGGCTGCCTTTGACTTCCTCCAACTTTAGGTCTATCTATCAGAATCTTCTAGGGGCATTGAGATATATTGTGACCTTATTAGTCATAATAATAATATTGACCAGTATATTTGAAACATCTACTAGAATGCCTCCTTCCATAAAACCCACACAAAGGAATAGTGTCAAAAGACACAGATCTACCTGCACTCATAAAAATTGCAGGTCCTTCCTTCTTGGAATCCCCACTATCGCCAAACTTAGGCCACTTCCCACTAGCTCCACTACTAGAGGGATCTCCACCAAATCTTCTTCTTCTATGGATATCCCATCACTGTTTTGTTATTGTCAGATCATTCTATACAAACCTTGCATGCTAAAAAAACTCGCAAAATTCTCAGGTATGGAGTGGTACTAAAGGGTGCCTCAAACTGTCTCTGATTCCTCTTAGAAAATGATAACACTTCTCTTTTGGAGTGCTGACCAACTGAGGACTATAATAGGCTATGGCTATAAACTCTACTATATACTATATTATTGAGTTACTCCCCTGCACAAGCCTGAAGAACTGCTCTTGCATATGTTGCCTCGCAAAGGCTGGAATAAACCAATCTCTAAATGTCTCCACAAATTTCTCCTAGGAAATATATCCATTCACTCTATCTTGAAATTTCTTTCTCTGCTGGCCAACCCACCAACACCCAGCTTCTACATCTAGAAGGAACACCACTAAGGGCTTTTTTCTACCTTCTAGACACTACATCCCATCAAATGATTTTTCCAACCTCAATAACCAATCCTCTACACCCTAAAGATCTATCGCTCCTTGAAAATAAGGAGGTTTCAATCTCAAAATAATTGTAAATGATAATCTATCTCATCTCCTCTTACACCTTACATCCTATTCTAAGCTTCTCCCATCAATTCTGCTACCAACCCAATAAATTGCATCATTGAATCAAATGTTATAGCTTCTACTATATAATGGATTGTAGCAACTTTAGAACTCTACCCATCCACTGCATCAGGGTCATGTGGGTCCATCTTAGCAACACTTTAAGGTATACAAAATAAGGGGGGATTCAATATCAAACTCATTAACTTTCACTTGAACATGTGGGATTCACTAACTATAATGCAAGATCACCTATTTTTTACTTAACAAATCAGTTTCTAAGGCTCTAGTACTAATTAAATTCCTCTCAATCACTGCTCTGATACCACTCTTTGCTGCCCTAAGAACTAAAGAGGAATTTAACCCTAATTTCTTAATCATTCTAAGCTAATCATCTCACAAATTGAAATATACCAAAGCCACTAATCTTCAATAACATTTGGAGTGTGTAAAACATAAATTTTATTTCCTAAATAATCATATATAAAAATCTAGATTCCAAATATGTTCAACAAAATATAAACATAACCTAGGCATCCAAAATCCTTGGCAGTTGCTGACCTATATTCCTTGCTTAATATCAGGCTAAATCTACTCATCAGTATCTTTACTTTTGCCTGAAATGGTATAAGCAATAGAGTGAATATATAGCTCAGTAGGCTAACCTCATTACTCATCATAGAATTCAAGTCATAATATTGAATGAACTTTTAAACAAATATTATATAAATATTGTTTAATTTAAAACTATAGTGTACGAATACACTATAATTCACATGCATAAATGCCCCTTATAACTCCCAATCTTCCACCTCCCACCTGTTCAAGAGAAAAGTGCAGAGCAGAGCCACCTCTCATTTGTTCAAAACAGGTGCATAGCAGAGTAAAACCAAGACAAAGTAAGCTTCCAATATAGAGAAATTTTTAATGCACAATATTTTTAATACAAAATACTTCCACCTTGGGCCCAAGCAGAGAACTTTCATAGCATGTTTCCTTTTCAATTCAAAGCTCCATGTTATGAAATGCATGATAATGTAAATATGGTAAACAATATCATTTCTAAAGAAAATTGTATCATGTAACCACTACTATAGAAAACCCCCACTTTTCAGTTGCCAACAAAGTGCTCAAAACTTTATCACATTCATAGGGATTGTAAAAAAATGATAAAATAGCATATTGTACTACCTTTCCTAAAATAACATACTTTATGAAATATACTGCCAATAAAAAATATCTACCTTTCCCAAAATCACATTCATAGAATAAATCAACTAGTGAAAATTTGAATTCTTATAGTCAAATCATCCAGAATGTAGAATAATGCAACATATGAAAACTTACACGATAAAACCTTAATAAAACTTAAGAAAAATACTTTTAAAAGCATAACATTTATTCTACCTGACAGAATTGAATACAGAAATGGGGTATGGGTTTCCTACCTCGAGCCTAACCATTCTCCCAATAGGATTGACGGGCAAAAACTAAATTTTGGACCTCAAATCATCTCTTTTCCCTTTTCTTTCCTTCCTCCTCCCCTCTTTTCTTCTTCAACAATCTATTAGGGGTGAGGGTATTACTGACTTTAGATATTTTTATTTTAAAAAAATACTATTCCAGCCTAGTGCAGGGGTACTAAAGCCTCCAACACCATAGCGCTCTTACAAAAATTCTCAAACTCTTACAAAACCTCATAATCTATCCTGGGATATATTTTCAGCACTAAAATAATGTTACCAAGCCAAAACACACCTCCAAAACCTCAAAATTTCCATTTTCTCGAGAGCATAGCATAGGAGCGCCAATTCAAATGCTGCAGCACTCATAGAGAAAACTTATAAATTAAAATTCTCGTCTCCTTAGCCCAAAATTTAAGCATTCTATGTTTTAAATAGTTTAATAACACTTATCATCACTAAATCAAATGAAAATTCACACTTGTAAACACATAATTACCTGACTTCTAGACAGCTACTATTACATAGCCTTTGTAGCATTATACTTTTTTTTTCTTACTTATTAGGATGTATCCTTTCCTATAGCTATTTAAATCTTATAAATAAGGGGTGATGAGAAGAATTTTATTTCTTTTATATCTATTAAATTTTTAGGACTAATAAAGCTTTTGAACATTTTCATTACAACTTTTCTCTCGTATTTCATCTTCCTCTCCATTTTTAAACAAGTTCCTCATCACTCCTCTATAGGTTTTCTTGCTAGTAGAGGGGTATAATCATCAGAAAAATTTGGATCCAATGTTATATGTGTGTGTGTGTAATGATTCAATTATTTGATGATAACCTATGCAATATAAAGTTCACATTAGAAAAGTCTTTAAAAAATATTAAAATTAATATTTTGAGAAAAAAAAGCAAATAATGTTATATGTAAATTCTCATTAAAACATATATTGACATATGAATTCAACTCAAAATAATATTTACTAATTTAAATGAAATTGAAACCAAACCATGAATGAATGTTAAAATTATGCATTTTAATTTTCTTTGCAAGAAAGGCTATTTGTTTGTAAGCTTATTGTTAAAGTACGCAAGAAATATTCGACAGACTTCAACGCCACAATAGCCCTTAATTAGTTCTTGTGATATATATCCATATTTACTTGATTCATTTAATGTGATGTCATTGCTACTTTGATCATCAAGTAGGTATGTGTGGTGTACAACTTGTGATTGTGATTATGGTGAATTGAGCTTGCTATAATTCTAGTTAATTTGAATACTTAATTAATATATTAGAATATCCAATCACATATTTGTTAATATAAAAATTAAAATAATGAACCTTGAGGCACATGGGCTAACATTTCCCACGAAAATCTATTAGGGGCTCTCAGTCAGACCTTGCTTCAATCTTGAGGCTCATACGACTAACATTTTCCAAATATATAGATAAATTTTCTAGTATGAGCAACAAGGTAAAAAAAATTATGACTCTTTAACCAGTTATCTAAAATGCATATAAACACCACTATTAGTTCCCTAACATTTCAAATTTTTAATTTGTAGTTCGTACTCATTTTCTCTAAGGAAATATGCCCTTTATAGCCTAGAAGTTTCAGTACCAAACCTATCAAAATCTTGAATAGCCATTTCACCACCATACATATAACCCTTCTACAACAATAATAAAAGGACATCAATCAAGGTGTTGTCTTCACTATAAATATCTTATAGACCTTACATCTTTGGCTCTCTGTGGAGATGCCTTTGAGTTTATATGAAGATACTTTTCTTCGAAATGGTACAAATGCTCTCCAACAATATTCTGACAGTGATCACACAAGGCGGGTTTGTGGAGATATTGAGGGAACTATAAATTTGATTGCCCAACTTTTTTTTTTTTTTCCCTTCTTTTAACTACCAAAATATTCTTGAAATCTTTAACCTTGATTTTAAATTGAAAAGGACTTGGCATTATGCTATAAAGAAGAGATTACATATTTAGGCATCTTGCATTTATTGCATGGGGAAAGGGAAAGGGTAGTTAGGCCATTAGGCAAAAAAAGGAAAAAAAAACCTTTAGGCTTAATGAGAAAAATGTTGATGACAAAGATATTTATGGAATTTAAATTAAAATTATAAAAAATATTTATACATGATGATTTGGTATCCATTTAAATAGTGTAAGGGCATTCTTGTAATTTGACATCTACAAAATTAAAGAAATTAATTAATCTCTTTATCTTATATAAGAAAAACTTGCTTAAGATGCCTTTAACCTCATAAATATATGACAAATAATATAATTTTTTATTGGATTTCACAAGTCGTTTAACTAATTTTTTGGCGAACAAAATAAAATTTAGTAAATATTCGCATAAAATTATATATATATATATAGTAAATGAATATAATGATGTATTATTATTCTTCTTTATTATAATTCAAAATGAACACACCATAGATTTACATGATATATGTTATGTAAGATTTTATTGAATTTTACAATCTTCCTTTCTTTTACTAATATCATCCTCAGAGTTACTCAGCATTTCTCAAATAATTGGACTGTATTTTCTCATCAACATTACTCAATCCTTAAAGACAAATTCTTCTATGTGGGCATATCACTTGCTATCTAAACTAATTTGTAAACAGTGGCCATTGAAAATGTGAGTAAATCACTCAAAATAAATTCACTTCTAATTTCAATGCATCTTATATACCAGTAAATAAAATGCCTCACTCAACCCGCCGAGGCATATTTCCCTCAAATACGGTTGGGAACCCCCCATCCCAGGTTTGAATCCCCTCTACTACAGCCTCGCCTCTTCAGTGGGGTAAAGCAAGTGTGGGCTCGATGCCAGTGGGTGGCCTCGTTAGGTTCCGTCGAGGGATTAGTTATGTCGCCAAGCGCTTCCTTTGGAGTGGTAGCGGGTAGATATCCTTGTTCAAAAAAAAAAAAGCCTCACTCATTCAACAAACAAGAAGTTAATTAATAACCTAATTAATAGAGGAATTGCTTCTATTTATTTTTTCTCCATCATAAAAGACTTATTAAAAAGTATTAATTTTTAGTATTGATTAATTCTTTCTACATAGCTCACCTTAATCTATTGGTTGGGAGCTTTGGCTATCAACAAGGAGCTCTTGGATTCAAATCGTGCGTATGTTACGATGTGTGTGTGAGTTTGCCCCTTAAATGTCCCAAAAAAATTAATTTCTTTCTAGCAAATTTTTTTTCTATAAAGATTATATCTCGTCTCTTCGGAGACGTCCGATAAAATTGGAATGATACAGAGAAGAATAACATAGCCCCTGCGCAAGGATGACATGCATAAATTGTAAATTTTTAATGTTACACAATGGAGAAAAAGGATTCGTTTAGCCGATCCCGCGTAATCGGACAAAGGCTTGATGTTGTTGTACAAAAATTAACTCTCATTTTTTATCTTCTTTCGAGATAGATTTCTTACTACTTTATTTTTATGTGTAAAAAACTGTTTTTTATAATAACTTTCAAAAAGATTTTTTTTCCTTTAGCAATTTAATAATTATTTTTATAAAAAGCTATAGTGCTATTAACTGATTCTTAATTTTAATTTAATTTCCTTAATCAAATTTTAAGATGCAATTTACAGCAACATTTATAAGCATTAAAACAGCATTAAAGTATTTATTAAATGAAAAATGAATAATGACTCCAACTTCCCATGGAATTAACACTAGCAAATGAAAGATTAATACATCGTGAGGAAAGACAAGTCTACAACAATGGAGTTTGACAAATTCGTTCCAACAAAAAATTAAAAAAGAAAAATTTCACCGTTTTATACATTCCTTTCTGATCTACACCAAATAAATCGTAAAAGATCGTCCAATTGTCGCCTATTTTGCTATATAATACACGCACGGGCAAATTACTTACGTATCGTACAAAGAGGGAGGAAATAGCCCTGTTATGCTCTCTGTTCTCCCCTGGTTTGGCGATTCGTTCTTGCTCAGAGCGCAAAGAGAGAGCAATATAAATCTTACTGTCTTCTTCGTTTTCCCTCCCTCGGCACATCCTTGCTGAAAGCACAAAGAAGAGAGAGAGAGAGAGAGAGAGGCGCGAGAGCAAAAGAGTCATGTTTTCAGACTTCTGTCTTCTCCCCTAGTTTTACGGCTTGCTCTTCGCAGAGAACCGAGGAAAAGGAGAAACTTTTTGGATGGTGGGAGGACTGAAGTGGTCTAGATGCGATCATAACACAGTTACGGTGTAGTATTTCTGCAATTTTTGTGCAGCTTTTTGGAAGGAAATCGTTTGCGAGGTGCGGTGGGAAGAGAAAGAGACAGCATTGATGAGAGAGAGTAAGAGTTTCTAAAAATAGACTAAGTACGCGTGTGGGTAAACTATATCCTCTAATGAATATACAGTCCGTTATCTGGGAATTTGCATTTTAATTATCCTTCCTTTCTCTTTCGCAGCATTTTTCATCTTCTTCTTTTTGCTGTCTTCTTGCTCTTCTTCCTCTTCTGCTCTGCTGAAGAGAAAGAAGTTAGTTTCTTAGAAAAGGGAAGAGCGAGAAATACTTTTTTCTTCTTGTTCTTTCCTGTTCTATTTCTCCTTGTTCCTTCCTGTTCTATTTTTAAACGTCGCTTTTTGGCCTTATGTTTTCTTTTTTCTTTTTGGCAAGGAAGAGATTAGTATAGATAGAAGAGGAGAGAACAGAGGAAAAGGGCGAAAGACTGGTGACGAGACAGAGAAAGCCCGTTTGATAAGAAATAGGAAGAGAAGTATGGCTTCGAAACTAACAAGACATTCCAATATGCAATGCTTTCTTGACCGAACCCTGGCATCAGTCACCTCACATTCTCTCCCTAAGGTGATCTCTCTCTCTCTCTCTCTCTCTCTCTCTCTCTCTCTCTCTCTCTTCCTTGAAAAAGAAAGAGTCCTTTCCTTTTCCATGATTTCTGTTAGCATACCCATGTTTTGTTTCTTTTCCTATATATTTTTCTACAATATTAATGATTTTTTGTTATTTATTGATCATTGCTTCCTCCGTTTAATGTTTGTTGTCTTCAAGGAACCATTTTATTAGGGGAAATTTCTCCTGCTCTTTCCTATTGTTTCTTTATTGGAGATTCTACTTCTTTAACTAATATTAATTCATACCTTAAATTTTTACTTTTTATCTGTGGATTATGCAGCATTATGTGTGATTTAGTTCTGTATTCTGTAGGATGGTGAAGAAAAACATTCAGATTTTATTGGAGATGCTGTTACTGCAACTCAATTGTTGGCAGATTTGCTTCCATTTGCTCTTTAGTCAATTGTTATAAATAGGCAGAAAAAAATTCTGTGGCATGTTTTCAATCTCCACATCTTTTTTTTTATCTTAGTGATCAGAAGTGGTTGAAACTGACTTAAAAGTATTTATTTGATGGAATGTAAATGTAAATGAGTACTCTTTTTTTTTTCCATCCACCACCAGAAGGGTGATGCATAAATTTCAATTTCAAGCATGAAAGTCAGCTTCAATTGTGCTCTTAGCATATACTCACAATAAAATATCATTCTGTTCTAAACAAGCATAAGAGCTGAGTCTGCAATAATTGATTTCATACAGAACAACCATGAAATTTAGAGATGTTTGACTGAAATATGACAAAGTCTTAACTATTTGATTGCAGACAAGCCTCAAGGATTTGAACAGTCTATGGCAGCCAATTGGCAAGGAAGAAGTTGAATACTTTAATCTTCGAGACCTCTGGGATCAGTACAATGAATGGAGTATCTTTGGAACAGGCATTCCGATCATCAGCCCCGACGGCGAAACTGTGCTTCAGTACTATGTTCCCTACTTATCTGCTATCCAGATTTACACCAGCGAATCTCTGGCTTCTCTGAGGTTTCATGATTCCTGATTAAAATTTGATACATGCTGGTATATTTGCCTCAAAATCTGAAACACATTTTGATGATAATTTTCAGAAATTTGATCGAGGAAAGCGAGAGTGATTCCTGGAGTGATGACAGTGAGAACGAGAAGCTATCAAGGTCATGGGATGTTACATCTGATGATTCTTCTTTTGATCAGGAAGGTTCATGGCCAACTGATCGGTTGGGTTACTTGTACTTTCAGTATATGGAATCTACTCCTCCCTGTAGAAGAATTCCACTAATGAATAAAGTAAGATGAATTTATGGATTTTTTTTATTTCGTTGACATATATTTCTTTTATTTTATACAGTTTAATATGAATTTATAGGTAAATGCGCTTTCGAGAAGATTTCCAGGCTTAATGTCATTTAAGAGTGCAGATCTTTCACCTGCTAGTTGGATGTCTGTTGCTTGGTATGACGATTTTCCATTTTTATTTTCCCTGAATTGTTTGATCGTTTTTACTTAAAGTTTTTAGTTTTCTCATTCATTTCTTATGAATTTTGTGATGAAATCTTAATAGGTACCCTATCTGTTATATTCCTGCTCGTAGTTATGAGAAAGATCTGTATGCTTCTTTTTTGACCTTTCATACTATCTCATCTGCTTTCCAAGGTATGTGATAATGGCCTTCTGTAGAAAATGTGACATTTACGTTTAAATCGGCATTTTTTTCAAGTTGATATTGTTGGGAATTTGGCACTTGCTTGTTTATTCATGAATATTTCCTTGGCCAAATCATAAGGAAAGCCTTTACTTTTTTTAATGGAAAATTAGATCCACTCATTGTATTTGAATGATTCTCTGCGATAAAATCATTTGTCAATAGTTAAGAGGCCTAGTTGCTGAAGACCAAAGCAGAGGGAGCAAAAGGTTGTAAAGGAATAGTTCTGTTGAGAATTTCAGTAAAAGTTATGTACATACACCCACTACAAATCATTAAGTAGCAGATGGCTAGCTACATTAACTACGGCAGTTAACACTAATGGTCCAGATAAAGAACAAAATCAAGGAACATAAACTGAATAAATTGGGTGTAGATGCGAGCTGCTGGTGATCACTGCATTAGTTCCCTTCCGCTTCTGAAGAACTCAGCTCAAGTCCAGTAAGCTTTGTAACACCATTGCCCGCAGGATGACAGTCAGTAGATGTCGGTGACATTTAAGGTGAAAGAAATGTTTAAATCTGATGGAACATATGTGTTGTTGTTGATGCAATTCGCAGTGGGAAATGGTCCCAATTTGTGAGGTTTTAATTTGGAGTAAGTATCTGCAAGAAAAGGATCCTCGCAGAGACAATCATTACGAGGTCACCGACCTCAAACATCTTAAGATGTATGTGAGCGTTATCTTGCAATTTGTAGGAGTTGTTGCTTGTGGTGAGCTTGTTTTTGATGTATTTTAGCAGAGAGTCCAAGTATTGAACCATATATGAGGCGAGTTTGCTCTTCGGTTTAGAAAAGATACCTCGATCCACGATATGATTTGATTGTTTGATGCAAACAATATGGAACAGGGCTTGTTCAATAGAACGATTAACTATAGAATTATATGAAAATACAGCTTGACTTTGTAATTCAGCCCATTGAGTTGGATGGCGTCCACATAAAAAACAGAGCATATTGTTTAAGCTGCAATTAGCAACCTTTTTGTTTTTTATTTTTTTTTTGGTTTGTCAGATTGAGGGAGATAGGCTAAACTTAGAGGGAGCTTGGTTTGAAATCTTTTCCATATTTGATGTCAATAATAGCTGATAAATTTCACATTTCTATGGAAAGTCAAACTACAGGGAATTCAGAGAGCACAATTTCACGAGCAGCATGGCTTGCATCAAATGTGTTTGTATGCAATAAAATGGCTCATTTTTGAGACATGTCTATACTAAAATCCATCTTTAGAAAGAATTAGCAGTCCTTCATCTTTGATTGTTTGCTTGTTTCTTAGAAATTTAGCAAATCTATCGTTAGTTCGAAGTGCAAAAGTTTCTTTTTGCAATACGTGTATTCTACCAAAAGAATAAAAAAAGAAAAAGAAATATCAAAAGAGAACATCATAGAACACACAGACTTTATATGATTCAGAGACCAATCCTCCTACATTATGTCAATTCAGGCTCCTTGTGTTCTACATATTCATTCATTTTTTGCATTTTAATTGCAGATGACAAATTCATTGACTCCGAAGAAGACAAGTCGAGAATTTCTACGGCGAAAGATGGGAGTTCCAAGGATACAAAAAAAACTATTAGCCTTCCTCCATTTGGCCTTGCAACCTATAGGATGCAGGAAAATATCTGGCTAAACCCTGAAAATTCGGATCATGAAAAGCTTATGACCCTTTACAGTGCAGCAGACTCATGGCTTAAGCAGCTAAGAGTTCATCATCACCATGATTTCAAATTTTTCACCGCCCATATGTAAGATAATCCACCTTAAATAATTTCACTCTCTGCACTTAGAACTGAAGTAGAGGAAAGCATTGGTCGCTGGAAGGGTTGATTTTTTTTTTTTTTTCTGTTATAGGGGCAAAAAACTTAGTTTTGGTGCATAAAAAACTAGTTTCTTTGCACTTGAGAAGCCATGAAAGTCTTCTTCTGTATCAGTGCATGCTTATATCTTTCAGCAGAACTATGGAAATTTGTAGAAACTCCCTTTCTAATTTTATTTTGTTAGAAAAGGATAATATGTTAAATCTCCGATATTAATGCTAGAGTTTGTTATGATTTATGAAACTCTTGGCATATAAATTACTATTAATAATAGGATTTTTATAATAAACACTATTAGTGTATCACATAAAGAGTTTTATGCAAATATCCCCTTATAGAATCTATCAAAAAGCGTGTTGTTTAAGCTTTTGCTAGTGGGTTTAATGATAGAATTCCTTACGAAGTGGAGAAAGAATGACCAGAATTTCTTATTGAGTATTTGTGGCTGTAATGACAAAGATGCCAAGCATCTTGAAGCAGCTAGTTATTCTTACTTGCATGCAATCATTTGTAGTAGAAATTGAATATTCTTGAAATCAACTTGGTAAAAGAAGATGCCTCTCAAAATAATTCAACTTGATAGCAATGATGTGAGAGTTTCCTACTATAATAAGGAAATTTTTAAGCACTTATATTCAATTTCATAAAAATTCATCGAGATGTATATGAAAATTATCGTTTAATTTTGCCACTCTGATATAAAACTTTATGCTTATTTTACAAATATTTCTCAAACTCAATAACATTTTGATTGGAGATAAATTTATAAAATATAGAATCGACTATACAAAATACAGAAGCTAAATTATAAATATATTTTACATACCTTCGGCTATTGATATTTGATCATGTTCTTCATTAATTTTGACATTTTATAAACCTTTTTCTCTCCCAATAGGATGGTGTAGGTTTCTTTTTTAGAAGTGATTAGAGAGAAAGGCGTAGGGACCCAAAATATATAAAAATTCCGAATTAATTGCTACCAATCATAACAATAAATGAATTTTCAGTTTTAAAAGCTGAATTTAAAATTAAGAAACTGTCTATTTTAATTTCTGAATTTAAAACTGAGTAACGGTCATTTTAAATATTGAATTAAACTGAAAACGTTCAAGTAATTTGGACCACTAATGATAGTTATTTTAACAATCTCCTACTTGGTCCAAATACTCCATCACAAATAAAATAAGAAAAAACAAATATGAATCATGGTGATAGGTTCTCTAAGTGCAAGTATTGTTTCTCATACATCACAATGATTATGTCTCCTAAATATTTGTTTATTTAACTTAATGAATAAACATTTGTTTATTCTAAGTCAAACTTAAAGATGACTATCATTACATAAATGTGCACACATAAATAACTAAAACATAAAAAACACCTTAACTATATTCATTTTACAATGAAATCAACTAAAGTAACCAAGACTCATACAGTCCACATGATCCTTAAAATTTCTGTTGTGGCATGCCTTTAGTTAAAGGATCTGCTATCATCAATTCAGTGCTTATGTGTTTAATAACCACTATATTCTCCTTAACACTTTCTTTTATGGCTAAGCACTTAATATCAATATGCTCGCTTTGACTACTGCTTTTATTATTCTTAGCCAAAAACACTACAGCTGAATTACTACAATATATCTTCAATGGCCTAGATATTGAATCTACAAGTCTAAGCCTAGAAATAAAACTCTTCAACCATACGCCATACGATGTGGCCTCAAAATAAGACAATAACTTGGCCTCCATAGTGGAAGTAGCAGTCAAAATCTGCTTGGAACTCCTCCAAGACACAGCTCCACCAGCAAACATAAATATATACACAGAAGTTGATTTTAGAGAATCAACACAGCCAGCAAAGTCAGAATCTGAATAGTCAGCCACTTCCAAACTATCAGACTGCCTATACATAAGCATGTAATCTTTCGTACCTTGGAAATACCTTAACAATTTCTTTGCTGCTCGTCAATGGTACATGCCTGGATTACTCTGATATCTCCCTATCATCCCTACGACAAAAGCTATGTAAGGTCTTGTGCAAACCTGAGCATACATTAGGCGACCAATAACTGAAGCATATGGAATATTTCTAATCTCCTCCCTTTCAAAATCAATTTTCGAGCATTGATTCAAACTGAATCTATCCCCTTTAACAATGGGAGCTACGTTTGGTGAACAATCTTTTATCCTAAATCTCTCCAAAATTTTATTGATATTGGTCTCTTGAGATAAACCCAAAATACCTTGAAGTCTATCTCTTTGTATTTTAATGCCAATAACATAAGATGCATCACCCATATCCTTCATATCAAAATTTTCAGAGAGAAATTATTTCACCTCACGTAATAAGGCTTTATCATTAGTTGCAAGAAAAATATCATCCACATAGAGAATTAGAAAATAAATTTTGCTCCCATTGATCTTCTGGTATATACATTGATCCATGATATTTTCTTCAAAACCAAATGAAGAGATTACATCATGGAGTTTTAAATACCATTGACGAGAGGCTTGTTTCAATCTATATATAGACTTCTTAACCTTGCACACTAAATGCTCGCCTTCACTAGAGGAAAATCCTTCTGGTTGTTTCATGTAAACCTCTTCCTCTAGTGTTCGATTTAGAAATGTAGTTTTCACATTCATTTGTTGTAGCTCTAAATCAAAATGCCCAACAAGTGCCTTGATAATTCTGAAGGAATCATTTTTAGATACAAGAGAAAAAGTATCTTTGTAAACAATCCCTTTTGGTTGAGTGAATCCTTTAGCAACCAGTCTTGCTTTATATCTTTCTATGTTGCCTAATGAGTCTCTTTTTGTCTTAAAGACCCATTTACACCCTATGGCTTTTACATTATTAGACAACATAACAAGATCCTGAACTTCGTTATGTGTCATTGAATTCATCTCATCTTTCATGGCATCATATCATAAATCAGATTCTTTACAACTCATGGCTTGTGAAAACATTTCAGGATCATTTTCAGCTTCAATATTATAGTCCGACTCTTGAAGATATACAATTTAGTCACTAGGAATTATTGATTTTCTTTCCTTAATAGATTTTCTTAATGTTGTAAAAATCTCCTCTTGTGGAGTTTGTTGTTCAACTATATCTACTAGTTCATTAGCAATTTGTGGAATCTCTATTAATGGTTGTATAATACCCATTTGGACTTTAAAAATGTTATGGGTAATAATCAACCTGTCACTTGAAATGGAAGTTTGCGTATCTATATGTTCCTTTTTAGAAATTAAGCTTTGTAATTGATCACTCCCACTAATTAAATCATTCTCAAGAAATTTTGAGTTTCTTGATTCCACAATTCTAGTGCTATTAGATGGATAATAAATTCTTTAACCCTTAAACTTTTCAACATATCTAATAAAATATTTACTAATAGTCCTTGGGTTTAATTTTTTCTCTTGTGGATTAAAAATTCTCACTTCACACGGACATCTCCATATGCGTACATGTCTTAAACTCGGTTTCTAACCTTTCCACAACTCATAAGTAGTTTTAGGAACAGCCTTAGTTGAAACCTTATTTAATATATACACACTCATCTTGAGACCTTTAGTCCTCAAGAATTTTGGTAGTTTAGAACTACTAATCATGCTCCGAACAATGTCCATCCATGTTTTATTATTTCTCTCAGCTACACCATTCTGATCAGGTGAGCCAGGTAAAGTATATTGGGCAACAATTCTATTTTCTTGAAGGAACTTTGCAAATAGACCAAGCATTTTCCCATCCTCAGTATATCTTCCATCATATTTACCACCTCTATCTGATCTCACAATTTCCAGATTGTTTCCCTACTTCTGCCTTAAAAATCCTAAAGACACTTAGTGCTTCACTTTAATTTTGAAGCAAATAGAGATACATATATTGCGAGTAATTGTCAATAAAGGTGATGAAATATTTTGGATCATGAAAATTCATATCCGGACAATAAATATCCATATGAATGATCTCTAATATGTGTGTACTACTCTTAGCACCTTTCTTTGACTTGTTAATTTGCTTACACTTAATACAATATACAAGTGTCAAAATCAATGAAATATAAAGTATTAAGTACTCCATCAATCACCAATCTCCTATTTATGGAGATATGTCCTGATCTCCAGTGCCACAACATAAAAGAATTTTTATTTATAACACATCTTTTAATACTAGTTTGAACATACATTATGTTATGAGTGGAGCAATTTAGAAATTAATATAAAAAAGATCGTTAGACAAAGTAGAATTTTCAACAAGTTTATATTTATAATGTAAATCAATAGAATTTTCTAAAGGTTGAAGGTGTAACCAAACGGTACAAGTTTGAAAATTGAAATCAAATTCCTAGAAAAACTAGGGACAAAAAGTCTTTTCTAATTCTAAAATAAAACCATAACAATGTACTAAATAGCATGCTCCAATAGCTTGAACATATGAGCTCATTTTATTTTTTGAATAAATGTATTGCTCATTTCCCACTAGCTTCCTTGGATTTTGCATACCAAGCAAAGTATTACAAATATGGATTGTAGATCCTGAATAAATCCATCATGTGTTCTAAATAACATTAGCCATTTAGATTCATAACAGTCAAATGAGATTATTTTACCTTTCTTGTTAAGCCAATTTTTGAATTTGATGCAATACTTCTTCATGTGTCCCTTCTTTTATAGTAGAAACACTTTGATTATGTATGGATATTGTTGACCTCTAACAAACAAATCCAAAAGAAATAAAAAAATTTATATAAAATACGTCTGCCAAAGCCGCTTGAATCCTGCCAAATCAGCTACCTACAATAGTGCCCATCTTCTACAAAACGGTGCTGAAGCTATCTATTTGCGCGTGCCTTCGCTCGTGTTGATAAAACAAAATGAGGAAGGCTTCATTCGTTTCTTTCCCACAAACAAACTCCATTCGATCCCCTCTCAACTGAATCTAGCCGCAAGTCTCTTCCCCCTTCCGGCATCTTCCTCCCATCCAGTTCTTCCCTCTTCTTCCTTCGACCATCAACTCCCATCGCTGCTTCCGACTTCCAAAGCCGCATACCCACTTAAGCCTCTTCCTTCAACAACTTGACCCCTGCCTCCTCTCTATTTCTTGAAGCCAACCGCCATCCAACCCGACTACAGCCGATCAATCGACAACCTCCAATCTGACCTCCATAGCCTACTAAACCGCGCCCTACATCTGACTAGAATCTGAAGCCTCTACAATCTGAACCCACAACATGTCGCAAGCCCTCTATGTCCGGCTCCCTCATCCAGATGGAAGCCAAGACCCACATCAAGCCAATGCCTCTTCCAACACTAGCTCGTTCGAATCCCTCTAACTGTCAAGCTCCACTGTGCCGTAACTCCAAAGCCGTTGCAACTACTGATCATTCTAATCGAACACAGCCAAGACCTTTATTGACCTCCACCCTCCCTTCCTCTCTTCACCTGCGTCCTCCGATTTATCTAGCCAACCATCCCTTATAGCCTCTGACCCTAACTTAATCAAGGTCTTGCCTGACTTCCCTCTGATCCAGTTAAGCTCCTCCACCTCATAACTCGCCCGATCCTTATTATTGTGCCAAACTCACAAACATAAGTATTATTATTACTTTAAAAAAATGATGAAAATGAGTCAAAAAAAAGAAGAGGAAAAATGACAAAAAAAAATTATGTGTTTAAGAAAATTAAAAGAGGAGATAGAAAAAGAGGGGATTTATGTACATTTTTGCGATCATCACCACCTTTGACATTACACCGACAACACTATCGTCATCATCATCTTGTTGCATAGGTATAAAGTTCCAAAACTCAAAAATCCTGCTCTCGATGTTTGTGGCAAGCTGGAGGACCTCCTATACACGCTCTTGTAGCAAGGTAGGAGCGACCCTAGTGAGACGCTTATGGTGAGGCAAGTAGGCCCTGTACACGCTCTCATAGCATGACAGAGATACTTTTAAGTACCCTTAAGCACTCATGTAGCGTGTCGGGGGAAAGAAAATTGTGCATTTTCAAATAGGTACCCCAAAAATCCATACACGCTCTCGTAGCATGGTGGGATTGAAGAAATGTGGTCGCGGTGTCATCCAACATCTACCTGAAGCGCTCTCGTAGCGTGAATGGGAAGGCTATCAAATTTTTCCTAACTCTGCTGGGAAGCTGCAACAGAGGACCTAAAATTGAATAAATGATGATGAGTTAAACTTAAATAAATTTGAGCATATTTGAACTTAAATGAACTTAAGCAATTAATGGTGAACGTGACTTAAACTCAAATGAGAAAATATAAAGGACCTGAGTTTGAACTAAGTGTAAGGGACTTGAAGCCATTGTTACAATGCTCTTGCATCCAACATCAATATGCAACATAGTCAACAGAATATTAACAATAATGCAGGTGGATAGAAGCCGTCTACAAGCCCTCAAACAGAATGTCACACACGTTCAAATGGAAATTTCCTACACAACTGACCAACATTAAATATTTTAAAATGCCCCCGCACATGCACTACAATACGTATACACATAAACATAAAAAAATGTATATGCAATCATATACATGCATGGGCCCCGGTAAGCATGTTATTAGTACACACGTCATTTCTAGGGATGCTGTACAAGTCAAAATGATAAATCTAAATTCGAGTATTATCCTCTTATGTGAGTAGATAGGAGTCAACAAGGCTCGAGCTATCAAACAAACGTACGATTGTGGTGTCAATCAAGAAATCTATTTTAATATATCCATATTAGGCCTTCAAGGCCTATAACTAGGAAATTCACCAGTAAAGGCATAAAGGCTACTATGAACCCGATCCTCTATTCGTAATTAGAGAGAGTCGACAAGGTTCAATAGATAATTATGAAAATACCCCCCTAAACACACGCATGGGCCCTGACAAGCATGTTATGAGTATACACGTAATGTTTGAGGATGCTACGTGGGTTAAATGATAAACCTAAGTTTGAGCCCAATCCTTCTATGCGAGCAGATAAGAGTCGACATGGCTTGGGCTATCAAAAAAATGTATGGTCATAGTATTGACTGAGACATTTATTTTATACATTCATATTAAGTCTTCAAGGTCTATAAAAAAAAATTCACTAATAAAGGCCTGAAGCCTACTACGAACACGATCCCCTATTAGTAATTAGATAGAGTCGATAAGGTTCAACAGATAATTACCAAAAATAACCCCTAAACACCTGCATGGGACCCGACGAGCATATTATATTTACACACATAATATCTGAGGATGCTGTGCGGGTCAAAAAATAAATTTAAGTTCAAGTCCAGTCCTTCTCCATGATAGGAAGGGAGTTGACACGACTTGAACCAATGAAAAAATATATGATCGCAGCATTGACTGGGATATTTGGTTTTACATGTTCACAACAAAAGCATAAAGCCTACAAAAAAAATGTTCATCTATCGACAAGTTGATAGAGTCGACAAGGTTCAATCCACAAATAAATGCCTATAAATATCCCGATGATGGCCGCGTGGAATGTAAATCTTAACCAGAGGGGTTAATTTTAAATATTTTAAATGCCTCCAAATGCCCATAAAAATTCAAAACTCCAAAATAAATTGAATCTTAAAATATTTAAAATTGAAATTCAACTATCAAACACTTGAAGCAAAAATTCATCCATCCGCCACAACAGTTTGCTAAGGTAGATAAATTTGAAACTACTCCAGCTCATAAAGAGGTAATGTTTGGTTGAGAATATCAATAGGATTCATTCTCCAACAGTCACTTGCTAGCAAGGACATGGCACGTGTCCTCTAACCGGCGATTTTACCACCAAATAACACCGCAGGTAAACAGTTATAACCGGAGCTCTTTGAACCAGGTGGGTTTTCGCAAAATGGCACCACTAATTTACGGTCATAGCCAGAGCCGGTATGCTCCCCAATGGCACTAAATACTTGAGATATGAATCAACAGGATATAATCAATAGGGCACAATGCCCTCTTTCAGTTAAGGTGGATTCAAATATGTCCCCTTAGACAAATATTCATCCCAAGTCTACGAGGTATCCTTGGACAAAGCAACCCATGGCTGCCGACAAGGATCCTTCTATTAGGTTGGGTTGACTACCTCCTCAAACTAAGTAGACTAGCGACCACAATGGCCCTGGATGATGGAACCATAGGATCTTGATTAGGCTCAACATCACTCCCCCCGCCATCCGCTTTAAGGGCAAAATGGTGAAATTTCAAATTTTAAATATCAATTCTCAAATACTTCAACCCATGCTGCTACTATATGACATATATTATGTATATATGGGTACGATGTATCTATTTGATGACCAGCCTTAAATCGAAAGTTCTCTCGCATTATCGAGAGGGGTAATTAACTATAGAGGCTTGCGCCTATCAGAAACTATAACTCAGATCATAAAGTCCTCACAAAATGAGGGTGAAATCTCTGGGTAGTGTCTTATCTACAAACCTAATATGCCTTTTGAAAATTTACCCCAAAACTTAAATTTGTTAAAACTCTCCCGAAAGAGGGGAGGCAAGGGTGCGAATTTTTGGAGCCCATAGATGTCAGCTTGGGGTGGTATATTATCATTTCCTTTCTTCTTGGCATAACTCATGTCCTTTTTATGTGTAGCTAACATTGCACTCTCACTCATTTTCATAACCAACTATTCCCCCTATTGAACACACATGGTTATAAGTTCATTAATTGACAATATATCTTTATGTGTGTTATATGATATTTTAAAAGGATTATATTGTTGTGGAAGGGTGTTGAGAATATAGTCCACCAAAAAAGACTTGGACATATCAACCTTAAGTGTCTTAAGTTGAGCTGCAATGTCTCGCATTTGCATTATGTGCTCTCGCAGACCTTTAATTCCATTTAGCTTCAAGGATGAAAACTTCATAATTAGGGTAATAGTATGAGCTTTTTCTAAAGTATTGAATTGTTCAACAATTGCCTTAGTTAGCTCTCTAACATTGTTATACTGATTGATTGAACCATGAATACTAGCAGATATTTCTGTCTTTATGAACATCAAACTGAGATAATTAGATCGCTCCCAATATTCATAAAGAGCAATTTCATCATGAGTGCTAGTATCTTTTATTGCAGATGGTTCATCTTTCCTTATAGCATAATCAATATCCATCCACCCTAAATGAAGGAGAATTCTCTCTTTCCACACTTTATAGTTATCACACTTTAATTCAGGAATATTACACATAACATCAAAGATATTCATTGATTACATGACTACATTAAGATAAATAGTATATAAATTAAAACAAGCTTACTTCTCATAAATATTGAAGTTAACAAACATATATCATGCTTTATCAATGTAAATCATATATTTAAAAAATTAATGAATCTATTGACATAAAACTTGCCTATGGGCTGAAGTTTTAATTCTATTAAATTCACTTAAGCTTTTATAATAAAACTATCAAATTATATCCATTTTCTAATTCATGTGGGTAAGTTTGAAATTATAATTTGATATTTAATTCTAAATATCATAAAAGTCCAGTGGGATAATTTCACTATATTTATCTAATTAATTACAATTAATGTCTTTAATTAGTTATGTGATTTGTAAAACATAATTATATAATTTTTATAATTAAGGATGCTGTGGCTAATCCCTATTTATTCAAATTATGTTTAAATTTTTTAGCTATGTCATTTGTATAATTACAAAATTTATACATATGTAATTTAATATAATTAATCATAAATAAATACATTTAATTGCCTCTGAAATGAATATAAATCTAAAAATGATTTTCTTTTAAATCTGAAACTAAAAAAATTCATATTTGCAAAAAAGATTAATAGAATAAAATTAAAATTTTATTCCAAATATTCTAATCATTTTAGATTTTGTAATAATCCAAACTTAAATTAAAAAATTGAAATGTCAAGGGAGAGATTTTGAAAAAGGCTCTGATACCAAATGATAGAAAACTTTATGCCAATTCTACAAAAGTTTCTCAAACTCAACAATATTCTAATTTGAAATAAATTTATAAAATATAGAACTGACTATACAAAATGTGGAAGCGAGATTGTAAACATATTTTATATACCTCTGTCTATTGATATTTGATCGTGTTCTTCACTAATTTGAAAAACTTCTAAACCTTTTCTCTCACAATATGATGGTACAGGTTTCTCTTTTAGAAGTGCTTAGAGAGGAAGGCTTAGGGATCTAAAATATATATAAATTCTGAATTAATTGCTACCCATCATAACAATAAATAAAATTTCAATTTCAAAAGCTGAATTTAAAATTAAGAAATGGTCAGTTTTACTATCTAAATTTAAAATTGAGTAACGATCATTTTAAATGCTGAATTAAACTGAAAACAGTTAAGTAATTTGAACCATTAATGATAGTTATCTTAACATACTCAACCTAAGAGTTTGTGAGAATACGTTTTTACCAAGGGTGTTTATGATGATGCAGCTCATCTTGGTCTGTTGGCTATGAGCTTTGGCTACCAACTAGAGGATTTAGGTTCGAGTCATGTGTAATGTGTGTGTGAGTTTTCCTTAATTGGCCAAAATGTCCCAAAAAAAAGAGGTGTTTATGATGTGAAGTTTTTGTAGTGATAAGTGAAAGGAAAGGAATACTATATTTATCAATAAATTAGGCACATTTATTCACCAGTTGACGTATTGCATGCCAAATGTCAAAATTGGTGTGTAATTGTTAAGTAGGAAGTCTCCTTCATTTATGAGATTGATTGGAAGCGGTTGGGAGAAGCGTGATAATTCATTTGCATGGCTCTATATTTTTTTAAGTTTTATCAATTTTCTTTTAATTTTGAAGCATAAAATTAAGGTAAGTGTTGTAAATATAAGGATGCTCATGTGGTTGAGTGGCTTGACACTTAGAGATAAAATGTGAAATGAGTATATACATGAAAATGATGTAGCTCGAGTGGCAGATAATATTAAAGAGAGTCATCTTAGATTATTTGGTCACATAAAATGTCAACTTTTCGATGACTCAATTAGGAGAGTAGATGTAAGAAGATTTGGTTAGAAAGTTTTAAAAATGATTTTTTTTATTAGATTTAAATGAAAATTTAACTCTTAATACGATACATTGAAGAAAAAAAGATTCATGTAATCGACCTTATATAAGAGCATAAAAGTTTGTTGTAGAACAAAGTTTTATTTCTTTCTCACTAGCTATTGCCTATATAAAAACAATTATTATTATTTACATAGCACAAAAGAAAAATAATAGTTCACATAATTATTTAAAATAAAAATATATTTCATTAAAATATCTTTAAAAACAAATTTTGTATTTTAAAACTAGTATTTTCATATTTTAATTTTTAATCAAATAAATAAAAACCAAAAATATTTTTCGTAACAAATATTAAAAAAGTTTAAGATTTAAATGTCTAGTCATAATTAATTTCAGGGTTAAATCATGATTTTGTATTAAATATAAAATATAGTGATGATTTAAATAGTATTAAAATATATACATGTTTCACCTAATTATTCTAAATAAAAGCTATGGCCATGAGGTTTCTGGGATGGGTGCCTCTTCTAGGTTAGCTAAGGATTAGTCACGCTGCCAAAGGATTTTTTAGGGGAGGCAACGGGTGGATACCCCGTTCCAAAAAAAAAAAAAAGCAGTTTTTTAGTACAAAAATTTTTCAAACTATAAACTTTTGTAATAAAAAACAGCTTTAGAAAACATAAAATTTTTTTTCCAAATGAAGTCTAAATGATAGAATATCCTATCTTGTCAAAATTGTATCTTAAAGGTGGGAATTGAGTAGGCTTGGCCTAGTTCACATCGAGCCAAATTGGGTTGAAATCATTTTGGGTTTGCCAAACCAATTCTACTCGAAAGAAAGAAACATGGTTCAAAAGAATGTTCAAGCTCGCTAGAGTATTGATCGGGGTCAAGTCGGGCTGGGTTGGGAGGACTTGCTCTCCCATGCTCAATGGTGAGGTCAAGGATTTCACATAAATTAATTTTATTATTTGAACGGTAATAAATTAATTTTTATTATTAAAAATATGGAATAGCATGTGCTTATTAATACATATATTTATTATATATGGATTAACTGATTAAGATATTAAAAATTTAATTAGGCACATGTATAATAAATTTAATGCAGAGGATATCATGACACTATTATTACCATTAGTCAGACAGTATCGTTTATTGAGGTAAGCATTAATCTTTATTTTTAATGATACTATTATCTTATGCAAAATACAATCAACTTGTAAAAAAAGTTTTTTTTTTCGATTCTTGTGCATATCATTAATGCGTGTGTGTCTATATATATAATTATTTTTATTCAATTTATTTTCAAATATGGGATTGGAAATACTTTTTCAGTTTTTTGTAAAATAAATGGGATTTTTGTATGTATATATATATTTTCACTTAATGTGCCTCATTTTAAGAGCTTATTTGATTTGATGAAGAATATAATAGTTCTTTACATCAAATCATGTTATTGGATTCAAATTTATGCATGGGTGAAGCATGACCCTACTGACAGGTATTTAACAAATGGGAGTTACACAACTCAATGAGAAAGTTAGTAATTATGGGAAAAATTATTTTGTGCGGACCCGGACGCATTCGGACATCCAGTATGCTCGGTATTTTAGTTGTACCGAGCGGTATCGACCACGGCTTAGTATCAACTCGGTATTGGACGTGGCACATTTTCATTGGAGTCTGAATGCACAGAATAATTTTTCTAATTATGGAGAGTAAGGCTTTGTTTGGGACGGCTTTCATACTGCTTCTTAAACTAGCTTTTTAGTACAAAAATTAAAAATTAAATACTAAAAAGCTGCTTTAAGAAGCAGTATGAAAGCCGTCCCAAACAAAGCCTAAGTGAAAAGCTTTAATATCTTTGTGAGATATTCTCGCAACCAAAAGTCTAAAATAGGCTTTTTCACCTCTTATTTATAAAAGTAATAGGGCCCAGTAGAATAAATGAAAAAAATAGTATATACTATGACCAATGTAGACCGACACATACACATGCACTTGGCAGATGGTGTACACATAAACCTCTATATCTAACGTGCCCACCCCCCATGCTTTATCTGGCTAGTATCATGGGTGAGATATGAAGGAGGAATGCATTGGGCGAATCGTTGGGACTTGCCATATATAGGTCAAGTTTGTCAAGGTGAGTCATCTAGGTGGAAGTTCTTGCTAGCTTAAGACATGGTTGGTCCATATAGTTATGATTGTAGATTCTATATATGGGTGATATGTGTAGCTTGATTTGAGGCACCAATAGAATGTAAGTGCTCTCAGTTATGGACAGTTGTTGTGAGAAAGCAAATTATCTTAAGACGATTACCCTTCATGGCAAAAGGCTTACCTGGGCAAGTTCTTTGGAGGAGTTTGTTGAGGATGGTTTCATCCCTAATTTAATCTTTTAGAATGATTTTTTATAACATGTTCTACGCATAGGAGAATAGCCCCTTGACCACATGCTAGTGCTGGAAACTACCTTACAAACCAATGTTGACATGCCCTAAGATCTAAATGAAATAATTCATCTTTTTTGTTTTAATTATCTAATTAAATATCCAAAGCCACTAAATATCCATATATAGAAAATATAATAGAAACATCATTTCTATAAATCTCATATTCCAAAAGTCATGTACAATAATCATGGATACTATCATATTAGTCTAACACATAATACAACTATGACTACAAATGAATAAATGCAATTAACAATAGGAAAAGGTAATTAAATTAACATGGATTAATCCTCATTCCATTAGTTCTATACCATTTCTGAAACATGTAAACCACATAATGAGCTAATAGCCCAATAGGTCACACACATAACCTGCAAGTACATTCAATGCACAAAAAATAGTCAGATCAATATGAACAATAACAATCAATATTAACAATATAAATCAATATGAATAGTAAACATTTGATGGATCAGTATGCCTATCTTAATCATATTCTAGTGTATCATGGAAATGCTATATGTAACGTTATCATATGAATCAATGCAATCATATTGATTATATCAATAAATTATATAAACTACTCATATGTTGTACCATGTGAAATGAAATAGTTGCCAAATCTAGGTATCAATTACCATAATAGTAAATTATTATCTATATTATTAATCTACCATGTCTATATTCTATCTATATCAATGCGTTGCCTATACATGTGAAATTAGTTATCAATCCATTTGTTATCTATACTATATTAGTTATCATTATCTATGCAAGTCATTTTTATGAATACCATCTGTTATATTATAAACTCTATCAATTTTGTCATATAATATTTATTACATATCACATCATATCAGTTCATGTGTATCATATACTAGTATGTCACATACCTATATCATATATAATGTACATGTATCCATCTTATCATGTATAAATCATATCATATAACATGTGAAATTATCATGTCATATCATGTTCTATCCAATCATATAAAATCATGTCAGGTACACATTTTATATAATAATTTGCAAGTGAGGACATCTATCTCATGTGGTATTTTATTCATATCAGACATCTCATGTATTATAGGTCAAATTAATCAAAATTATCCATATCAGCCATCAATTTCATCAATCATGAGTTAGGCGGTTGCATATAAGAAGTCATCACTTTCTACGCATCAACATATCATATCATATTTGTCAAGATCTCCTTATACCCCCTATCTCATCTTTTAGAATTACACCATGAATCTTATTTAAAGGAAAACATGTTAGCTCACCTTTTGTATAGGATAACATGTCTTTAGCCAGCCTTTATTATAGACACACACACACACACACACACACATGTGTGTGTGTGTGTATGTGAAACCAATGTGATTAAAATAATATGTAAATCATATTAGTATTATAAACTATAACATTTATGTTCAATATACCTATCAATACACATGTTAGTGTGCATGGCAAAAATCAAGATAAAATGATCATGTTAGAATGTATGTCTAATCAGAAGCATCTTATCAACTATCCAAATCATCTCAGATGTATAATAGTAGATGCATGTCATGTTAGAATATATTAAACTAAATGTGATAGTCCTAAATTATTTTATGCATGCCTTTATCCTTAACATTTAATAAAATACCATACGTGCAAAAGCACTTAGTGAAATCACATAATGATTATATCAAAACATAACAATGGAATATTTCTATAATAAATCAAAAGTTACATAGTAAAGGTTTGCTAAATTAAATGATATTGTATTTTTATTAGATTTAAGAGGGAGAAATTAGATAGAAATTAATATCATTGAAATTAAAGGTAGAGTAAACTTTTTCTCTCCCCCTTCTCTCCTAGCAGAAAAAGAGAAATGAGGGGGTGGGGGGTTAGGATTTTAAGTAAATGGATATATATATATATATATATATATATATATATATATATATATATATATATATATATATATATATATATATTATTTTTAGTAAAATTTTTTCGTTGTGCTAGCATCATAGTGCTACACTACCCATTGCCACAACGCTTTCAAATAGAGAGCTTAACACCACTATGCAGCCCTCTAGCATCGCTGTATTACTCAATCCAGAAGCCACAATACTAAGAGGGTAGTTCTGTTGCACTCGCCAACATAGAGCCATTGCACTACCATGCAAAAATTTTATTCATGCAATAAAATATATCCAATTCTTATTAGGTCATTAAAAGATAATTTATCTAATGAAAATAAAATTATTATAATATATCAATCTTTAAAAAATGTCATCCTTAATTTTTTACTACAGAATACTAATAGATAATAGATTACTGATCAGTGATCATATCAATCACATCAATCAATTCAAGAACTATCATTTACGTCTTCTTTTTTATGAACTATCATTTATGTCAATCAATCATATATCATTCAATATGTTATGCAATGATCAAGTAGTCATAATTAATGAAATTCTACAAAAATAAATCAGGATAAAGAGTTATACTAGTGGACCTATCAGGAACCTATCTAACTTCCTACTCACATAAATTATAAATCCTTGGTTGAACATGTGCTATTATCACTAAAAGAGTTTTCTCTTACTACCACTAACATTTCTTTTATTATCCCAACTCATAGAATCTCTACTATACATTCTAGATCCTATAGTCCTCTACTTATATGCCTATTTAGACTACTCCATCCTAAGTTCTGATCTGTATCCAAATTCTTTTTGTGGTTAATCCATCATCTTATGCCCATACTTACTACACCTAGAGCACTGTCATGTTATTAGATAACATTGCATTGTGTGTCTCCTTCCATCCTTCCATAATGTGCACACTTTGGTACACTACCATCTTTCACTCTAAATCCTTTCTTATAAACATTAAATCATAAAATCCCCTTTAGTTAATTCTTCTCTAACTCTTTTTTTTTTACTCATAATCAATCTAAATTATAGAATTACCAAATCATTTTATACTAGTCTTGCTCTTTATACCAACTCTAAAAATTCCCTAATCCTCAATGGCACTAAGAGATGTCTCAGCTGATCTCTCATTCCTTTAAAAAAGTGTTAACATTTCTCTTCAATAATATTGATCAATTATGGAGCATACTTAGCTAATGAAGTGAATTCAACTTCATATTGACTTACGTTTTTATCTCCCTACTCCAATCACGTGAATATTTCTTATATCTACTATCATACTGCTATAGGAACAAACCATTCTTTAAATGTACTAACAAACTCATCCCATGGAATTTATGAATTTAATCTATTCTAAAATTTCTCTCTCTATTGTATAACCCACCATCTCTTAGTTTCTTTTTCAAACATGAACACTATTAGTGGAACTTTTCTATTATCTAGGCATTATATACTATCAAATATCTTTTTTAGCCTTAGTAACCAATCCTCTTCTATCCATGGCTCTATAGCTCCCATGAATAGTAGTTTCAGCTTATGAAACATTTGCATATGCTTATCACCTTCATCTTCTTTATTCTGAAATTATTTTCTTTGAGGATCACTCATAAATTATGTAATTATGCTTGTGAATTGTATCATGAATATGATGTCACTGGAGCTACTTCAGTATGCTAATTTAGTGCATCGTTGTCGAAAATCATTTTAGGTTAGATATATCTTATCAATTATGCATGTCATGTCAAATGTATAATAGTCGATGCATGTCATGCCAAACCAGATGAAACCAAATGCAATAGTTCATTTTATGTATGCCTTTATCTTTATCATTTAGGTAAAATATCATCCATGCAAAATATCATGGTGAATCTTAAGATAATCATATCAACACATACATAAAGAAGATTTCTACAACATATCAAAAGTTATATGATAAAAGTTTGCTAAATAAAAAGATATTACATTTTTATGATATTTGAGAGAGAAATTATAAAAAAATTGAAATAACTAAAATCAGAGGTATGGTAAATGTCACCTACCATAAGATGAACATTTTTCACAACTAACATGATGGAGAAAATGGCTCGAGGCAAACTTTCTCTGTCCTTTTCCACTCTCCCACTTATCTCATTTCTTTTACTCTAGCCAAAGAAGTGAAATAAGGGGGATTTGTGGATGGGTTTATGATTTTAAGCAAATAGATTTAGATATTTTATTAAAATTTCTTTTATTATACTAGTGCATATAGAGCTCAGCTCCATTATGCAACCCTCTAGTGTTGTTGTGTTGCTCGGTGTTTTAAAAATTGAATCAGACTAGCCAATTTAACTAGGAATTGGTCATGTCACTAGTCCATTGAAAATTAAGAATCCCTTAGCATTGGATCGTTCAAAACTAGAACGAACAACTGATTCAACCAAATAATTTGTGAACCGGTCCTTATTTTCATAAATTGCCCAGTTCAATGAAAGTGTTTAAATAATTAAATTTAATTTAATAAATTTATATACAAAATTAAATAAATTATTAAATATAATAAATAAATTTAAATTATATATTTAATTTCATAATAAAAATTAAATTTCTATAATAAGTATTTGTTAAAAACACAAACTAAGTATAATCACATGATCCCACCAATACATGAGAGTTCTCAATGTATAACTTAAAAAGCTATATGAGGGGAGCTCCTATGGAGTGCCCAATTAAATTGCTAAACTATTTAAGGCTCTATCTTCTAAACAATGCTTAGGTTTTCTTTAATATATAAATAATAACAAACCACACTTAATATATGTAAGTATACGTGCCAAATCAAGTAATAAAGTGACAAAGTAGAGTGTCAAACCTAGGAGAAAGTATACTTTTTAGTAATCAACTACTACCATTTACTCTAATTATAAAATTATCCTACTAAAATAAAAATGTTGGTTGTGGAGATTCAATCACTGAATAAAATAGTAAAAATAAAAGATATAATATTTAAATAAAACTGTTTTGAATTGATGAATGTAAATTGCATATCTTTCCTAATAAATTCTTATTTGTAATGTGATTTAGAGCATATGTATCCAAAGATCTCTATTGAGCTTGTAGAGGTGAAAAGGATATATGTTGATCTCCTACAATTATATCATCTCCAAAAGAACCTAGCATATTTTATATCTTATCTCTAGACATGAAAATATACTATTTCAATATTCCTGAATGTTCTTACATTCCTCCATCAAGGCTATACATCACACTAGATTTTAACTACACATATAGCCACTATGTGCATTAAATAAAGAATAGGAAATATTAAAAATATTATTTAAATTTATAGCACAATAATCTTCATTAGTACTTAATATATTCTTTACATCATCAATCTAAAACTAGAGAATTAGTTAGACATGATAGAAAATATAAACAAACTCATTTTCATTGAAATCATAGAAGAACAAAAATATAAGAGAATGATATCACCATGAAGGATCAATGTATCTTCTTTACAGTCCTTCCTTAACATACAGAGTTGCACAAACAAACACTGACTAAAATACTCTAATGATTGTATCTAGCACTTCTCTAGTCTCCCTTAGAATTGACTCTAAGAGAGTTCATAAGAAGTACTCTATAAAATGCTAAAATTAAACAAATGACTGAACTATCTTACGAACATAACATCACTGTTATTTATAGGAAAATACAAAAATAGTAGGTGGCACTACGGTGCTTAAAAGAGTTACGCTTCAGCGCCCATAAAATGAATTAGTGCTTCGGCGTTGGAACTTCTGCACTGCCGTAGTGCTTGTTGATGTGGACCAATTACTTAGTAAATAGTGGTGTCAATTTGCTGGTAGATGGTGTCCCTTAAAATTTACAACTACTACCCACGTCATTGCTAACTTTCAAATGCTGCAGTGCACGACTAGAATATTTAGCACCAAGGCGTGATAGATTGTGACGTTGTGGTGCTTGAAGACAGTAAACATGGCACTACCAAGCTAACAATTTGGCACTATGGCACTTAAAGAGAGTGAACACAATGCTGCCTTGTCCAAATATGATGTCTCAGTGGTATAGAAGATGGCGTTTTGGCATATACTTATTGGGCACCGCGGCATTGTATTCTACTTTAGATTTTCTACCTTTTTAATTTTTTTTTCACAAAAATAACTAAAATAACACATTTAAATTGATAAAAACACATATAAAAATATAACATAATTTATACTTACCAAATTCTCTGCAGCTTAAACTCTTGTTTGTCTTCAAGCAAATATAAAATTTTGTTCTTCTACTTAATTAAATAACCAAAGTAAAAATTGATAATTTAAAATTACTAAGATATGGGATAAAACATCACAGTCTAAAAGTAGTGGAAATGAATAAAGTTGTAATTTTAGTTTGAAAAATACTAATAATTATTCTAACTAGTCATTCTAATTATTGCTTAATTTTTTTATGAAGATATTTATTGACTATTAAATTTTTAATTAAATAATATAGATTAAAGATTAGATGTGTTTATAGTTAAGATTGAATTTTTATTAGTTCACCATTACTTGTATTAGTGCTCTCATCTTGTCCTTTGAGAATTTTAGTATAAGATTGCAGTCATGTTCTATGCTTTTAACTAATACCAATTTTTAAATGAACTCATTTTATTTTTCTTTTTTTCTTTTCTTTTTAGAACTCTTTTTCAAGTTCATTTTCTTTTTTATTTTTTCGAGTACATAGTTAATAATTTTGAATATCAATTTTTCTTATCCTCTTTTTATAATCTTAATGATATTATTGTAAGGATTTAGTACGTTTACTAATACAAATTTGGTTTGTTTTATAATTTTTAATTTTAATCTACTCATATCTATTGTTTAACCTTAATTATTCATCTTCAATTTAAAGATTAATGTATAAATAAATAGCTTATAAAATCTAGTAAAGTCAATAACTTAAGTAATCTAAGTTACTTAATATTTAGTTTTTTCAATCAATGAAGTATAAAGCAATGTTCATTTAAACTATTATTTAGGCTTTTATTATTATCCTAATTTTATATAATTTTTAGTTATCATTTCTATCAAGATTAGTTAAATAATCAGAATGTAGAGATATTAATAGAGAACTATATAAAAATTTAAGTACAAGGAGAGTTTAAAACAATATAAATAACAACATAAACAAAATATAAAAAACACATATTTTCATATTAATGATAGAAATACCTAAAATATGTGATATAAAATAATAACACATGTACAGGATAACTGGTGCTTTAAGGCACCATACAAATCATCACAAGTAGGTAACCTCCCATATGCGTTAAGTTTTAATTCTTCAGCTAGACTATGCATCACAACATAGTATTCCTTCCCAAATAAAATAAAAACATGCTACCCAACCAAAGTAGCCTCCAAAATATCTTGATCTTTCTCAAACAAAAGTAAATCAACACCTAAGTCTTTGAATCTTGGTCTTCATCCTCCTTCTCCTCCTTATCATCATCATTAATGTGCTTTTTCTCAAGTCTTCCCAATAAAGGGTTTGTAGGTAGGTGTAGTGGGAAACTCAAGCTATTCAGGATGCTCTACAGATGGGCTACTCTTAAATATACCAGCAAGTATATCTTTAAAGTATGAGGTGTATCTATAATACCTATCTTGTTCGTCCATACTATGAGCCATCCTTATTTTCATCTCAAATTACAAGCCTTTGGTTTCTTTACAAAAGTGGGTCACCGCTTCCATTTTTCCTCTCAAATCTGACAATTGTTCTCCCAATGTTTTAGGAGCTCTAGCACTCCTACTACTGCTTCTTGGCCTACCAAATAATCAAGGCTGACTATAATCTCCTTCTTCCTCATCCTTCACTACTAGCTTAAAGCCAATAATCTTTTTTTCTTGTGAGTGCTTGAATGGGGAATAATTGTTCTTCATTATGGTCCCCCCTAACACCCACTGCTACATACAAAGCATATATAAGAGAAGGGTACCCTAACCCAACCGACGTGGTACCCTTAATGATGTACATAAGAGATGAAAAAATAAGTTTTCCAACATTAATGGAATACCCCATTTGAATTGAAAAAATCAAAAGGGATTGGTCACGAGTGACTTCATTGATATTTCAACTAGGTAACAAATGGGAAGAAATAAAATAATGCCAAGCTTTTATAGTTTGAGTCATATAAGAGGTGGGAAAATTGATTATTCTATTTTCCTTTTTTTCCAATGGGCTCCACTATTAGGTCCACACAAAATATTCAAGATTTTTTTTAGGATTTATAAGTGTATTTATTGAAGTATTACATTTATGAATTTCAAAGTCCATAAGTCAATAAATTTTGTTAATGGCAATTGAATCAAAAGGGGCCCACTTACCCATAATAGAACATCTATTATCTACTGCCTCTTTTTCATTTGTAAAAAATTCTTGGGCAACATTAATAATAGTAGCAAATGGCTCTTCACAAAAAAATTTTCAGCCTCTACTTGCTATGATTTTATAATGGGTTGATTATGATTTTGAAAACGTCATTCCAGAATCAGTTGCTTATTTACGATTGAGTCAACAAATCTAGATTTTGCATCACTAGAGATGAATCTGCTCTTATCAAAAGAAGAAAAAGCCCTCTTCTTGCCAAACATTTTTGGATCCATTATTCTAGAGAGGATTTCAAAAAAAAAAAGATAAGAATTTGACAAAAATGGAAGGTGTGAATGAAATGAATATGGATCACCCTGTTATTAAGAGAGAGAAGCTTCGGGTAAGTAGAGAGAGAAAGTGCAAATTTTTTTGAATTTCAGCCTTCCCGGGAAGTTCGACTTCTCCTTCGGGAGGTGGTTAGTAGATGGCGGCGGCCGGCCGCTGTCCATCTCTCATTTCGGAGGGCTCTGATGATCCAGAGTTAGACCCTCTACTGAAAGATGATCGTCGCAGAAGAGCCAAAGGTGAGCTGGTGATCTCAGAGGCTCACAATTGTAAGAATGACAAAACTATTCATGTAGAAGGTAAAGGCAAAAAGGTAAATGTGGATTCTGAAATCAATGGACCTGGTTTTGAAAATTTGAAAAGCTTTTCTCCTGACTCGGGGGCTTCTTCTTCCGGTATGAAAATCTTTGTTAATCATTTTGGAAACTCAAGTGCAATCCCTATCCACGACAGTAAGATAAACGCAAATTTCCTAACTTCGGTTAGCAATGGCTTTCATTACAATAATATGTCCCCGGCTGTATCAGAGAAATACACTAAGATTTTGTTAGAAAATTCGAACCAGGCATTTGGTAATCACTCTGATAAAAAAAAATCTGACTTGTTTGTTGTTCGAAGTGGGGTATCAGCGGATCTGGGAGATTGTGGGGAATCAGTCTCACTGGATGGTCGAAATGTAGTTGAACCTCAACAGAATGCTTGGAAGAAGAAAAATAACATCAATGTATCTGGTTTGGAATTGGGGAATTTTATTTCAGAGGATGGTAGCACTATCAAGTTACATGTTCAAAAAGAATTGGAGAATTCCAGTAAACTTTCTAAATCTATTGTGGTTAAAGTATTTGGCGGTGAGGCTCCTCTAAGTGTGGTAAGCTCTGAACTCAGGAGACAGTGGTCTCAATATGGAAAATTTCATCTTACAATGCTTGGTAAGGGATGGATTCTGTGCTCTTTTTTTGAGCAAGAGCCTTTAGAGGCGGTTCTATCCAATGGACCATGGTTCATAAGAGGATTAATCATTGGTATTGATAGGTGGATGCCGGAGTTCAATCCTGATTCACTGAAAGGACTTACAGCCCCAATTTGGATTCGGTTGCCTAACTTACCTCTCCAATGTTGGGATGAAATCAACATCAGCCGAATTGCTTCGATGGTGGGTAAACCTTATCTAATTGATGGTAATTTGATGCAGTGGGGAAAAAGAGAATATGTGAGAGTGTGTGTACGTATCCAGCTTGACAGCAAGCTCCCTCTTGGAGTTTGGGTGGAAGGCTCCTTTGGGAAGTTTTATTAAAATATAGAGTATGAAAGACTACCTATGTTCTGTTATGAATGTGGGAAGATAGGGCATAGCAAGGTTGATTTCCCTGTTATTAAGAAGGCTGCATGTGCTGTGAAATCTGTTATCTCTCTTAAAGGAGATGATAGTATGGACAAGGATAATGAAGACATAAATTTGGAAGATAAAGGATATGGGCCTTGGTTAGTAGTTAATCATCGAAGAAAGAATTTCAGGAACAATACAAGATTCCAAAGGCCAAACACTTTTAATGTGGATAAGGAAAAAAAGCCATGCTGACCTAGATAGTAACACAGTAAACAATGTGGGGTTGAAGGCTGCTCCAGAGAAGAAATCATTGGAAGCTGAGAAGACTCCTCGTCCAGAGATGACAAATGAAGTTCAATTGCCTACTATGTGTGATCATAACAATTTGAAGATTTGTTTGGGTTCTTCAGATGATTCAAATTCAAGGGTAGGTGATGTGAATAAGCTTGAATCTACTTCACATGTTAATAAAAACAAGTTCAGTGTTTTAAACGAATTAGTGGAAGAAGGTGAAATTCTTTATGCTAAAGAGGTTGATAAAGATCCCCAAATAATCTTGGAGGAGATGAATGAAGGGAATAAGTTGCCAGAGAACTGTAATTTGGCAAATTCTAGTGAGGATTTGAATGGAACATGTGAGGAATCGCTGGTGACTAAGAAGAAAGGGAAGAAACAATTCAAAGGGTTAGGGCCAATCAATGTGGTTTTAAGAAATAGGAGGTTGGATGGTGATAGTAGAGAGAAGGCAGGGAAAGCTTCCCCTGCTATTCCTTAAATGTCATCAATTTGTTTTTGGAATTGTAGGGGAGCAAGAAAGAGGAAGGCTTCCCTATTCCTTAAGGAGGTGGTAAACAAGTATGGGGTCTTTTTATCCGAAACCAAAATCAACAACATGGAGAGAAGGGATGTAGATATGTTGATAGGTAATGAATGGGATTTTGTCCAAGTATCTGCAGAAGGCCTGTCTGGTGGATTGTTGATGTTATGGAAGTCCAGTATTGGGAATTTCCACTTATTGGATTCATCTTCCCAATTCATTATTGGTGAATTTGAGATACCAAATAATGGTAAATGGCGGCTTGCTTCTGTTTATGGAAGTAAGGATGTTTACAGGAGAAGGAGGCTTTGGGAAAGATTGGAATTCTTCTCTTCGGTGGATCTGCCTTGGGTGAATGGAGGGGATTTTAATTGTGTCCTCTCTAAAGAAAATAAGAAAGGTGGTAAGCGATTTTGCTTTTCACTTGGTTCTAAGGAAATGTACTCCTTCCTTTCTGTTAATGATTTGCATGAAGTAAATTATATTGGACCAAGATTCACTTTGTGCAATAACAAATCAGGTACAGACAAGATACTGGAGAGATTGGATAAATGTTTTGTAAATTCTGTGGCCTTGACTTATTCTCATAAATTGGTGGTCAGGCACTTGACAAGGATCGCTTCTGATCATTGCCCAATTCTTCTTAATCTGCTGGATTGTAGGAAAGTTCCAAAGAAGATTATCAGATTTGAAAATGTGTGGGCGTCCAATAAATCTTCAGTTGCGGTGGTTAGGAGAGTTTGGATGAAAAAAACTCTGGGTAGCAGCTCCCACATTCTGAATTCCAAATTGAAAAAATCCTTGAAGGCTCTTTTTTATTGGAGTAAAGCCAAGCAAGCTAATTTAGTTCAAATGAAGGGAAGCCTTATGGATGAAATTGAAGAGTTACAAGTCAAAGAAGAAGAAGACAGAGGTCTAACGGAGGAGGACAGTTGGAAGCTCAAAGTTAAGATAGGGGAACTCAACTCTACCTTAGCTCCGTTGGACACTTGGTGGAGGCAAAGGGCCAAAATTAAATGGATGGAGGAAGGAGATTGCAACTCAAAATTTTCTGAAATAAAATCAACTGAAAGCAAATAATCAAACCAAAAACTAACTAACAGAAATTAGAATACCAATCAGAACAATCATAAATCAGCAGTCATCAGAATCAAGCATTTATATCAATCACTCCTAATCTGGTTCTCAAAATGCTGAATGAGTCAAAGGCCAGTGGTTTAGTGAATATGTCAGCCAGCTGATTTTCAGTTACTACATGATGTAGCTCAATGTCCCCTTTTGTAACATGGTCCCTAATGAAGTGATGCCTAATATCAATGTGTTTGGTCCTAGAATATTAGATTGGATTCTTAGAGATACAGATGGTACTAGTATTATCACACAGAACAAAAATTGTGCCAACAGGTACTCCTAAATCCAAGACTTGTTGCTTCAACCAAAGAACTTGGGCCACACAACTTCCTAAGGTAATGTACTCAGCTTCAGCAGTGGAAAGTGCAACTGAGTTCTATTTTCTACTGGACCAGGAGACTAACGACTGTCCTATGAATTGACAAGTCCCAGAAGTACTCTTCCTATCCACCCTACACCCCGCAAAGTCAGAATCAGAATATCTAATGATCTCAAAAGAGGTGTTGTGCCTAGGGTACCAAATTCCTAGGTTTGGGGTCCCTAAAAGATATCTAAGAATTCTCTTAACAGCAGTCAGGTGAGACTCTTTAGGATCAGCCTGAAACCTAACACAAAGATAGACACTAAACATGATATCAGGTCGGCTAGTAGTCAGGTAAAGCAGTGAACCTATTATCCCTCTATACTTCTTCTGATCAACGGATTTTCCATTTGAATCCTTATCTAACTGAACTGAGGAGGGCATGGGAGTATTGATTGGCTTGGCTTTGTCCATTTCATATTTCTTCAAAATGTCCTTAGTGTATTTTGGTTGATTGAGAAAGGTTCCATCATCCGTTTGCCTTATGCTAAACCCCAAAAAGTAATACAATTCTCCCATCATACTCATCTCAAACTCCTTACTCATTGTTTTAGAAAACTCTTCACATAAATATTTATTAGAAGATCCAAAAATTATATCATCAACATAGATCTAGATAATGAGTAAGTCATTCCCTAATCTCCTCAGAAAAAGGGTGGTGTCTATGCTCCCCTTAACAAACTCTCTTTCTAACAGGAATGTGCTAAGCCTCTCACACCAAGCTCTGGGTGCCTGTTTCAATCCATATAAGGCCTTTTTTAATTTATAGACATGACTTGGATATTGGGAACTCTCAAAACCTGGGGGTTATTCTACAAAAACATCTTCTTTAATTACCCCATTTAAAAAGGCACTCTTGACATCCATTTGAAATAGCTTAAATCCCTTATAACAGGCAAAGGCTAGTAGCACTCTAATGGCCTCCAATCTAGCTAAAGGGGCAAAAGTCTCCTCAAAATCAATCCCTTCTATCTGATTATACCCCTTAGCCTCCAATCTTGCCTTATTTCTCACCACCACACCAGAATCATTCATCTTATTCTTAAAGACCCACTTGGTTCCCATAATACTTTGATTTTTAGGTCTTTCTACTAACTCCTAAATATCATTCCTTACAAATTGATTCAATTCTTCCTGCATAGCTAAAGTCCAAAACTCATCCGATAAGGCTTGATTGATGTTGGTGGGTTCAGTCATTGAGATAAAGGCAGAATAGTTTACTTACTTCCTAAGTCCATACCTAGTCCTAACACCTTCAGAAGGGTCTCCTAAGATCAGTTCTTTAGGATGACTCGAAGAATATCTCCAATCTCTAGGCAATGTGGTTTGAGGTTCTACCCTTTCCTCCAAATTTGTATTTCCAACTCCTTGGGTAACCTCAACAATCTCTTCATCTTCTACTTTAGATCTAGACTCCTTAGGATCAAATTCATCAAACACTACATGGGTTGTTTCTTCCACCACCAAAGTCCTCCTATTGAACACCCTAAAGGATTTCCCCACACTTGAATATCCTAAGAACACTCCTTCATCAGATTTGGGGTCAAATTTTCCTAAGGGTGATTTCCCGTTATTCAGAATGAAAACCTTACAGCCAAAGACATGGAGGTGGGACAGATTTGGAGTTCTACCCTTAATGATCTCATAAGGTGTCTTGTTTAGTTTGACTCTCACATTCACCCTATTCAGTACATAACAGGCAGTGTTCACCGCTTCAGCCCAAAAGTATTTTGGAAGTGAATACTCGGCAAACATGGCTCTAGCGGCTTCCACTAAGGTCCTGTTCTTCCTTTCAGCTACCCCGTTCTGCTGAGGGGTCCTAGGAGCTGAAAAATTATGACTAATCCCATGATCCTCACAAAAACTTCCAAATCTTTCATTTTCAAACTCCCCTCCGTGATCACTATGGATGGTAATAATCTCACATCCTAACTTCTTCTGAATCCAAGTAGAGAAAGATCTAAACTCATCAAATGACTCAGATTTATGTGACAAAAACTTAACCCAAGTGAACCTCGAATAATCATCTACAATCACAAACCCATAGACTCTCCCCCCTAAACTGGCAGTGCTAATGGGTCCAAAGAGGTCCATGTGAAGAACTTCTAAAGGTCTGGAGGTGCTAATGTCCTAAACAGAGTGAAAAGAGGACTGGACTTGCTTCTCCAACTGACAGGCATCACACAGGTGATCCTTAGTGAACTTAAGCTTGTGTGACTCTCCTAAGGGTTTTCATACTGGCATGACAATATCTCCTATGCCATAACCAAGACTCATCAGCAGCAGTTTTTAAGCAAATTAAATTATCAGATTTAATGCAACTTACATACAGCTTGTAGACGTTGTTGATCCTTTGCCCCTACAAAACAACTTCATCATTTAAGCTTAAAATGCAGCCAGTGGGCAGGAATTTGATGCTGTATCCCTTGTCACAGAGTTGACTGATGCTCAGCAAGTTGTGTTTCAGTCCATCTACAAGAAAAACATTATCAATCATAAAATTCTTTGAATAACCAATTATACATGAGCCTACCACCTTCCTGGTTGTGTCATCTCCAAGTGTAACCTTGCCTCCAGCTCTGACCTCCAGCGAAATGAACTGATTTGCATCTCCAGTCATATGTCTAGAACATCCGTTGTCCAGGTACAACATGCTCTCACGAGGTCTTGTGTGAGAGCACTCCTACAAAAGTATCAAACGTTAGTCTTAGGAACCCAAACAAGTTTGGGTTCCTTCTTATGAAAAGAAGAATGCAATGCATGTGTGCTATGCTGTGAAACAGGCAGTTTGGATTTCCACACCCAATATGTACTACAGTGAACAGTGCAGGTGTGGGAAATATATCCTAACATGCCACATGAAAAACATCTAACACCAGGAAAAGGGTTAACTAATCTACGTGGGTGATAATGCCTCTTCCTAGATGTATATGAAACATGCTTTGATGAACTTGCAACAGATTTTTCAAAAGGTGGCGGTGCATAAAACTGTTCAAAAGTAGGCGGTGTTTTGTTCTTTTCAAAAGCACTGATTTTCACTTTCAAGAACTCAATATGTTTATTTAAACTTGCAATTTTAAAAGTTCTTGCACTTTCATTACTTTCTAACTCACATGCCATATCATTCACTTTCTTAAAAGCAATTTCTAATTCAACATGCGATGTTTTTAACAAATCATGCTCAATAGTTAAATCAGAATATTTTTTGTTCAAATCATCGAATTCATCAAGCAAGGACATGTGATTGGAATCAAGTGTGGAATGATCTTTAACTACAGAATCATGCTCTTTTTGCAAAGTCAAGTAATCTAATTTCAAACTAGCATGAGTTTTCTTAAGTTTCTTATAGGATGTATGAATTCTTTCAGAAACTTCAAATAATTGATCGTAAGTAAGCTCACATACCTCTTCCTGGTCCGACTGACCAGGGTGATCATCAGCCATCAGACACAAGTTTGTTTCCTCCTCTTCAGCTTCAGTCTCAGAAGAGTCGGATGCAGAGTCTGCCCAGAACGCCTTCTGAATCCTCTTCTTGTCCTTTCTGAACTTTGGTTTCTCCTTACCCTTCTCCTTGCTTGGGTGAGCTTTAAGTGTAGGACAATCAGCCTTAATGTGTCCAGGCTTCCTGCATTCAAAACAAACAGATTCAGATGAACCCTTAAAATTTTTACTAGACTTACCCTTGTTCCACTTTTGATAGTTCTTATATTTCTTCCTTAGAAAGCTTTTGAATTGCCTTGTGATTAAGGCAACATCATCGCTATCAGACCCGGAAGTGCTAGCATCTGAATCTTTGGCCTTTAGTGCCACTGTCTTCTCTTTCTTGCGTTCACCTGCATCAAGTTGCCTTTGGTTCACCCCTTGCTCGTAAGCAATGAGTGATCCAAGTAAGCTGTAAATAGAGTAAGTATTTAAATCTTTAGATTCAGTGATAGTAGTAATCTTAGCATCATAAGAAGCAGACAAATATCTAAGAATTTTGTTCACTCTTTCGTAGTTTGTAAGTTCTCTACCTAAAGCATGCAAAGAGGTAACAATCTGAGTGAACCTTGTGTACATTTCTGAAATAGTCTCACTAGGTTTCGTGCAAAAAAGTTCGTAATCATGTAACAAGATGTTTAACCTAGACTGTTTGACTTCAGTTGTACCTTCGTATGTTATACATAATCTATCCCAGATTTCCTTTCCCGTTGTACAAGTAGAAATACGCATATAGTCTTCAGATTTTAAAGCACAAAAGAAACAGTTCAAGCATTTTATATTTAACTGTGCTAAATCACGATCATCAAACATCCAATCAGCAAAAGGCAATTCAGTTTTCACATTTTTAATCAATCTAAAAGGTGGTTCATATCCGTCCTTAACTAACATCCACATGCGATAATCAATAGATTGCAGAAAAGTAGACAAGCGTGTTTTCCAAAAATCAAAAGGAATAATGTCAAACAATGGTGTTCTTGTAATGGAATAGCCTTCAGCAGTATTACGATTGTTAAAGTTAGCCATGGATCAAATTAAAAAGTTTTTAAACCTAAATTTTGAATCCCGCTCTGATACCACTTGAAAGTTCGATAGGGATGTTAAGCCCTAGTGAACTAGTCCCGAGGCTAACCAAGAGGGGGGGTGAATTGGTTATTTAAAAATTTCATGATAATAATGAAAATCTTTTCGATACTTTGCAGCGGAAACAAGTAAACAAGAACAAAAAGATCAATCACAGATATTCACCCAAGCAGTTAATATCGAAAAAGTAAAGTGCAAAACTGAATCGGAAAAGCAAACCAGATTTTATAGTGGTTCGATCAACTTGACCTACGTCCACTCCCCGGAGCCTCCCCTCCGGGTATTGCACTAAACAAAAAGTGTCTCTCCTTTTGCTCCCAAAGCAAGGCGGAGAAGCCTGTACAAACACCTCCTTTTCACCACACGGTGAGGCAGAGAACCCGACCTCCTTTTTCTTCCTCCTGAAGCAGGCAGAGAACCTTCGAACTCCTTTTACTTCCACCTGAAGCGGGCAGAGAACCCCGGATCTTCTTGCGAACGATCCTCCCACGACGAACACCGACTAGACGAAAGACGACGAGCGGAGAAGACGACTCTGATCCGTGCTTGGAGCAACCTTAGTGAATCCCTCACTAACTCCCCCTCACAAGATCTTCTCTCTCTCTCCCAACTCTCTCTCTCTCTAGGGTTTCTCAGGGAAGAAAGGTGGCAAAAGATTTTTCTTGTTTCAAGAAAACGTTCTTTTATAGGAGGGCTTAAAATTTGCCCTAAATCTCAACTGGTCGGCCAAGATCGTCCAGGATGATCGATAGATCGTCCTGTACGATCAGTTCAAATTCAGCTGTTTCAGCCTGGACGATCTGGCTCTTCTAGACGATCAGTAGAAAAAATTGTTCATATCGTCCCGTACGATCCTGCGATCGTCCGGGACGATTAGTGCAAAACGAGGAATATCGTCTAAAAGACAGTTCGGGTCGTCCAAAGAAATCTGTGCTTGACGACCAAAAAATGACTTGATCGTCCAGGATGATAGAGATATCGTCCTGTACGATTAGTGCCCAAATCATCCTGAACATAGTTCGGGTCGTACAGCTGAAATGCATTAGACGATCATGATCGTCCGGGATGATCCTGCGATCGTCCAGGACGATATGATCGTATCAATAAAAAAATTGCTTTCCTTAATTACCAGATTAAATTAGTCATGATTGTACTGAATCGTCTAGGACGATACACGTATCATCCCAGACGATCAGACCAAATAACTTAACAATAAAAACTTGCCTAATTTGATCTGGCGGCTGAGAATTTTTGATTTGAGCATATCATCCCGTACGATCCAAAGATCATCCAGGATGATCTGCTTAATCAGAGCCTCTTAACTTAGTCGCCCTAATTAGGGTTTCTCTTTTTACCTGATCGTCCAGGACGATGTGAATATCGTCCAGGACAATCTGAACAAAAACTGAACAGAAACTCTAATTTACTCAAGCTCTCCCCCTGAGTGTATGTGTGCAAGGTTACTTAGCTAGGTGATCAGTTACATTACAATTGACTCAATAAAAAGAAAAATCATACATTTGACACACTTAGACCCGATCTTGAATTAGCTTGATTTGCTCGTGATCTTTTGTGCCTGAAATGGGTTAGCCAAGCAAAACACGCTGGAAACATGTTTGTCATCATCAAAACTAGATTTGCAACAGCGATAAGAAACCAATAATGTTTGTTATCATCAAAATCATAGTACTTGGGCCCAGATTTGTAATAATACTATGTGACCGTCGAGGTGTTTGACACATAATAGCATTTTAAATGGACAAGCATTATAAAGCTCGAACTTCCTAATTATGGTTTGACTCAGCACTGTGGCATTACAAATAGCACTGTGGCGCTCAATAATGAATCATAATGAAAAAGGCATGCTCGCATAGTAGCATTGAATATAATGTCTTAACACTGTAGAAATAAATGATTTGTCATCGCATTGCTTCATAGATTAGCAATGAGATGCTATGTTGTTACAAATAGCCTATTATGCTCAAACATACAACATTATGGCATTAGACTACACCCAATTTTACTAAGACTTTAGTATAGCATTGCCAAATTTAGATGTTGTGACACTTGAAAAGCAAATGCTGTGGTGCTCTAAGACCCGATGCTGCGGTGTTAGTCAATTTAAAAAATTATACTAATACTGAAAAAATATGATATAATTTTTTTAATTAGAACCATAATTACTAAACTCACAGATAACACACACATGACATCTTTCATAAAAATAAAGAACATTACATCACACATCAATAAATAAACTAAGATTCAACATTAACAGAATTTGGTTCCCTCCTAAATAGCATTAAGCTTATAGTTTTTAGCTAGACTGTCCTAGATTTTTGTTTTAGATATGATGCATTATTACTAATTTTTAAATGCTCTAAACTCTAATCTTTCTCTTTTTCCTTAGTATTAACTTAAGTGGTACTGGTAAGGTGTCATGGGACCTACTACTAAAGGATATTGCAAGCTATCGTAATTGATTTTCAAATTCTTAATAGAAGCAACTTAATTATGTAATTAGTGTCCTTGAATCACTGAATCCTCCAATGGTGTCTTCCTATCTCTAAATGGATTGATCTGGTTAAAGCCTGAGGGATAAGAAGGTCTATGATTCACTAAAGGTTGTTGAGGATTATTCTAATTTCCTCCAAGGTTTGATTGACTTGCATTCAATTAATTTCAACCATTATTGATACTCTAACTAAAATTAGAGTGGTTCAACCATCTTGGATTATAAGTACTAGAATAAGGATTATTTTATCTTCTAATTAAATTTATATTATCAATCCCTTAAGCACTAATCTCTCCATTAGGATTCTAATAATTATCTTCCAAATGCATAGGTGATCCTAAAACAAAACTAACTCCAAAATTATCTAACTTCTTAGATATAACAGCTACCTAAGCAATAAAAATTAATAAAGTACCCAACTCATAGACATTGCCTACTCTCTTAGGATTCACCCTATAAGAAGGCCACTAAAAATTATTTGTTGTCATCTCTTACATCAAGGCATAAGCCTTATTAAAACGCTTTGACATCAAGGAACCTCTAACTTCCTCATTAATTATTGACCTAAGAGATCCTATAAGCCATTATAAAAAGTTTGAATTACCAACCAATCAGGAAAAAATATGATGTGGGCACTTTCTAGGCATCTCCTTGAATCTTTCTTAGCGTTCATAAATTATCTCTCCATAAAATTGGGAAAAGGATGTTATATTATTTCTATGCTTAACAATTTTTGAGGGTGCAAAATATTTTGCTATGAATTTATATGCCAACTCATTCCAAGGTGGAGCCTAGGGGTAAAGAATTGAACCATAATTTAGCTTTATCCCTTAGAGAAAATAGAAATAGATGAATTCTAATGGCATCATCATTTACTCCATTATACTAAATGTTACACATATTTCTGAGCTAGCTAAATATAGGTTGGGATCCTCAATACAAGTTCTCCCAAATTGAGAATTCTATACCATTTGAATAATAGCAAGTTTTAGCTCAAGATTATTAGCTTGGATAGTAGGTCGATTAATACTCTGATGAATTCCATCTACTAAAATATTGGCATATACCCTATGTGCTCTAGGATGGTTCTAATCTGGATTTGGTTTAGTAATTCTTAGTGCTAAAGTCTTTTTAGGTTTTCAAATTTTTGTAAGGGTCTTTTAAATTTCTAAATCAAATAATAATGGATCCTTACGAACTCTACTATATATGCACCAATAACATAAGAAGATAAATTTAAAGAATAAGATTTTCAAATAATCATAATTTTAAAGCTGACAAATATTACTCACAAAATAAGATACAAGTAGAATTAAATATACAATTTTTTGGATGATATAAAATAATTGTAATAACACAAGTAATTCCCATATAACAACACCAAAAACTTAATGGGGGAATGTACAGTACTTAGTTTATATTTGATTGGATAAAATCCAATTAAAATGCAAGTGCACATGACAATCAAGTAATAAGGTGTATGAGAGAGTGTCGAACCCATGAGAAATTAGTATACTACTCACTAATGTTTTAGTACCATCTATTCAATCTATGAGATGAAATCAGGGATAATCTCTATATCTAATGAGAAATATAACAAATGGTGAAGATATTAGTAGTTAAAGTATTTTGGACTAATTATAGTGAATGTCTTAAGTTTTTTATTTTTTAAAGCAGACTCCTCTGCAATAATTATGAATCAAAGCATAAATATCCTTAGATTTTTTTCAAGCTTGTTAGGATGTGAAGGATGATTTATGGCCTTCCTATAATTATTAATCTCTATAAACCCTAGAATACTAAACATTTTAAATTCAGGCATACAAGAATTTCATCTCAATTCTCCTTATTAATTCAACATGCCTCCGTCAAGGCAATGCATCACACTAAATCATAATTTTATACATGGACATTTCTTAAATCATATGAAGAATAGAAGATATTGAAAATAACCATTTATATTTTAAAGCACAAAAGTCTACATTAGGAATTACAAGGTTCTCACATCATCAATCCAAAACTATGAGTTTAACTGGTCATTGAATTAAAATTGAACAATATAAATTTCATTACTTGTTCAACAAAGAAAGTACAAGTAGAAAAAATGAAGAAGATATCACTAGGAATGGAGAATCCCCAATAGATCGTATAGATGGACCCTTCCCAAAGTGAATCTCCCCTTTTAACATCACTCTTCACACTCCTTTCCTCTATAATTGATTTTTTGCTCACTATAATGTTGACCAACCATTCTAAATAATGTATCTCACTATTTTTTGGTCTCTCAGACTCTCCTCTAGAAAGAAACTCAAAAAACTCTAAAAATGTTATACCCTCTCTCACAAAAAGATAGAAAAACTATTTATACTTAATACATAAATTGGCTCAAGCACCGCTGCACTTAATAAGGTAGAGCCTTAGCATTACAATATGAACTAGCTCCTCAGTGCTACTAAATTTGCTCCGTTGAAGTGCTATGTTGACCTGGTGCGGCTATTGAGTGAATCGGTGTGACTTTTGGCTAAGTCAACATGGTGCTACAAAAGATGAGCACTGCGATGCTTACTTACATCATCCAGCACTATAGCACACCCGATGTTGGCACTCTGACGTTGAAATATTTATGATTTTTTATAAGACTAGCATTATCTTTCGCTCCGCTGGGGCGTTGACTTCAAAGAAATATTTCAAGGCTCTCACACTATAATGTTCAAAATTGGCACTGGGCACTAAATGATGTTGCAGTGTTAATAGTTATGGCACTACGGTGTTGTTTCTAATATTTACAAAATTTTCTCTATTTCCTAAGACTTTTCTTCACAAAAAGAATTAAAATACCTATCTTTTCTAGAAATAATAGAATAAAAATACTACATAATTTTTACTTAACATTCTACTAGTGAGTAGGGCTTTGAGCTCCTTACTTTAGAGCCATCTTCTTTAGAGGCTCTTATTGAATGATTATGCCCCTTAGAAGAGGATATTTCTTACACCCAAGCTAAGTTTGAGAGAATAATTAATACCATGGAGAGGATGAGCTCGATGAGTGAGGGAGCCACCATGTTATATGAGGTACCAATCTTAGAACAAAGGAGATGGTATGTGACTCACAATCTTTTAGAGTCTTCATGATTAAGTCACTTTCTAACTAGTGGGAGTTTCATCTTGTGACACTAAGTAGATAGGGGAGTGGTGCCTCCCTTATTATTATTAGATGTATTATATATGTTAAAGTTAGGAGATGAGGAAGTTCAGCCTATGATGGAAATAATAAATGGAATGTATTCAAAGGAAATATTAATTTATAAAAAAATTTAAATTCTCTTTTAGCGAGTTGTGTGTCTTCTTGACTTTTATTTCCTTTTTTTCTTTAACATGGTGGTTGTTTGATTGTTAGTGTACTATGAATGCCTTATCATTTGACTCTATTATTTTTACTAAGGATGAATCAACATTTGTCAATTCAGAAGTAATATTTTAATAATTAGCTTTTATTGACTCTTCATTGGGCAAGTTAAGGAAGACTCTTTATAGATTGAATTAAGGATGAATCTTATAGAATGTTGTGGAGGAAGAATCTTTTTTTGGAATGTTAGGAGTAACTTCTCAATTTTCAAATCATGTATGACCTCTAGTTCTTCATATGAGGATGAATTCACTTATGGAGAGTAAAAGAATAGATAGTGGATCTTTCTATAGTAATGAAGATATGTGTAACGTATGGTGCATTAGTGGAGGATATAACTCAAACCTCCAAATTTGGGTTACCAAATTTACTATAAATACCCCTCACTTTGTAGGGAGGGGCAAATTCTTCTTGTTTTCCCTCTATGAAACTTTTCACTTCCCTTAGCTCTTTATTCAAGTGAGTCATTGCATTTGAGATGGCTAGTTTAAGGAGATGCCATAAGACAAAGTTTGAATATGATCGGAGCTTATGGGTGACTAAGGCATTCACTAATATGATCTTCTTTATCATTGTTAAAAGGATGGCAATATGGTTATTTGAGTGCTTATAAAAGACAAGTATCTCAACACCTTCTATGATGATGAACTCTATATTTCAAGTAACCACTTTACACATGGCCTAAGACTTCGCTTTTATTGGAAGTGGCCAGTTTTCTAGACTTTTATAGGTTAATCTTCTAAGAGTTGGCTCATTATCAAATAATGTGTAGTCCAGAGGATCATAATTTCTTTTTTATGCAGAAATCTTAGAAGTGAAGGAGTTATTTTAGTTAGTTAATTGCAATATGATATAAAAGATATTATTCTATATAAGTATATTTGAAAACTATACATATTCCTCAAATTGAGATTGTATCAAATATATATTAAATTGTTGAGTAGTTGATGCCCCAAAAGATTGCACCTCTTTGAGTGAATTTGTTAAAAATAGTCTAATTTCTTTCATAGCCTGAGGAGGATGATGTTCGACTTAGAATTCTTATTACTAATTTTTGCAAGTTTGGAGTACTTAATCCAAACATCTTCCACCACTCATCTACAAAATATCAAGTGAGAGATCTTAATGAATTTTTAATTTTACAAAATTAAAATATTAGTATATGTTGACATTAAAAAGAAATTTTCCTCGTTGCATTTATAAGATCAACTGGCTTTCCATAACTTTTCAAGGCATCACAAAAACATTTGACCTCATTCATTGCAAATTTAGGCTTTGAACAAAAATCTTTACAGAATTTCAAACTCATGACAGTAATTATCTTTTTTATACTGAAAATGAGGATTCAGGAAACATGCAGCTGAGTGGATGCTTGGCCTAAGTTGAAAATCCCATCTTCTCTTAATGATATTGGTATATGCTTATACAATCTCTTCACATTTCTGAAGATAGTCTTTATTGCCTTTCGTGCCCTGTACATACCATCATATAAATATCCTAGTGAGAGTTTCTCATCTAAGTCAACAATATGGAGCAATCTAATCATTGGACCAATTATTTTTGAGATAACAAGACACTCATTTCAAAAGTTTATGTCTAAAATAATCGAGACATCCTCTTATACTTTAGTGGTTTTTGATAACTTTGAATCTATATAGAATTTACTTGTGGCTAAAGCTTGTAAGTCATGCTTGTGATCATAGACATTTCTTAAAGTAGTGAAGGTAGTAGCAAATCTTATAGCTCTTGGTCGTACAATCTCCTTTTAATCTATTTATTTTCTAAGCTATGCAAGTATAAATAGATAATTATAAATAAAAATTGTCACCTTCAATGCTTTTCTAGCAAGCTCTTCTATTTGAGTCATGCTACCTATATCATTTAATATCAAATTCAAACAATGTGTTGGACAAGGTGAGCAACAAATATTATCGAATCTTTCATGTAATATCTCACCAGCTTTCTTATGATTAGCAGCATTATCAGTTATTAGTTAAACTATATTCTCCAGGCCTACCCATTCAACAACCTCAGTAAATCGAACACACAAGATTGTAGCATCATTAGTGAGAGAAGATGCATATAAGGTTGTAGCATCCTTACTACTGGTTTTAAAAACCGTCGAACTAGACAGGCTGTTTTAGCCCAATTTGATTTGAAGCCATTTTTAATAATTAAGCTAACTGGTCGGTTGATCGGTTCATAGTTCAACCGGTTGAATCGGCCGATGTGATTTGATTTTTAAAACCATGAGCATATTACATTTAAATACATAAAAATTCAATGATATATATGATAAAATTATCATTAAATTTGGCCACTCAACCCAACAGTTTGTGAGAATACCCTTTTACGAAGGGTGTATATGATGTGAAGTTCATGCAGTGATAGACAAAAGGAAAGGAGTGCTATGTTTATCAATAAATTAGGTGCATTTATTCACCAAGTGACGTATTATATATCAAATGTCAAAATTGATGTGAAACGAAAAGCAGGAAGTCTAATTCATTTATGAGGCTAATTGGAGATGGATTGTTTATTCGATAAGCCTGATCATTCATTTGCACTAAATCGAATAAATTAAACTACCAAGTCATTATCCGACCGATTTGAACCAGTAGATCCATCTAAACCTCGCCCAGATTTGTCTCCCTTATGGATTCGGTGAATGGACCAGTGCTGAAAGCTACTCCAATGGCAAAGTCCTTTAGTTCACATTTTATCTGATTGAGGCTTCTGGTTATCTTTCTAGATTTCAAAGTTTGGGTTGACATTTTAGTCCAGCATTCATTTTGTTCACATCTTGTCTCCCACACCACATCATAAGCTAAAGCATTAAATGATTGAAGATCTTATCTTATTACAGTGTATAACAGAGGTGGGCATTGAGTAGGTTTGGCTAATCATATGGAGCCAAATTGGGTTGAAAGAATTTTGGGTTTGCCAAACCAATTCAACCAGAAAGAAAAAATGATCTTTCTGTTTTCTTAAATGAAGTTTGGATAGATAAATTTATAGCCTTGGGCCAAAAAGATTTTCAAGCTCACTAGTATATTGATCGGGTCCGAAAGGGAGGACCTACTCTCCCTTGTTAAGTGACAAAGTCAAGAATTCACATAAATTAATTTTATTATTTGAATGAGCATGAATTAGTCTTTTATCATTTTTTTAATCAATAATATTTTATCATTTAAAATATCTAATAACACAAGTTTTAGGGTTACCTGTATTTATTTTAGATTAAGACATAAAAAATTTAAGGTAGCACGTGGTCTGTGGCTCCCTCATGCATCACTTAAATCTAGTGGTGTCAAACATTGACCCAACCTAACGAATCTGGATTCGAGATGACCCATTTAATAATTGAGACTGATCTGGGTTAGATTTTTTGACCCGTTTATTAAATAGGTCAGGCTATGGTTGACCCAAGAATTCATTTTTTAACCCAAAAATAACCCGTTTAATATATTTTTTTCATTAATTTTTTTACTTGCGAGTTTAATCTTTTTTTTTATCAAATATCATAAATTTTATAGTTAATAAATTATAAAAAAAATCATCAAAATGGGTTAACGTGTCAGGTTCGAGTTGGTGTTGTTGACCAATTTATTAAACAATTCGAGTTCATATTATTTGGATTCGGGTCTAATCAATTTCAGGTCGAACCCAATCCGTTCGACCTGTTTTAGTACACCAACTTAAATCTATTCTTATTAATAGCTATTCATTTTTGCATTTGTTCACTTAGGCACATGCATAATGAATTTAATATACATAATATCAAGCACATTATCATTATCAATAGTCATATAATATCATTTATTGAGATAAACATTAATAATTCTTTTTTATGATAAATATTTTCTTATAAAAAATACAATCCTACTTGTAAAATAAATCTTTTTTTTTCATCATATTAATGTGTGTGAGTGTGTATATATATATATATATACAAAATTATTATTTTAAAATTAAATTATTTTCAATTCTAGGATTGAATATACTTTTTCATGAAATAAATGCATTTCTTTATTATTTTATACTTTTCGTGTTTCGTTTTAAGAGCTTATTTGATTTAATAACCAATATAGTAGTTTTTGGCATCAAATCATGTTGTATCCAAATTTATCAATGGGTGATACATAACCCCACTAACATGTATTTAACAACTGGAGTTTGAGAACTCGTTGAGAAAGCTAAAGTATAGAAGAAAGTGGAAAGCTCAAATATCATTATGAGTAATCTCTATAGTCAAAATTCTAAAATATTCATCAACAGCTCTTTTTTATAAGATTATGATGGCTATATAAAATTCGAAAATTCGGCCCCGGCCTCCGCCCGCTTTTTGCTTTCTTTTCGGGGGGAGTTTTAACAGGTTAAGTTCCGGGGTAAATTTTGGAAGGCAGATGGGTTTGTAGATAAGACACTACCCAGATATTTCGCCCTCATTTTGCGAGGACTTTATGATCTGAGTTCTGGTTTCCTATAGGCGCAAGCCCCTATAGTTAATTACCCCTCCCGGTAATGAGAGAGAACTTTCGATTAAGGCTAGTCGTCGATTGGATACGTAAAAATACGTGCATCTTGCATATAGTAGCAGCATGGGCATAGGGTTTTGGGAATTTGAAGATCTTAATATTTAAAACAGAAATTTTCACCACCTTGCACTTAAAGCGGATGGTGGGGGAATGGATGATAGACCCGATCAAGATCCCATGGTTCCGTCATCCCGGGCCATCATGGTCCCTGGTCTACTTAGTCAGAGGAGGTAGTCGACCCAACCTGACAGAAGGATCCTTATCGACAGCCATGGGTTGCTTCGTCCAAGGGTACCTTGTAGACCTGGGGTGAATGTTTGTCTAAGGGGACAAATTTGAATCCACCTTAGCTAACAGAGGGCTTTGTACCCTATCAATTATATCTTATTGATTCATATCTCAAGGATTTGGTGCCATTGGGGAGCATACGGGCTCTAGCCATAACCATAATATAATGGGGCCATTTGGCGGCGACCACCTGGTTTAGAGGGCCCCGAGTCATAACCGTTTATCCTGCAGTGCCATTTGGCGGCGAAACTGCCGGTTAGAGGACTCGTACCACATCCTTGCTGGAAGGAGATTGTTTGAGAATGGATCCTAGTGATATTTTCGACTAGGCACTAGCTCTATGTGAGCTGAAGTATATTTTGATTTGTCCACCTTGGCAAACTGTTGCGGAGGATGGATGGATTTTGCTTTAAGCGGTTTGATAGTTGGATTTCAATTTTTAAATATCTGGAGTTGGAAAGATTTTTGGATTTCGGGATTTTTCAGAAGATTGGATTTTGTAGGGAATTTGGGATTTTGGGAGTTTTGTGGAGTTTTGAATTTTGTAAAATTTGGGATAGTATTTTGATTATTTGGAATGGGCCCCTCTGGTTGAGATATGCATTCAACACGGCCATCATCGGGGTGTTTGGGGTCATTTATATTTTATTGATTGGACCCTGTCGACTCTATCTACTGGTCGATAGAGGATCGGGTTTTGTAGGCTTTGGACCTTTGTTAGTGAATTCTCTTGATTATAGACCTTGAAGGCCTAATATACATGTATAAAATAAATATCTCGGTCGATCTCACGACTGCATATTTATTTAATGGTTCGAGCCATGTCGACTCCTATCTACCCGTATAGGAGGATCGGGCTCAAACTTGAATTCACTTATTAACCCGCGCTGCATCCCTAGACGTCACATGTGTACCAATAACACGCTCGTCGGGGCCCATGCGGGTTATGATTATATTTTCCCCTTTTAGTGTACCTATGTGTATACAAATTAAAGTACACACGTGCAGGGGTATTCTTGGAATATTTGTACACGCCTTCTGTCCGCTTGCATGAAAGTTGCGGATCCGGTGGCGTCGGGTTCTTTATTTGCACATCTTTTTAGCATTGTAAATAATTGTTGCATGTATATGCAAGACATCCGCCTATTAGCTATTGTTGACAGTAGGCAAACTATTATCCTTGCAACTTCTCCACTTTGCTTGTAGATATGTTGCATTCATTGAATGCCAATTGATTACTTCGTCCATCACGTTTTGTCCTTCAATCGAAGTACTCGCTTGTGAGTTGAAGGTGTCATTGAATGTATTGAGCATGTTATCTTATTCAATACCACCTTCTTCCTCTGCATACACATATAGGAGATATTATCATCTGCATATGATTGGTCAGGTATTGTGGCCTGCCATTGAATTGCATTTGGAGTTTCATCATTTATATGCATGTATTAGGACCTCTACTAGGGTTAATATTTTATTTTGAATGTATTAGGACGAGAGACATGTACAAATAATGTAAATTTGAAGTGTAGGATTCAAAAGTTGTGACATGATCAATAGATAAAAAGAAGACCCTCCCAATGGGTTTTAATTGAAAGTAGATGAATACATACATTTGGCTTAGGAATACTTCATGGGGGAGGAAAATTATACTACTCATACTACCCTAAATATATGTATATAAGGGCTAAATGGGGTTTATTTAATCAAGAATTCAAGTTCCTCATAGGAACATTATTCTATGATTAATCACATCTTAGAGTAGTTAAGCTCTAAGGAAACTCTTAATCAAAGTCGTAACCATATCATAAACAATCAAAGATACATAAAAAAAATGATGGCCATTGTCCATCAATTGTAATAATTTATTCAATAGATTTTGACACTTAACTGTTCCTAATACATCAATTGCAATAATTTGAATGATTTTTTTGTTCCTGGGCAATTTTCCATTGGTGATGACTTTTGCTAGGGCCATCTATGTTGACAATAATATAAAAACTTAAGGATTTAGATTGTTATAGTTGGATGAAGCAATGAATGGCAATTGAAATCTTTGTGTCAAACAATGAATATGACATGCATAAAGAGAATCATTAATAAATAAAGCTTGTCATCCAAGATATATAACTTGCATGGCCATTATTTGATCTCAAATTTCTTGTCTTATAAGATTAAGGCTTCGTTTGGGGCAGCTTCCTTTTTATTTTTCAAACTAATTTTTTAGTTAAAAAATTTCTTGAATTAAAATTTTTTTAAAAAAAAACTATTTTAAAAGATAGTGAAAAAATTGTCCCAAACAAAACATAAGATATAAAAGAACATCACAAATTTGATATCTTCATGATTAATGCAATAATTAGCTTGTTAATAAAACTCAATGAGCCAACATGCCGAATTTATGCTCTAATCAAATTGTAAGTTGTCTCAATATAAAACTTAAAAAAATATATTAAAATTCAAAATATCAGTACAAAGTTATTTTAAATTTTAAATTTTAAAATATAATTTAGTTATTATGCTGGATATCTAAATTTATCTGTGAATGACGCCCAACTTTTCTAGCAAATAATCTTCTGGGTAAAACTAAAGAATCTAGAGAGATTTGAACGACTATGGATGGTGAGATAGAGAAATCAAAGTACCAAATATATTCGGACAATATCAAGAGATCCTTCCTATGTCTAAAGATTTGAGAAGTAACAAAAAAAACCCCTAAATGTGCATACTCGCCCTTTATTTATATGGCTTGGGAGACTACAATGAGGGCTACACACAATAAACAATAAAAGATAAAAGTACAATATTAATTATGACTCATTAATTATATATTGTATAGAACAAGCGGCATGACCCAATAGGTAATTGCTTGGTTCGTGTTGCCGAGCAGAAATCTATCATCAGATGATGGAATTTCTTGTTTGGATCCCATTCTCATTGCTCTCCATTCAAGCTTATAGATTCGGTTGCCTCTGTAAGAAGGAAGACAAAGCTCAACATTCTTTCTGGCTTCTGATGCTATCTTCTTTCAGAACTTTCTTCCAGCAGCAGGATCTCATTTCATATCTTGAAGTACTTGTAACCATCTTCTTGGCTTGTCATACCCTCTTCCCAATCACCCATGCGACGGCCTCCAAAAACCACCTGTTGAATTCCCAAGTATCTGCCAAAAGAATGGAAGGCTATGGTCATACAAGAATGATATAAGCAGACTTATCTCTACATTGCAAAGAAATTGCTTAATGTGCGACCCATTAGTCACATTGAAGGCAACTGAATAATCACTCCATGTATACCTGTAGGTTGTCACGTACAGAATTTGGTATAAATTTCCATTGAAATGGGAGACACTATACTTGGTTGGTAAAAAAGATACTAGTTTACAAAAGCATTCATCATTGTCATCCTCATTATTTTTATCAAAATTATTTGGAGCTGTCTTTATGATTTTTATTTCTCATTCTTCCCATTAAGTATCGCATAAGGTGTAAAACAATTCAACAATTCTTCTAACATCTTGAACATCTTCTATATTGGTAACCTTAGGTCTATCATTTTTCCTTTAAAATCACTCAACACTAATTTTATCTATCCATTAATGAAAGGATTTTCTATTATTTGTACATTTTAGCGGTGATACTAAGGCCATGTTACCACAGTTGTGGTATTGCAGTCCCTTGCGATTCTTAATATGCAACAGCAATCCAATGGGATGTAATTCCAACTGCACCTATTTTTCAACAATTTTATCTTCAATAAATGCTAATTCAATCATCCCGTTAACATAATCGTTACTTATGTAATCCATTCTAATTTTCCTGCAATCATTTTAACCTGCTCAATCATGCCACACTATACTTAAAGCAACAACAATGCTCATCATGAATGTAAAATTGCTGCCACTCGCATCGTAAGCCTGAATGAGGTCCTTTAGCTTCAAGAACTAATCCACAGCAGATGCAAGGTCTAAACTGCAGCAATACCTGAATTTAATTGCAACAAACCCGATTCAACGTATATATTCTTCCATTAGGCTAAGATTTTATTGATTACCAAACAGACAATAGAACTCCAACATCATCTTTTTTTGAGACAACAAACCATTTTGAGTATGTTACATGGTATATTTTAAAACAAAAATTAGCTAGCTGCAGAGTGGTATAATATGGGTTTTTACTTGACATCTTCAGGATTCACAAGGGTGTTGTATTATTTAACATTTTCAGATAACATTTCGATCCCTCTCTACCTTTTACAACTGCATCAATGTGGGCTACTAGAAGCTCAGTCCATTAATTACCATTGTAAATTTAATAGTTCCAAACTCAAAAATAATTTATCTTATTTGTGCTATTTGGCCATTAAAAGAGAAGACTTATATTAAGTTAAGCAGAGATGAGGATGCTCAGGTGGATGAGTGGCATTACTCTTAGAGACATGATACGAAATGAGCATATACGTGAAAAGACTGGAGTAGCTCCAGTGGAAGATAAGATTAGAGAGAGTCGCCGTAGATGGTTTGGTCACATAAAACGGCGGTCTTCCGATGACCCGGTTAGGAGAGTAGATGTATTAGATTTGGCTTATGTTAAGAAAGGTAGAGGTAGACCTAAAAGACTTGGTTAGAAAATATTAGAAATGATCTTTCTTTATTAAATTTAAATGAGAATTTGACTCTTAAGAGGATCCAATGGAGAAAAATGATTCATGTAGCCGACCCCACGTAGTGGGATAAAGGCTTGATGATGATAATGTTGTTGTTGTTGTTGTTGTGCTAATTGCATACATAACATAAATCTAGCATTATTGAATTTAATCAGAAACCAATCCTAAATAGTGGGACAAGGCTAGCAATGGTGATGATATATTTACTTAAACCAACAACATGATAAATCATTGAACTGTTCATGAAATTAGCTGACAGAAAGGTATTCACAAATAAATTGAAAATTCTTAATGAGTCTTACTCTGAGCTCAGCAGAGTAAGACAATTGAGCAGTACATCCACAGCAAAATAATCAGAAGTCCCGAGGTCCACCCTGTAATAAAAATCATTTGGATCTATAAATCATATAGGTACTTATTCATGCTAAAAATCAGCAAGTTTTAAAACAAATCTTTTTGAATGTGGTTTAGACATCTTTGAAACATGCCTCCAAAAAGAATTAACAAAATTTGTGTTCAAATCTTTACCAAACTCGACCCCAGTTGTCTTGAAACTCCACGTCACTTATGTCATGGAATGAAGAAGGCATGATCCTATCAGCCACATCTGCATCATACAAGGGATCATGGTCCATCGATGAGCTTGCCAACTGTATCACCCAACAAAGAGAAATGAACAAGAAGTTCCACAAAAAAATTCAAATGTTCAGTTTTAATCATCATCACCTTAACCCAAGTATTTGGGATTAGCTTTATAAATAGTCATTTTTAACTTGTTCCTATTGAGGTTTGCTTTTAGTGTTAGCTCTGCTTCCTGGAAATCTTTCAGGATAACTTCTATACATCTTCTTCTACCCTCAATAGTACTCATCTCATTTGAGCAATGTTGTCTCATTCTTATTAATATCCACCAACTAGAATTGAATATTATTTTTTAAGGGTAGAAATCTATCCTAAATAATTTTACTAATTATAAGTAGGGCACAGTATCACTTGTAGACTCATGAACTCCATGCAGAAAGCATCTTAAAGCAGGGCAAACAGCCATATTACAACATCTTAAAGCATATATCATTTGAGCATTGGGTGGGGTTTTTTTTTTTCTGGGCAGGTGAGGGGATGGGAGGAATTAAGATTGAAAGCTCTTATAAGAGAAATTTTCTACTTGTATCATATATCTCATTAATCATCATTTTAGTATCTTTCCAAATTACTTGTTGTGGAAAATTTGAAACTTCTCCTAGCCAGCTAATCATGTCGTGACCCCAGTCCTATGCCTCCATGTTTGCTCCAACAATTCCGCCTAATGCTGGCCGCAGCCAGCCCCCCTCTTTTTCCCATTCTCATTGCCATCCCATCATAAGGGAAAATTCTATAAGATGGTGGTGAGACATGCAATGCTTTATGGCACAGAATGTTGGCCATTAAAAGAGAAGCATAAAATTAAGTGTTGCAGAGATGAGGATGCTCAGGTAGATGAGTGGCTTTAAATACTAAGGTAGGAGTAAAAAGTATGATTAACTTTGCTAATCTGGTTGCAGCACAATACTGAGGAAAAAGGATAAATGAAAAAAAAATGTAAAAATAAAGAATCACTAGCCTATACTGTAACCTGCAAGTTAGAAGAGTTGAAAGCTCCCAAACGACCCATGACATACCATGATTGGATTACCTACAGAACCATCAAACATGAGTCGCATCTATAATACCAAGAAGAGGTGAACATGATTGAATTACCAACTTACACTACCAAAAAGATCTAAATCACGATCTGATGGTGCAGAATAAAGCTCAAACCATATAAATGAATCTGTGGGATTAAAGCTGTAGATTGAAAAGAAATCATAAGCTAGATAACCTTTTTTTCTGCTCAACAAGCATGTTAGATGTAAATCAAACACAGTATAAGAATATATGAACTTCAGCAATAGGGAAATATAAAAAAGGTAATGTCAAATGTAGAAAATATGCAAAAGGTGAAAAGCAAAAGATGCATACCCAAAAAAGAAAAAAAATGGAATTTATGCACATCACTAATGAAAGCATAACCGAAATTTTGATATAGATATTTATCTAACTAGGATCACACACTAGTCATCATCATTAGCCTTATCTCAACTAATTGAGACCGGCAATATGATAATCCTCCATTCTCTAATGTTGAGTGCATTACGAGAAGTTAAAATTCATTCTGCATTTATTTTTATACAATTTATAGTTACCTTTGGTCTACCAACATACTTAAAGATGATAATCACTTTCAAATCCACTGAAATTCTATAATATGTTCTCAATTTTGTAGAGCTAATCTTACCCTATTTCTTCTAAAATTTATCCCATTTTCAAACTTCTCATTTTGCTGCAAAAGAGGCCGCTCCTATAAGAATATTATCATTTACAAATAACATACACAAAGATGCCTCATTTTGAATATTTCTTATGATTATTTCCAACAAAAATACATAAAAAGTATTGCTTTAATGTTATCCTTAATTCCTATTATGGTTAGAAATTTTGTGTTCACTGATCCATAACTGTTTTGTTTTTGCTGGTCATGGTTTAATTGTCAACTTCAATCTAATCCCCACCATTTGGAGTCTACTTTATGAATCATTCCTTTCCATTCATTCTGTTGGGTGCAGCATGTTGTGTTAAATCTACTTTGTGCCAGTAATTTTTCATAGCCGTGATATATTTGATATACCCATTTTTCTTCTTGATCCTTCTGCATAAATTCTATCTACCAACCTTATTAGTGCATCTTTTATGTATGTCTAATCCACTTGAGTATATTTTGCATTGCCTTTTAGAGGTTGTTTGATTTGAAGAAAAAGGAATACAGAGGAAAAGAAATATAATGAAAAGAAAAAATAGGGTATTGAAAATACTTGAGTTGTTTGGTTGAGCAAGCTACATCAAGGATTTTACCTTTTTTTATTGATTTGAAGCAAGGAAATGCAAAGTAAATAATAGTGCATTTAGAACAAAAGTTGATCAAAGGTAGCCAATAGCGAGAGCAGTGAGCGGCGATTGCATGCGGCCTACGATCAACGATGGGTGGCAGCGACAGCCAATGGTGACTAGCAACAACTGCCAGAGGAGCAACAATCAACGGGTGGTGGTGCAGGGCTACGGTGACCAAGGATAAGTGGCGGCCAGTGATGAGAGCAACTGGGGAAACGACCAGTGACAGGTGACAAGGTCAGCCGACCAGACTTGTGCCAAATCCTTGTATTGAGAATTCAATCAAAACAAGCAAATTCCAAATACACTCATAATGAACTAGATGGTGATTTCCAAATGCACTTTCAAAATCATTTGCATTTAAAACAAAGCCGTCAAATGCCCAAATTTTTAAAACCTTGTGTTTAATTCAATCAACATTCAAATTGCGACCAACCAAATAGCCTCTTAAACAAAACATTCAACTCGTGTGCTTTCTTACCATATTTGACCACAAACACACCATCTTAAGATTTTATTTCTTCCACACTCAACTTGGCTATTAATGATTTATTTATTTTCAAATATCTAAATCACCATGGTTTAGTCAGTCCAATACTAGCAAATTTAGCTTTACATCTTCATGATATTTTTTCACTTGGTAGCATACTTGATGCACTTGTCTATTTTAATTATTTATCTTCAACCATAGAAGTTATATTCATATATACTATCTTTTGTATATAAGGTACACATATGAAACCTTATAAAACTGGGCATCATTTAATGTTCCAACAAAATTGGTTGACAATTCTTAACATTCATCAAAATAGCCAACTTATCTTTAATAATTTCAACATATATTTTGACAATTGTTTTCTTTAATGTGTGAAAAAATTAATTCTCATAGTACTCTCTCATATGCCATTTTAGGATTAAAAAAATAAATTATTTGAAGTTCCAACATGGCCTTCTACACTTATCAATTGATTTTGAAAAATCACCTTTAGGACAGATTCTTGGAAGTAAAACAAAATTGACTCCTAACTGATCTTTAGGTTCATCTTCAGACTTTATGTTCCATTACCATAGCCTTATTATATGACTCGTATGTTCTATAATTACCTCAAACCTAAGCATTAAGATTGGTAAAAGAAATGATTCTTCAATCATTTGATATTCTCCTAGCCTATAAGAATTTTTAAAAAATAAAGCATCAACATAAGTTTTTATATCAACCTTGAGTGTGCTGCTACACCATGATTGGGTTCATTTTACTTTTATATAAAAAGAATCATTCTTAAAATTTAGTTTAATAATTTCTCAAAATAATATTTTTACCTTTAAATAAGATTAACTAGCTCTATCCATAGTACAGCCTTAATAAGGTGAAAAGCATAAATAGGATAAAATCATGAAGAGACCTAACTGGCAAATGCAAACTTTATATGTAGAATACAATGCAATGCATCATGAATGCATTAATATTAGTACAATTTACATGTGTATATGACAAGATCATCATATTAAAATTTTATTAGACAGAATCCTTATCAAAGCTTAAGAATGATTGATGATAATGCCTAGTAAAGTGAAATAGAGAACTTCAAGTGAGGTAATCATTGAGTTATGCAATCTTGTTGAATTTAGAAGATAATTAACGAAAATCAGAGTCATTGTTTCTCACTCCCTGAAGCTAACTTTGAAAGCCAGAACCGATCCTGTTTTTGACTTGCGAAAATCTCTGCCTTTCTTGCGAACCCTTTCCTCAACCTGATAAACATAAATGCAAGCCCATTAGAGACAGATGGAGGACATTTTCTTTAAATATCAAAGAAACTTTACAACGTATATATTCTCACACCCTTTTCCTCATGAGTTCTGGGTTCCCCACGCTATCCCCAAGAACTGCACGGAGTTCTTCATCATCTTTGCATGCATTTTCTAATATCCTTGAGCCAAAGATAAAAAATATCAACTATATTTTTTTTTTTCTTCATAAGATAATTTAATAACAAGATTAGTATGCATTATTGCAATTAAAATGAAATAATAGCAAAACCGCAATAAATGATGCAATGATAGAGAAGATGATCAAACAAAGCAAGACTAAAATCAATTATACCATGAGTGGAAAGAATTTGTGCTTGGTGATGACAATGGACAACAATCAGGAGCGGTAAATAGGATGTTGTAACAACTAGGTTCAATCTAATGTGAACAAACTCAGGTATGTATATGATACTTCCTTTATTATATATTACCATTAAAAGAACAAGCAAGTTTGTGGATATATTTTACGGCAACAAAAAGGTTAGAGGATTCCAACCCCATCGCCACATTATTGTGAAAGAAGGATTTCAAGAAGTCAGTCAGAACTCTAAATACATCCCAGTGGAGACTAACTTTTAAGAAGCTGAACCTTGTTACTTCTTTCTTGTAAAACAATAATAGAAAATCAGAATCTCACTTTGTGCTTCTAGATGAATCTCTCATCTCAACAACAACAACAATAAGAACAACATCAAGCCTTTCTCCCACTATGTGAATGTGGGGTCAGCTATATGAATAATTTTTCTCTATTGTGTCTAGTTAAGAGTCAAATTCTCATTTAAATCTAATAAAAAAAAGGTCATTTCTAATATTTTCTAACCAAGTCTTTTAAGGTCTACCTCTAATTTTCTTAACATAAGTCAAATCTAATTAAGAAACTGAACCTTGTTACTTCTTTCTTGTAGCCAAATTTATTTGAATTGATAGCTGCACATAGATGCAAATATATGCAATTGAATTGGTGGCTACATTGCTAATGACTACACTTTTATTGTCTTCTTCAATCTTGACGCCTTTCCATCAATAGAACAAACTGGTAAGACCTTGTCTTATAGTTCATTGATGTAATGATTTGGCCATTACGAGTTGCTATGGACTTTGGAAATCTACCCTAAGCATAGATTTCTTTAAATCCATCTCAAAGAGTAAGAATTATGTGAATGTGCCTTTAAGCTCAGTGTGATAGTGGTTAAATTCTTGTCGTCGAACAGAAGGCGAAGAAAGATGTCATGGAAAGAGCTAGCTCAAGGGGGTCGTTTTCCAAAAAGCCGCACGCATCCAAAGAGCAATGAACTCCCACCGTGAATGGCATCATCATTGATGAGGTTGCAGGTTAGGCAAGAGTTGAGAAAGAAGGGTCGTGTCGCCTCCATGGCCGCTAAGGGCAAGAAACTTGTTGAACCCATTCTGTCCTCCGAGAAATCGACTAGTGATTCTTAGCGCAAGGATGAGTCAAGCTTGTCAAAGAGTGATGAAGAGGGAGAGGAGGGCGATGAGGAGGGGCTCGAGCGAATGTCGCAGGGGTGCTTCGACCACAGCAAGTTCTTTGACATGAGCTTGGACTTGCACTTATAGAAGATCAACTATTCCGCGATGATCTCACTGGGGTAAGCGTGGCACAGCAATTATAATTTTTTAGTTGGCAACTAGGGATATAACGATCACAACATTGTTATGTGGGCTCCCTCCAGCTAGCCTGCCTTCTTTGCTAAAGGTGATAGGAGCAATGTCCATCGCGGGAGCTAGCGAGATGGATGACAAGTTCACTTCTCTGACCCACATTCCTTTTCACGTTTGTTGACGAGTCTATCATTCGTCACCCATGATAGTGAGCATTACTCCTACGATGTGCACTGAGCAAGCAGGCACTAGTTTGTTCACGCTGCCCTCGGTTGGGGCCTTCCCTTGTCGCCATCTCTGATCGATGAGTATGAACTCCTTTAACTTCCCTACCTTCATGAGCTATTCCACTAGACCTCACAGGTGGCAACATCCTCCATGTCATGACCATGATCCTTATGGAAGGCGCAATACTTGAGGTGTTATGGGTGTTGGTGGTTGCTTTTATAAGCGACGGGCGCCTGAAGAGCTGCTAGTTCTATATGTCCTCTATGAGTTCGGCCATAGACATTCTCAACGGAGTGTAGGTGGGCTAGGTTGGAGATTTATGGAAAACCTCTTCATGATATGGATGAGTGTCATGAGGGAGCTCCTCTACCCTCGGTGTTGGTGGCCCTACTACCCTCAAGAGCCTCAGTTGTATGGGTTCCCTCTACTGTTCAAGATGTTATAGATCATGTGGCAGGTTTGGTCTCCTATCTTCATATCCCAAGGACGAATTCTTTCTCGCTCTCTTCCTTGATGAGGGTCTCTCTTTAGGGCAATCCTTTGATGGCGAGTTGCTGAAGATGATTCAACCACCTAGTTGTACTCCTCGATATTGACATGACCGTTGGCCTGTTACAACAATTCGGCGAGTGTTCTCGGCTATCGCAAGCCGAGTACATATCTGAAAGGACCTTCCCACAATCTTTGAGTTAGGGCAGCCTAAGTGACTACATGCTCCAAGTCCTTTATGTCCAGCATTTCTCTCTAGAACATCACTATGAAACTCCTCAACGACTCTCCAGGCTCCTGCCTCATTTTTAATAGAACCTACCAGTTCTTCTGAGGTCTTTAGGCACTAGCAAATTTTGTAGTGAACATCCACTTGAATTCGGAAGAGGAGGTGATTACTCCAAGGGGCAAGCGAGCAAACCACCTCAACGCTGACTCCTTGAGTGTCATGAAGAATAAGCAACACTTAAAGACATTGTCTATGTCCAATAGAAAGGTCATATTGGAGGTCATAGACTCGAAGGTCACCATATGATCTATGGGATCAGTCTTGTCTTTGTATGACTCCAAATGAGGCATTTCGAACTTGGGAAGCAATATGGCCTTGGTGATTGCCCTGAAAATGGCATTGGTTAGTTCTAATTCTTCCTTCCTAGCTCGCTTAGTTGACAGTATATAATATTTTTCAATCGTCTAGGTGCAAGTGTAGTTAGGGATGGGTGTAGAGGCAAGTGCTCTCTCTGAGCGCTTTTGATGACCTGTTAAGTCAAAGGATCCTTTGGGCATGTTGTTAGCTCACGCTCGCCCTGGAAGGCTGCTCAGGGCGTCTCGGATTGTCTTCATCAATCGCTCCTCCATTTCCTGCAGGTCACGGCATGTGGTGAATTCGGCATTTTCCATGTTCACATAAGGCTCTTGTTAAGGTCGTTTGTCAAACAGAGTCTATCTTCTAGCCCTTGGCATTAATCCATATTCACCGCACCAAAGAGGATTTTGAATCCAAATTTATTTAGTGGACAGTACTAAATTTTACCAGCATATTTGTCTAGTGAGTTGAGAGCCTATTGGTGAGAATGAAGAATAGAGAGGGTAGAGATGAGAAGAGTAAGTTGGTAGAATTTCCACTATCCACTCAAAAGTATAAAAAATGAGACTCAAGAGGCCCAAAAGATCTTAAAAAAGGTCTCAATTGTTCATCATCACTCTTTATTTATAGAATTTCAGAGCTATAAAAAAGGCAATATAGAGAAAATTAAAAATACAGGCTACAAAGAATATCCGTATAACACTATACGCTAATGAAGGATACATGTCACCTCCTCATTGGCTGCAAGAGGACAAAGTCAATGGTCTGACAATCTATCTAACATCTGGCGAGCTCAAGAGAGAGGAGTAGGTGTAAGGCTGGTCCCAAGAGGAGATGGACCTATAGCTAACGAATTGTCTTATCACGTCGGAGACTAGCGTAGAAGGCTCGAGGTCACCTTATCGTGAAAGGAGAGCAAAGGTGTTTGCAGGGCTAAAGAGTCCCTGAGCCTGGCAATAGTAGCCGAATGGACTGAGGAGTCCCTAGGATAAGCACTATTCTGTAGCTAAGTATAGCGAGCTCGAAGGGAGAGGATCTCACTGAGATAAGTGGCAATTTGTCTGCTTGGTGAGGAATTTCTTGTCGCTCAACGAAGGGCAAGCTCTTTAGCGAATGTGGGCGAGTGATGCTCGTCGTTCTCCTTGGGCGAGTTTCTTTGGTGGACATGGGAGAGTCCTTTGATGGATCTATTCCTGAGAGGGAACTCCCTTGTCATGACCCGATAGCTACATATTAAAACACTTGAGAAGATTATTATTGGTGTGCGTAATTCATACAATCTTAATTTGTCATCTGACATGTTAATTAGTCATGTTTTAATATGTCACAACCCAACCCAACAAAACCCACTGATGAACAGGTCTTATCGAGCAGTGACAAACAAATCTCAAGATCTAGTTTTGAAATTTTCAAATTTTTTCCAATATTTATTTTAAAACAAATAACAATAGACTGCAGAGCTACTAAAATATCCAAAGTACTAAAATAAACCCATCTATAAAATCTATTTTATTTCATCATCAAAATGTCTATACACAATAACAGTACATGGCTATAAATAAAAGAAAAAAAACTGAATAATAAAATTAGTCATGATTGTGCAAAAATTAACAAAAAAGTACCTATAGACTTAGATCCGACTCCTATCAATAGGCTCCTCTTTTCCAGACCCTGAAAATAAAATGCAAAACTACAGTGAGCTATAACAGCTCAGTAGGCTATAAACACCAATCTAAATTTTTAAATATTTTTTATTAAATATTTTTTAAAATTTAAATGCAGTATAATAATTCATTGTGCTAAACAAAATAATAAGAGAAGAGCATAGTAATTATCCAAAGATTCAAGTAATAATATTGAGCAGTCAAATAAACTGAAATTCATATAACATAGCATAACATAAAATAACATAACAAGTTTTCCCAGTTCCAAACAGAATCTCAATAGATTCTGACCCCTTATGACTCCCTTTGTGCTTATAGCACCAGAATATGTTCATAGACACCAAAGCATGACATTTTGCCATCAGAATATGCCCGTAGGCACCAAAACATGGCTTTTTAGCTATCAGAATATGTCATATAGCCACCAAAATATCGTACTTCTTTTATAATAACATTTCTCAAAACTTCTCAATTCAATTAATAAAGTACATAATTCAATCACATAAATACATATTTCATCACAGTGTAGCAATTAAAGTATAATTGCATTCATAACAGAATTGCACAGTTTTTTATAACGGTAGGTAATAGAATTTCCAACAAAATAAAAATTTACAGTTTTAAAACATACTCAAATTATCAGATATTTTGTAAAATATCATTTTAAAACTTTAAAAGTACTACAGCGCTATTTTTTAGAGCAAATTATTTTCTATTTAATAATAATCTCACAAATTTTGAAAACTCCTAGTATAAAATTTTTAGAAAATATTCAAAATCTTAATCTCTATAATATATAAAAAGTTACACGGTGAAAATTTTACTCATGTAAAGATCCTTATTTTTCAATAATAAAAAATCCAGAAAATTTTCATATTTTTAAAAACTAAGGTAGGAATAATGTGGCCTACCTCGATCCGGACAACTTTCAAAAATGATCTGATGGCTAAAAATGACCTAAAGTGACCCAAAAATCCTTCTTTCCCTCTCAAAAAAAAATCTCCCTATCTCTCTCCTTCAGCTACAAAATGAAACAGGCGCCACTATTCAACGCTGTGGTGCTAGTTCTTTTTCCAAAAACCCAAGAGCACAATGTCGGGGCGCCACTTTTCAGCACCAAGGCGCCAGTCAACACAACACCTAGGTGCCATATAACCCAAACGGCGCTCCAAAGGAAAATTTTCAAATTTCACTAATATGCATTCAAACCTCTAGAACTCACTCCAAAGCACGTGCAAACCTTTTTCATACACACATATCATTCCCAAACATATACAAAAGAGTTCAAAACACAAACATTCAAACATTTACCTTTTTCAATTCAAGTCAGAATAGGTTAAACCAAATGTTGAACCTGAGGGTGTCACATAATATTTAAGTTATTATTTCATATTAAAGATTTAACCAAACTTAAAACAATAAGCTAACTATTTGGCAAGAGACTTTTCCTACTAATTGTAGGTACCCTCGCAAGTCAACATCTTATAAGTGAACCCAATTATTACATAATAGCTACCTATAAACCTAGCTAATGATAAAATATTCTTAATCAGAAGAAAGACTTGGAGAAGCTAACACTAAGACTTATTAAAGAATGCTTAGAATTCAACTATGGAGAGCAAAGTTCAAACAGACCAAATGGAGTTAAAATAGGACATCAAGCAGATTATTATGAACCCACCATTAGATTATGATCAAGAATATACGATGAAATCAAGGGCTATATATATCACAAGATTAAAATCAAAGGGTCAAAATGAAATCAAGGGCCAATAGAGCACCATCACTATGCATAAATAATAAAATATCATAATATGGGAAGTATTGAAATTGTAATGATAATTAAAGATTATAATTCAAAATTTCAAATTTTGAATTATTCAATTTTAACCTTTAATTCTCCCTCCATATGGTAGGTTTTCAATTTTCTTTTATCTAAATTAGCTTTGCACTTGCTTGGAAACTACTAGGGCCGACTACTTTATCATGGGAGTGGAAATGAATTGATACTCTACTTCCTTATCTGTAGGTCTTGCAACAGTTTTCTTAATTAGCATCGTCTTTCTCTTCTTATTCTGACCGGTTGTAAATGGGGTCTTAACCTCTTTGCGGTTCCGGTCAGCCCTTTGTCGCACCCTTTTGGCTATCCCGGTGCTGCCTGTTGAAGCAAGGGCATCATCCTCATGATGCCCCTTAAACTTGGGCAGATCAGGTTTGTTCGGTTTATCTTGTTTGATTGGGGTGTCTATGAGAATAACATTTGGAGTAGGAGTAGGAGGAGGAGTCTTCTCATCTGTCACAGTCCTTGAAGAAGATTCCAGTTGCTGTCCTGGATTAAGAGGTTTAAATGCAGGGAAGTTCTTAGACAAAAACTTCTCTATGGCCTCAAATCTCTCATCCTTATCTCGTTGCTCAAATACATGATGTTCTAGTGCAACTACTCGTCTCTCAAGCAAAGTAGTTGTTGCCTCAAGATGAACCAAGCGTTTCTATAAAATTTTATTCTGCGCAATGAACTTGCTGATGGTTTCCTCAATGCTCTCATTGTTATGTTGATCTGTTGGGGGAGGGAAAGTAGGTTGTTGCTGTCCAAGTGAACTCGGGGGCCGTGGGTACTTTGTGGGCTAGGAGGTCTGGATGGGCTTGGGGGTTTGGAGGTAATAGGTGAGCTAGAAGGTGAAGAAACAGCATAGTGAGGTTTGCGTAAGGTCGGTTGTAAAGTGGGTGTTTGATCTACGGATGCATGTGGGCGTTGAGGGGGATAAGGATCTAATAATTTCTTCTCCTCATTAGTTATTCCGTCAAAAGAATGTAATATATAAACATCTTCAAGACTTTCAAATAAACTAGAAGCATCAGCTTCGCTATATATTATATCACAACCCCACCGAAGAAACGTGGTCTTGATTTAGGATCTACTGGTGCGTGTATTATTGTATGCTCTCGAAATCATAACTGCAACCAAAACAAAATGCTGTCAGCCAAAAAATATAAATCGAAGAATCTCACACAAATATAAAATGTTATATGAACTCAATTAAAATATGTACAAATTCATTAATGTATCCGAGTGATTATTCTTTTGCAAACTTCTTCGCAATTGCATCAAACTCACCCACAAGAAAATCTCTAATTGATTCTGCCCAGTTATAAGATAAAAAATTTTCTGCATTACGAGCTACACTAAGGATAGAAGCTGATGTTCGGTAGTTACGCAGAGGAAAGAAAAGGTTTGGCAACAAGTAAATGATGAATTTCTTCACGATATTGGGAAGTGGAGTTGAATCATCTAGACTAAAACCTCCTTCTTAATGTCATTTGCAAATTTTTCGGTGATTCAGGCACTTCCCAAGTCGAAATGATTTCCTCTGTTCGGCAATCCTATGATGATAGAAAATTCATTGGCGGTGAATGCTAACTTCTGATCCTTGATGATAAAGCATTGCTTATTCATATCTCAAAATGACAGCAACTTGTAAACTAATGGAACATTTTGAACGTACCGAGGCATCAAAAGAAACTGATGTAGATGAATTTATGTCAGTCTATCCACAAAATCTTGCCCAAATGTTCCGACCAAATGATCGCATACTTCTCTAAATGCCGATGCTCTGCAACGGAAACTAATCTTTGGCACATATCTTTACAATATTAGCTGTAGTTGATTAGCAACAAATACACAGCGGTACCCACCAAAATTATCCATATTTATGAACCAGTGGTAACCACCAAAACTAACCCAGTGGCACCCAATCGGGGTACTCAGCTACTCCCTTAACTGGATACCCAGTAGTACCTTAACTCGGTATGCAAACTGGATACCTAGCGGTACCCAGTGATACCCAGCAACACCAACTGTACCCAGTCGGGGTACCCAGCAGTACCTAGAACTGGGTACCTAGTCGGGGTACCCACCAGTACCTTAACTGGGTACACATATTGGGTATCTAGCGGTACCCAGTGATACCCAGCAGTACCAACTGTATCCAGTCGGGGTACCCAGCAGTACCCAGAACTGGGTACCCACCAGTACCAAGATGGGGTACCTAGCAGTACCCAGACGGTGCACCTAGCAGTAGCCAAACGGACACCGAGCGGTACCCAGTGTTACCCAGTAGTACCAACAGTACCCAGACAAACCGATATCCTCTAAGAAAATATAAAAAACCCTAACCCTAAACGTCTCATTTAACAAAAACCCTAACCCTATCCTTACTGTTTTCGCAACGAACAGAGGTACCCAAATGGGTACCGCTGGGTACCCAGACGGGGTACTCAGCAGTACCCAATGGGGGTACCCAGCAGTAAAGAGACATACAAATCAAAAACCACTACATAATATATAAAAAACCCTAACCCTAAACCATAAATGTGACAAATACAAATGAATATAAGTTATCCTACTATGAAAGAACATAACTTAGCTATGCCTTTCGATTCCCACAGAAAAGAATAACTTAGCTATGCCTTCTGTTTCTGCAATGAAAAAATGGAGTAAACGAAGTTGCCTTGTGTAGAAGATGGAGATCGCCGCCTGCAACTCTTTCTTATAAATGTGGAGTAAACGGATAAGCACGTTCGATTGTGCAGAACTGAAACGCTTCGGGTGATTTTGAAAAGGAGAACTGAAACGCTTCGGTTCATTTTGAAAAATTTAATTTTCAACGAATGGGGCGGGTTGGGTCGTCACGCCGCGCTGTAACGGGAGAAAACGTGGTTAATAAAAAGGTGGGGTCATGATAATCCAGGTGGCGCGATGTTACTGGAGTCAACCCCTTTCCTTTGATCACCACCTCCAATATAATTCCTCCAACAGGGTTCACCATATCATTAACATCCCACCATTGCAACTAAAAGCCTTGGATATTTATCTTCGCAAGGCTAGATTAGAAAGCATTCAATAGAATCCTTAAATCTAAAGGCTGGAAAAAGGCAATAAGAAGAATGATCTATTTTATCAGAGGCTTCTGAATTAAAATAAAAAATAAAAAAACTCATTTTCTGTGTTAATCTCAAAGAGAGGAGAAAATTTTTTAAAAGCTTTGCTTCATATCAGTTACACACTTCCCAGTTCCCATAAGCACACACTGCCTTGGCAACAAAAAGAAGCTGAATCTATAGAGAAGCAGTACTTCGGTTGATAAAGTATGTACTCTGTATGAACAAACATATGCCAAGGCTGCGGATGATATACTTACTTTTCAAATGCTACACACCCACCATGTGATTTAAGGAGAACGAGGAGTGTATACACAAGCGTCAGTGCATTACCATCCTTGAACTTCTTTGAAGCATAACATCAATCAAATAATGGGCAACTTCCAAAGGGTCTTTTTTTTTTTTTTCTTTTGTTCAAAACTTCCAAGTTAACACCCAATCCACTCACCTCACTTAAACATGTAATAGTTATAATCAAATTCCCACCCCACAACTTCGGCTGAAGGACTTTAACATCCATCAACATCACGCTTAAGCCATCTCTGAAAATAAATCCAAATCTTATTTTCCTACTATGACAGCAAAAAAAAAAAAAAGGGCGAAACGGAACGATAAGAGAGGAGATGAGAGTGACACGAACTTAGCCCAAGTTGGGTAGTTATGTATGCGATCGTACTCTCTCTTCCGTTTCTCCTCCCGAACCCTCAGCAACCTCCTTCCCCTCGCGCTCGTCCCTGAAGTTTTCGCCTTTGCCAAATCATTCTGCTCCTCATCTTCCCCACTTCCTCCAGAGTTCAATACCATCGGAACAGTCCCACGGCTAACGTTAGCTGGCCATTTTCCGCCGCCGCTGTCGATGTTGAGAAAATATTGGCAACGGTGCATAGCGTAAAAGGCGGATTTTTTAATCAAGAGAATAGTGAGAGTAGGTGGTGCAAGAAAGGCATGCTGATGAGAGGGTAAAGGCCTTCGATTTAAGGTGGATAAGGAGAGAAAAGAAGAAGAGGAGCAGCCGTAACTGGTAGGCGCGAGCATTGCTTCGCCAGCGGCGGCGAAGTCGGTTACTCCGTCGCAACTCACAAGAAAATCATAAAAATGAGTGTTTTTTTATTTGGAATTCAAGTAATAACAAAAGCTTTAAAAACTTTTAATTTATCGGTGTCAATTTTAGGTTTCAGGTAAGGTTTGGGTGGAATGTGGAACTGATTCGCGTTTAAATGGGTTCATTTGAATCTGATCCAATTTTATAAACGGGTTGAAAATATGAATCCGGATCCGACCTCTCGGGTTACCAAGTTGAACTCGACTTGTCGGGTTACCCGGTTGACCCGATCAGACACGATTTTGTAAACTCGGATGCCTAAATCCCGGAAGTGCCAGAAGGCAGGACTGCAAACGGCAGATGGCGATCGACGACGGCAGTGAGGCCAACGCTACACAGCGAGGCATCGGGCAGACGCGACGCTAGCGAGATCACGGGGGCAGCAGGCAGCGGTCACATGGGTTGGTCATGCGGGCATCAGTCAGATCGGGTCAATCCGGGTCATTCCCGGGTTTCCGGGTCAACCCGAATCAAACCCAAATTTTGAAACTGGTCGGTTTGTTGAACCCGAACCCGACCCATTTCACAAACGATTTGATCCTAACCCGAAATTTTTGGATCGGGTTCTAGTCGGATTTTCAAGACGTGTCAAATATTGACACCCCCTGTTATCAACAAAATTAGTTGTTACTCATAAATATTGTTATATTTTATTACTTTTTTAATTACAAATTATTATACATGCTCTATGATTATAACTACATGAGTTTGTTGGTAGAACTCATTAACTTTCCTACAGTTTATTTTGCTTGTTAACAGAATTATTTCGATTAAAGGTATATATTGCTTGATTTTTTTTTTTTTCTTCTTAGGATTTCTCATATAAAAAACTTGTGATTCACGTGAGTTATTATCTACTCATTTATATAGGTGCTAAATTTTTATATTATATTAAGATGATAAAATCTCATTCTGCCACCACAAATAATCTAGCTGTCAATAGTAACATGACTCTTTCATAGTATCAGTACCAATATTAAACTCTGATTTTTTTTTTTTTTTTTGGGGGGGGGGGGGGGGGGGACTAAAATTTTATTTTTAACAGGAGTGTTTTGTTATGTTATATATATTATTTATTAAAGAAAATTTTAACTTTATATATCTTATAATAAATATATAATTAGATAAATATCCCCAATATTTATTGTCGTTGAGAAACTAAAAAGTTTATTTTAGACAAAAATGTTATTGCCAACAAATATAAGTCATAATCATCTACTTTAGAGTCATGCAAACTTCTAAACAAATGACAGTGGACTCATGACATACATGCACTAAGTCGTCAAATGACGCACCCCAATTATACGGCACACACGTGCTCAAGGCCTAGATAACCAAGCCTATTGTAATAGGAATTGGTCTTTATCATGATTTCGTTCTCCCATTATCGGTTGACAAGGTGCAATGGGGTGTTATGGAAGCCCCATCTGGGGTCTGGGTCCTGCCATGCCATTGGAAAGGATGTTACCATTTATGGCCCCTAGGCAATGGACTTGGTGAAATTGGAAGTAGGAAATCACAAAACAATGTGTCGACACTTTCCTGAATTCCTTTTGACATAGATAAAATCAACGAACTGTATTCTTGCATAATATTATCGTGTGCTAGCGCTTTACTCTTCTCTTCGGCTATTATTTTGTTTGCCTTCTTATGCTCCTTTCCTATGAATTACCTGTGTTACCCCCTCTTTCTTAACGAGAACAACTACAGCAATAGGCGCAGCTCTTTCTTCACTTTTGTAAGACATCTCGGCCAATGATCTATCATTGTTGCCAACCTCCAAGAAACACATCCAAGTTGTCCTATATCGATCGGGCTAGCTGGCAAAGTAGCTAAATGCCAACCAACTGAACCTTTATGAAAAAGAAAAAATGATTGAAGTTCATCTTTTATCTTATTTCTATTGAAAGGAAGAACATCGGCAATTCAAGTTCGAGAACTGGCTCTCACTCTCAGTTAGAAAAAAGATTAGTTACACTCATCCTTTGAATGACCCGATGATATAATACCTGCATCGAATTCATGAGAGAGAAAAACTCCCCGTTAGAGAGAGAAATTTATCCTTTCCCGGTCTTCTTCCACCTTCGTCGGTGCTTCGTTAGGTGATGGCGGCGGATAGCCGCCGGCCATGGGCGGCTGCATCTGCTACTGATCATCTTTCTGGTGGATTAGGTGGACAGAAGCGAGAAGATGTACATCGTCGTAGTGTAAGTCTTGGACAGGATGCAAATGAAGCGCACAAAAGGATTACAGCAGGTCCTTTGGTAATTAAGGAGGTTACTGATTCTCATTTGAAGAAGGTTAATTTTGTGGAAGGTAAAGGTAAAGGTATTTTGACAGCATCTAAATGTTTTACTTCTCGGCAATTGAAGTCTACTGTTGAATCGCCTCTGAAATTGAACGATTATGAAGCTTCTTCTTCAGAAATGAAAATATTTGTTAACAAATTCGGTTATTCAAATGCAATCCTTAACAACAGTGTGATAAATGCGAATTTCTTGAATGTGGTTAACAAAAATTTTCATGAATCTGACAAGAAGCAACCTGCTTGATCTAAGGTAGACCTGGCTGCTAAGGAGATCTTGATTGAGGGTTCTGTGTTGAATGCTAGTTGTATTTTGGATAATGGTTTTCAGAATGCTGATCGTAATCCTTCAATCGTTTCGGAAAATGATCTGAAAAATGGTTGTGGTTTACCTATGAATATTGAAGACACCTAAAGAAAATTTCTTGAATGCTTGGAAGAAAACTCAGCACATTAAGTTAAATTATAATGTGGATTCTACCCAGATGTCTGATGATGGAGTGGCAGTTATAATGGATTCCAGTTTTGAAAATGCCAATTCCTAGGTTTTGAAAAATTCACTTGTGATTGAAGTTCTTGGTAATAGCATCCCATTTCCAATTTGTAGCATGGAGCTTAGGAGGCAATGGAATAAATATGGTAATTTCCACTTAACAACTCTGGGTTTGAATTGGATTCTTTGTTCATTTAAGAATTCAGAAGCATTGGAGGAAGTTTCAAGTGGTGGCCCTTGGTTTATTGGATGCCACATTATTGGCATGGACAAATGGTCCCAATCGTTTTCCCCTGAATCTCTAAAAGGCCTCACAGCACCGATTTGGATTCATATACCTTGCCTACCACTGCATTGTTGGGATGAACAGAATATTGCAAGAATTGCATCTATGATTGGAGTGCCATTGTACCTTGATAGGAATTCATTTAAATGGGGTAAGAGAGAGTATGCCCGAGTATGTGTTTGAATTTATTTAGACAAAAAATTACCAAAAGGTGTATGGATATAAGGAATGCATGGTAGATCATTTCAAAAAGTTGAATATGAAAAGATTTCATCTCTTTGTTATCATTGTGGTAAAATTGGTCATTTGAAAACTATGTGTCCTAGCAACATAAGTCTTCCTACAAAGATAGTTGATGTTGCACCTCCTGAAAGGAGAGTCAATAAGATTATGGAAGAAGTCAATTCCAATGAGCATGATGAATACGGTCCCTGGATACATGTTAAGTTCAGAAACAATAGAATTCAAAATTTTAAGAAGGCTGAAGGTGCAATGCTTCGAACAAATCAGATGAATGCTGGTAATCAATTGAAGAATTTAGGTGTCCATAAGCAGTCCAGTATTGAACATGGGGAAATCGTTGAGAATCTTTCAAATGACAAGAATGATGAATGCCATATTCCAAAGACAAGTCTTAAAGTTGATCAAAATCTGAGAGGTACAAAATGTATGCTACAACCTTCCAACTTTCCTGACATTTGTTTGAATAACAAATTCAACATTTTGGAAGAAGCGAATCAAGATACGGAATTGAATGAAGTAGTGGATGTTGAAAGCACTCTTAAGATGGTGGGAGGTATTACTCTTTCTTCTGACAATATAGTAGATATAGAAAAGAGTTATTCACCGAGAGGTTCTACCAAACAAATTAATGTAAGAACAGGTGTTGGAGTTTCAAGTGGCTTTGTTGGTATTAATTCAAGTTCAGGTAAAATCAAACTTGATAAAGAAGTGAAGTCCTTGGGTCCTGTTGATTTTGCTTGCAGGAATAGAAGAGGAGAAGTTAAGGGTAGTAAGAGAGGCAAGGACTTTTCCCCTCAGTGTGTTTAATGTCTTCCTTTATATTTTGGAATTGTAGGGGGGAAAAGAAGAGGGAGGCCTCCCTTTATCTTAGAGAGATAGTGAAGGATCATGGAGGGTGTTTTGTTGGTCTTACCGAGACTAAGCTATCCAATATTGATAGGGTTGATGTTGATAAGGCAATTGGTAGTGAGTGGAATTTCTTTCATCATTTTGCTGATGGTACCTCTGGTGGAATTCTGGTTTTGTGGGATAAGAAAAAGGTGTCTTTTGAGGTTGTTGGGCATTCTTCCCTAGTCATTATTGGAGTCCTTGATGCTCCTTTGATTGGTTCTTGGAAGGTGGCTACTGTGTATGCTAACAAGGATTTTCGTGTGAGGAGAAGTTTATGGGAGATGCTTGAGAAGTTTGTTGTAGGCAATAAACCTTCAGTGGTTGGTGGAGACTTAAATTGTATTTTGTCTAAGGATGATAAGAGGGGGGCAAGAGGTTCCTTTTTTCCCAAGGGCCTTAGGAGATGAAGTTGTTTATGACTAACAATGATTTTCATGATGTAGGTACGGTTGGACCTAGATACACTTGGTGCAATAACAAAGAATGTGCTTTGAGAATTTAGGAGAGGCTAGATAGGTGCCTGTTGAATTCGGCTGTGCTACAAAAGGTTCCATTAGAAAGTGTTAGACATTTAGTGAGGGTGGCTTCTGATCATAGTCCAATATCCTTCAAGGTGTTAGAGGCTCCGCACAACTCTAGAATTATCAGATTTGAGGATACTTGGAAGTCCTATCCGACAGCTTGGAGCATTATTTTAAATTCTTGGGGAAAGTCTGATCATGGTAATGATATGGATGTCTTGCAGAGGAAGCTTAGAAGAACCTTGAGGGCCTTATTCTTCTGGAACAAAAACAAGTGTAAGAGTTTGAATTTGTTGAAAGAAGACTTAAATAAAGAGATTTTGGAACTCCAGTTGGAGGAAGCTTCAGAAGGTGGCTTGACGATGGAGAGGCTTAACTTACTCAGAATCAAAGTGTATGATCTTAATGTTACTTTAGGGAGATTGTCAACTTGGTGGAACCAAAGAGCAAAGGTGAAATGGCATGAAGAAGGTGATGTCAATTCTAATTTCTTCCACAAGTATGCTTCGGCTAAGAGGAATGGGAACCTTATAAGAAAAATAACATCTTGGTGGATAATTTTGAGCAGATTTTATTTGTCTTTCAGAAATTTTTTGTCAAGAAATGGAGGTCTAGAGCTTGCAATTTGATGGGATGGCCTAGTATTCCAGACAACCAGAAACTGAATTCCTTGGATGTGGAGTTCTTGAGTGGAGATTTTACACAAGAAGAATTAAAAACTGTGGTTTTTCAGCTAGGTAGAAATAAATCTCCTGGTTTGGATGGGATTACACCTTCATTCTTTCAATTCTTTTGGAGCATTGTGAGAGAATCGACTTGGAAAGCTATTGACAACTTTTTTAAAACTGGTTCCATGAAGGAAGAATGGAAGGATACTTTGCTTGTGTTAATCCCCAAGGTGAAGAATCCTACGGTGCCATCCAACTTCAGACCGATCAGCCTATGTCAAACCACTTATAAGTTGGTTACAACTATGTTGGTTAATAGACTTAAAGTTTGTATCTCAAAGATCATTTCGGAAGAGCAAGTTGCTTTTATCTCGGGCAGATCGATGTCTGAACATTGTTTGCTTTCTCAAGAGATCTTCAATAAATTTAGGATCTCAAAAAATAAGAAGGGGTTGATGGCAGTGAAATTAGATATGGAGCAAGCTTTTGATAGCATGGGTTGGCCAACCTTGTATCAAGTGTTAAAAGTTTTTGGATTTCCATTATCCTTTTGTAAGCTTATCATGGAATGTGTGATGAATGTCAAATTTTCTTTCATTTTAAACGGAAGACTTTCTAATTAGATAAAAGTTGAGAGTGGATTTCACCAAGGTTGCCCGTTATCGCCTTATTTATTCATTATGTGTTCCCAACTTTTATCAAATGCAATTAATCAAAGAGGGCATGAATTGGAAATTCAGATTTCAACCAAAACTCAAAAAATTACACACCTATTATATGCAGATGATGTGTTAAATTTTTCCCGAGCTTCTACAAGATCAGCCTAAAAGGTGAAGGTCATTGTTGTAGAGTTCTATGGGTGGACAGGGCAGAGAGTTAATAACTCCAAATCTCATATTTTATTTGGCAAAGCTGTGAAGCATCCTTTGAAGTATCAAATAAGGAAGAAATTGGGTTTTAAGGTGGTAAAGGAGCTTATTTATTTGGGTGTTAAAGTGGCTTTAAGAAGATTAAGAAGATATGATTTTCAATGTATGATTGATCATATATTGGAAAGATTAAATGCTTGGAGAAGTAAACATCTATCTATGGCTGGTAAGATCACCCTTGTTAAATCCTCCCTTTTATCATTACCAAGCTTCTTGTCAACTCACTCTATGGTTCCAAAGAAAGTTTTATATCAAGTAGATCAGTTTTGAAAAGAGTTTATTTGGCACAAAGGCAATGGTAGAAATGGTTTACATTTTGTTACATGGGATGTATTATATAAACCAAAAACTGATGGTGGTTTGGGATTGCATTTAGCTGTTCATCGAATGGGGCCTCTTAGATCGAGGTTAGCATGGAGATGTTTATAATATCCAAGGAATTTGTTACATAAGAATATTATTACTAAATATGGTGATAATATCTTAAGTGGAGAAAGGAAGAAAGGAACTTCTTCGGCATGGCAGATTTTGTTAGAAGGAGGAAAGTTCCTTAAACCAATTGTTAGATGGAGAGTTGTTGATGGAAGGAAAATCCATGTTATGAAGGATATTTGGCTGTTAGATATATGCTTTAACACTTGGCCAACTCTAGCTGATTGTGTGGGGCTGGAAAAGCTAAAGCTGAATCAATTCATCTCGCCTGATTATAGCTGAAATGTGGAGTTGCTACAACAGTTTTTTAATGATGACTTTATTCTTTTGATTTTGCAGGTTCCTCCTGATCATGAGGTTAAGATGGATTATTTGGAACCTATGTACCGCCACAATGGGAGATCTATCACTGCTTTGGCTTATGAAGAATCTATGAAGAGGTGTTCTAAGGAGGAAGACCACAAGTTTGCAAACTGGTTAAGAAGTCTAAAGCTTAACCTGAGGGTGGAACTTTTTTGGTGGAGAATGAGTAAGTTTTCCATTCCTACATATGAGTTTCTTAATTACAGGAGGCTAAGTCAAAATGACTCATGTCCAAGAGGGTGTCAAGAAGTGAAAAGCTATGCTCATATCATGGTTCATTGCAAATTCATGAAGGATATCATTCTCAGGTTGAGAGAATGGGGATTCTACATTCCCATATTTCAATCATTGGAAAGTTGTTTGAAAGAACTTAGAAGGCATTTATTTCGATTCCCTAACATGGTGAGATTGTACTTTATAGCAGTCTTTCTATCATGAAAAAACAGAAATGATCTTGTACATGGGAAGACCGCTCCTCCAAGTTCGCTGGTGCAGAAAATGTTCTATTTTTGGCTAAACGAAAATTATATCCTAATCTAGATAGCTGGGGTGTTAATCTCCTTAGGGAGTTTACTAAAGTTTGGCACCCTCCACCGCTAGGTTGGATCAAGATCAATGTGGATGCTTCATTGTTGGAATTTAATCTAGCTGGGATTGGAGGTGTGTTTAGAGACCACAAAGGGAGGATGTTGTTGGCATTTGGGAAAAAGGAAGTTCATTGGTTTGTGTCACAACTTGAGTTGGCGGTTGTTTTGGCAATAAAGGAATTCATACAAGCTTGGTTGATGGATAGCAAAGGAGTAATTATTGAAGGAGATAATATGAATATTATCAATTTTATTCAAGATTCTTTGAAGAAGTCGAAATGGCATTTCAACAATAGGAGTACAAAGGATTTATTCTTTCTAAATGATTTCAATAAAGTTTTTTATAATCATGTTCATAGAGAATGTAATAAGGCAGCCGATGTTTGTGCTACTTTGGCATTACAGGATAGTTTCTGTTTTGATAGTTTTTTTTGGCAATATTCCTTCTAATTTGTCTAGCATGTTAAAGAAGGAATGTGAGCCTTTTATTTCCTTGTAATTAACTCTTTTCATTAATGCAATTTTCAGCTTCAAAAAAAAAAAGGAATGACCCGGTGATCCCACCCACCAAAGTGGGGAAAGGAACCCTCATTGACACCGAAGTGAAAAAGATCATACGCAGCCCGTCCAAGATATACATTACTTTATCATTATTTGAAACAATTTTATAAATAGCAGCCAACAACTCAGAAATAGCTTTGAAATGATTCAAGTAGTTGGCTATGAAATATATGCCTCTCTTGTATAGACCAAGAAATCCTTTATGAGTCCCAAAATATTCCTTTCAGGGGATTCATCATTTGAGGGGAAGTAGACTACTCAAGAACTTCAAATTTCTTTTTTTTTTTTTCATAAACATAAAAGAAACTAAAAATGGTTAGAGTGAAAATCAAAAAGAAAATAATATAAGAATGAATGAATTAAAAGTTGGTCCTTACTAGAAACTTTACATGCATATCACATATAATGTCGTTCAAATTTTGATATTTACCTTACAATAATATTTTATTTATATCAAAAATATATACATAAAAGATATATTTTATTTTTAAGAATGAATCAATAAAAGGTTAGAGCTACTCGAACATCTCTTTGTTTAGCTCTTTCTGAAAGTATGAATAAGTTGTTAAACCTATTACAATATGCCCAAGGCTAACCAAGAGGGGGGTGAATTAGTAATTTTAAAAATTATCTCTTTGAAATGAAAACCTTTTATGTAGAAAATTTAATTTAAAATAGTATTTGAGCAAGATTAAATTTTTAGTAAAAAATTACTTTTCAACCATAGTAAATAAAATACTACGGAAAGTAAAAATGCGGTAAAAAGAAAAGAACAGAGAACACCGAATTTTATAGGGTTTCGATCCAACAAGACCTACATCCACTCTCTGGAGACTCATTCTCCAGGTATTGCACTAAACTCAAGTGACTCTCCTTTTGCCCCCACAGTAAGGCAGAGAAGCCTTTACAATTTCCTTCTCTTCCATCAAACCCCGGTGCGGCAGAGAACTATCATCCTTCTTCACCCTCTTGGTGAAGGCAGAGAACCCAACATCCTTTCTTACCCTCCTGGTGATGGTAGAGAACCAAGCATCCTTTCTCACCCTCTTGATAATGGCAGAAAACCAAGCGACCTTCCTCACCCTCCTAGTGATGGCTGGACTCTCCTTCAAAGATTTTCTCTCAAGAGTCTTCAAAGAGATAGGGTAGAGACTTGAAGTACAAATAATAAGATCCTCATATTTGGACAACCTTGTGAATCCCCTCACAATTTTCTCTTAGAAGATCTCACCATACTCACTCCCAAACACTCTCCCAAATCACTCTTCCTTTCACTATCAAGAAGAAATTCATAGAAGAACTATTTAACAGTCAGTTTTTAGGACCCTTATATACAAATGACAAGAAAAACCATCCAAATATTGAATTTTTCAAATTTGATGAAGTCAGATTGTACCGTACGATCGCACTTCGTACGTACGAAAAGCTCAAAAAGATGAATGATTATCCCGTACGATGTTGTACGAACCTATAAGGCCCAGATTTTGTACTTTGGACATGATGTATGAAATCATTTCGTGCTGTATGAACAGTTCAAAAAATTGATCGGTTCATCCCATACGATCCTGTACGAGCCTGTGAGACCCAATTTTCGTACTATGGCCATGATGTACGAAAATATTTCATACTGTATGAACATTTTTAAAAATTGAATGGTTCGACCCGTACGATCCTGTACGAACCTGTGAGACCAAGTTTTCGTACTTTGGAGATGATGTACGAAAATATTTCGTACTGTATGATTTACGCTTGGAAAAATTTTACAAATTATCTCGTACGATTCTACATCGTACAGTACGATTAGATTTGAAAAATTAAGTTTTTATCTCACTCCCCCAGTGTGTCTGTATATGGTTACCCAATTTACAATCACACTCTTTCAAACTCAAGAAAAGAATAAAAAGTACAACTCCAAAATTAATAAACTCTAATCCAATTAATTTGAAGTCTCTCCTGTCTGGAATGTGATTTCCTTGAAATGTTCGTACACAAAAAAAAACTTTTCCAGTATATGTTAGGAGAAATAATAATCAAACAATAAAATTTTATTATCATAAAACTCTCACATGATTATAAATATAAAGTCTTGAAAAACTAATTTGCAACAATCTCAATAATCTCCCCCTTTTTTATGATGGCAAAACAATTATTGTTTGAGTTAACAAATAAATGCAAATTTTCTCCTTAGCTCCCCTTAAATGCCTAAAAGTAAGCTCCCCCAAAATGAATTATTAATTTATAATAAGGGGTACACACATCCACACATTCATACAGTTCACAATACATCAAACCAACACACAAAACATCAAACAACAAACCAATCTACACCTCAAACAAACTCCCCCTTTTGACAACAACAAAAAGGAAGGAATCAAGGTACTTGATGATTAAGACAATGTTAAATTAATTGCAAACAACAATATTAAGATCACTTGCAAAAGATAAAGACTCAATATTTAAATTACAGAATAACCAGGATAAGAAAAAGTTGATATGTTGTACTGTTTGAAATAGATAGATTATGTAACAATAACTATTGTAGAAATGACAGAATAGAATTACTAGTTTTCTAATTCAATAGTGAAGATCAATGCTTATTATAAAGACTTGTGGGACTGAGAAACTGATAAAGGAAAGATCAATTGGCGACATTGCGCATCTTTTCAATTATTTGGGGCATATTTGTGCATCTTATCAATTTGGACTAATTTTGTACCATTTTTCAATTTGGTGAATATTGCGCATCTTTTCACATAAATGGCAAACTTTGTGCTTTTTATTCATTTTGGGCTAATTTTATGCCTCTTTTCAAACTATGTCTTTCCAAAATCACTAACTCTTCACACAAATTGCAATAATGAACAAAGATGAACACCTTGAAATAAAAGTAAAAATAAAGGTATTATATCAATTTTATAATAATTTTAGCTACGTAATACTTGACTATTAAAAATATAAAATTGATCTTATACTCTACACCTAGTGACAATGTAATTTAAAAGTTTTGAGAGACTAAGTTTCGCAAGAAAATTAATATTGTAGAGCAAATTCATTCAACATTTCATATTTGATCAAGACAAGTTACGACCTCATTCACAATACCATATGCGACAAAACATGAGTTTTTCATTTCATACATATGCAATCAACTTACATCCATACTTTCACTGAAACATTACAACATCAAGAACCATCCAAGTAACACCCAAGTACATTAACCCACATCTCAAACTTCCAAAGAAAAATAAATACATCAAACCTTAAAAGAAAAACATCACATCAGTAGCACAAGAGTACAACAAAGAAAAAACCAAAAATAGAAGATCATCACTAGTAATCTGGAGGACCCTGATCAAGAGATGGTGGAGGAGTAGTGAACATAGCAAAATAGCTGTTGATTGTAGCAATATTAGTGTTTACTAAATTAAATTGGTCTCAGATCCATCCCTATCTTCATTATACCTATCATCCTGTAATTTTAAGTGAGCCTCCACATCATCAAACCTTTGATTAAGATGATCAAAGCACTGGACCATATCTTAATACAAATTTTGGTTAGGTCTAGGTGTAGGTGCAGGTGCAGGAGCTCCCCCTTCTTCCTCAGAGTCATCTACAGAATGCTCCCTCCCAAAAAGTGATCGAAAAGAGGCATCAGTAAAATAAATATGGAGTTCAGTTGGACCATTAGGATGTACAAGATTGTATTTCTTTTCAAGGATATAAGCCACTAGATGTCCTAAAGCCACATTTTTCTTTCTTTTGTAATTTGGATGTCCAATGTCAGACAGGTTATGAATATAATCCAAGATCAATTAGGCTTCATCTAAAGGTTGATTTATCATGATCAAATAAGTGGCTACGGATAAAAGAAGAGTCATGTTGACACGGTCACCGATTTTTAGAATAATTGAAGTTTGTAGCATAGGTTGGATGATCCGGGCATTTTGGTTCAGTGTATAAACACGAGGCAAATGAGTCACCCGGGCTACTCTTCTAAGAACCTTATTGACTTCAGACCAGTCAAAGTCTACCCTAGAAAATAGTGTATGGGCTCTAGTTCCTTGAGTTCTTAAGTGGAGGAAGGTGCCTAAATCTTCCTTGGTGATTTCTACTCTTTGCTTTAAAACATATGAAGTGATCCTTGAGTGATCCTGATTGACTCTCATATTGGCTAAGAAGAGATAAAAGATTTCTTTGTTGTAGGCATAGATGAGAGTGAGAATGAAAAAAAAATTGGGTAGAGACTAGTAAGGGCATTATAGCAAAGTGAATGTCATCTTGTATGAGAAGATGAGAAGGGGTGATCTTAGCAAGCGAAAACCTATAAAACACATCCTCATTTTCCTTAGATAGAAAATTCTCTTCTATAGCAGTCCTAGAGGAAGAGGCTTTGGAACGTGGTCGCTTGCTACTACTAGCCATAACTCGAACAAGGTCTCAAAAGAGTTTGGAAATGGATAAGAAAGTGATGAATAACTTCTCCAAAGACCCTTCAATTTAAAGAAAATGATCTATCGTACAGTATGAAATATACTTTGTACGTATGATCATAATTTCGTACGGGACAAAATTTATTTCATACATATGAAAGGAAACGGCCAAAAATGAAATGGCTTTTTATAAACTACCCTTCCCGAGACATCCTTTTGTACAAGCTTTTTGACTATCGATCATACAGATGACCACGTGTTCGTCCGGGATGATCAGAATATTAAAGATCATTTTGCTAACTGTTGGCTTCATCCTTATCCAAAATTGACAACAAGGATTATACAGACGAAGGACACGTTCGTACGTACGATCAGTAATAATAACTGCCAAAAAACTATAAGCCCGTCCCCATGCGTACATACAAAAATGCACCAATCCTCCCATATGATGACATCATCGTACAGTATGAAAAGACAATGAAAACACAGTTTCGTCCCCTCAACTTAGAAAATATCATGCATAAGCTACAAAAATCGTACAGGATGAAAGCATTTTTGTACAGTACGATCAAAACACATAAACACATCATGATAATAAAAAAAAATCTCTCAAAGCTAAATTTTTACTTAACAAGTGACATGCTTCATAATAAAATAAAAATAAAAATAAGAATGCATAATAAATCACAGGAAAATAATCAAAACAACCAAAATAATCATACAGACCCAAATTCAACAGTCACATATATACAACACATCAAGTTTGCAGAAATTTTAAGTTAAGCATTAACATCAATCACACCTAGCGTTATCCTTAAGATGCTAAATGTATCAAAAGCTAATAGTTTTGTAAAACTATTTGCAAGTTGATTTTTAGTTGAAATATGATGCAATTCAATTTCTCCCTTAACGACATGATCTTTAATGAAGTGATGCCTTATGTCTATAAGCTTGGTTCTAGAATGTTGAATAAGATTCTTTGAAATACAAATGGCACTTGTATTATCACAAAAAATTAAAATTATGCCAATTGAAAAGCCTAAATCAATCAACTATTATTTCAACCAAAGAACTTGTGCCACATAACTACCAAAGACAATGTATTTTGCTTCAGCAGTAGAAAGGGCTACTGAATTCTTTTTCTAACTGGACCAAGACACTAAAAAATTTCCAATAAATTGACAAGTTTCAGAGGTTCTCTTTTTATCTACCCTACATCCTGCAAAATCTGAATCAGAATATCCAATGATTTCAAACGAAGAGCTGTGCCTAGGATACAAAATTCCTAAGTTTTGAGTTCTCAAAAGATATCTTAATATTCTTTTCACTGCTGTCAAATGTGATTCCTTTAGATTAGATTGAAATCTAGCACACAAATAAACACTAAACATAATGTATGGTCTACTAGCAGTCAAGTAAAGTAATGATCCAATTATTCCTCTAAACTTCTTTTGATCAACAGATTTTCCCTTAAGATCCTTATCTAACTGAACTGGGGAACTCATTGGTGTAGTTACTAGTTTAGCATTATCCATTTTATACTTTTTGAGGATATCCTTAACATACTTAGACTGACTAACAACGGTTCTTTCCTCACTTTTTTTATGCTAAAACCAAGAAAATAATTCAAGTCTCCCATCAAACTCATCTCAAATTCACAACTCATTATTTTTAAAAATTCATCACAAAGATTTTTATCAGTTGATCCAAAAATGATATCATTCACATATATTTGAACAATGAGTATTTCATCACCTATTTTTTCAAAAAGAGAGTGGTGTACACACTTCTCTTAACAAATGATTCTTTTAATAGAAAAGCGCTTAACCTCTCATACCATGCCCTAGGTGCCTGTTTAGTCCATATAATATATTTTTCAATTTAAAAATATGATTAGGTAATTTAGAATTTTCAAAACCAAGAGATTACTCAATATAAACATCCTCTTGTATTATCCCATTTAAAAAGGCACTCTTGATATCTATTTAATACAATTTAAAACCTTTAAAACAGGTAAAGGCTAATAAAACTCTAATTGCTTCAAGTCATGCTACAGGGGTAAAAGCCTCTTCAAAGTCAATCCCTTCTATTTAATTATACCCCTTAGCCACTAATCTAGCCTTATTTCTAATCACAACTCCTGAATCATTCATTTTATTTTTGAACACCCACTTAGCTCTAACAACACTTTGATCCTTTGGCCTTTTAATTAACTCCCAAATATCATTTCTTATAAATTGATTTAATTCTTCTTGCATGGCCAAAATCTAAAATTTATTCGAAAGTGCTTGATTTATATTTATGGGTTCAACCATCAAAATAAAAGCAGAATGATTTATCTCTTCGCTAAGTCCATGCCTAGTCTTAACACCCTCATAAGGTTCATCTAAAATTAATTCCTAATGGCAACTCTTAGAAATTTTCCAATCTCTAGGCAAAGGGTTTTTAATCTCTACCTTTTCTTCTAACTTTATATTTTTAATTTCATGGGAGATATTCTCAATATGCTCTTATTCCAACCTTGGCTCTTCCGTAATGCTAGATTCATCAAACACAACATGTGTGGACTCTTCAACTACCAAAGTTCTCCTGTTAAAAACTCTATATGATTTTTCAACACTAAAATATCCAAGAAAATTTTCTTCATCAGATTTTGGATTAAATTTTCCTAAAGGGGTTTTACCATTATTGTGAATAAATATCTTGCATCCAAAAATATGTAAGTGTGAAAGATTAGGTGTTCTCCCCTTAAGAAGTTCATAGGGTGTCTTGTTCAACTTTGATTTAATGTTTACCCTATTCAAAACATAGCATGTTGTACTAACCACTTCAGTCCAAAAATATTTTAGAAGTGAATATTCTGCCAACATGGCTCTAGCGGTGTCTATTAATGTTCTATTCTTTCTTTTGACTACCCCGTTCTACTAAGGGCTCCTAGGTGCTAAAAAACTGTGATCAATTCCTTTCTCTTTGCAAAACTCTTCAAATTGTTCATTTTCAAACTCACCTCCATGATCACTTTGAATTGATAAAATTTCACACCCTAGCTTCCTCTGAATCCAAGTACCAAAGTTTTTAAATTTCTCAAATGATTCACTCTTATGATACAAAAATTTAACCTAAGTGAATCTTAAAAAATCATCGACTATAACAAATCCATAAACTTTACCTCCTAGACTAATAATGCTAACCGGTCCAAAAAGATCCATGTGAATGATTTCTAATGGTTTGCTAGCCCTAAGATCTTTAATGGAATGAAAGGAGGAATTCACCTATTTTCCTAATTGACATGCATCACACAGGTGATCTTTAGTAAAGTCTAGTTTAGGTATTCCTCTAACTAACTCTTTTTGGGTAATTTTTCTTAAAATTTTCATGCTTGTGTAACAAAGTCTCCTATGCCATAACCATGACTCATTAGTGATTGTTTTAAGAAAAAAAATATTAGAAGATTTAATGACATTCAGATCAAGCATGTACACATTATTTACCCTTCTACCATGAAGCACATCATTTCCATTTTGGCTTATAATACAGCTAGTAGGAAAAAAATTTACACTATAATGCTTATCACATAGCTGACTAATACTCAATAGGTTATGCTTTAAGCCATCTACCAACAATACATTCTCAATGAAAAAATTATTCAAGTTTCCAACCATATATGTACCTACCACTTCTTAGTGGTATTATCTCCTAGTGTAACCTTGCCACCATTCATGGCTTCCAACGATATGAATTGTGTTGTATCTCCAGTCATGTGCTTAGAACATCCACTGTCCAGGTACCAAATACTCTCATGAGGTCTTGTGGGAGAGCGTTCTTATAAAATTATCAAATGTTAGACTTGGGAACCTAAACAAGTTTGGGTTCTCCTCTTGGCAATGGTAAACAAGATGCATGAATGATATAGGGTATTTTATACATCTTTGGTCTCCACACTAGATGTATTCTACTATGAATGTTGCAAGTGTGGGAGATGTGTCCTAACGTTCCACATGTAAAACATCTCACTCCAGGAAAAGGATTTCTTAATCTAAATGAGTTATAAGATCTCTTCCTAGGTGTTGAACTCATATTATTTTGCTTAGATCTATAGAATTACTCAAGTGTGGGTGTAGGTCTATTTTCCTTAATAGATTTCAACTCCAATTTTAGATATGAGTTTCTATTTTCCAATATAGAAATATCCATTCTCAAGTCAATTTCTCTATGTTCAGTTTCTTCCAAAAAGACTTAATAAGCATTTTCAAGTTCTATGTGAGATAATTTCAATAGATCGTGTCATTTGTTCAAATCATCATATTCATCCAATAAAGTCATGTGGTTGCTATCAATGTCTGCATGGTCTTTCCTAAGGATTTCATATTCTCTTTGCAAGTTTATATGTTCTTGATTCAGTTTAGTATGCAATTTTTTCAGTTTTCTATATGCATTATGAATTCTATCAGAAACTTCAAATAATTATTTATAGGATAAATCACATATCTCATCTTAGTCTGAATGATCAAGATTATCCACCATCAAGTATAAATTTGTGACTTCCTCTTTAGGTGCTGTTTCTGATGAGTCGGATGCTGAGTTCGCCCAAAATACTTTCTGAAATCTCTTCTTGCCCTTTTTCACATTAATTATTCCTCAACCTTCTCCTTGCTAGGATTAGCTTTGAGATTTGGGCAATCAGTCTTGATGTGTTCAGGCTTCTTGCATTCATAGAAAATTACTTCATTAGAAGCCTTAACATTTTTATGGAACTTACCTTTGTTCCATTACTGACATCTCCTTTTCTTCCTCCTTAGAAAACTTTTAAATTGCCTCGTCATGAGAGCAATGTCTTCCTCATCCTCAAGTAGTGACTGATCACTATCTGAATCGTCCACCTTCAACGCTATGTTCTTCTCCTTCCACTTGTCACATGCATCAATCTGTCTTTGAGTCACTCCTTGCTCGTCGGCAATTAGTGATCCAAGAAGATTGTCAATTGAATACACATTTAAGTCTTTAGACTCTATAATGGCAATTATCTTTGCATCATAGTTAGTAGGTAAATATCATAAAATATTATTTATTTTCTCCGAATTAGTTAATTTTCTACCTAAAGCATATAATGAGGTAACTATTTGAGTAAAACGTGTACACTACAGGAAAATTCATAATTGTCGGCGAACAAAATCCGCAGTAACAATGAAAATCTGTAAAAAATTATAGAGTTATGGCGGTGTTCCGACAAAAATCCCTCCAACAGTAATTCACTCATCGGGAAATATTATCGGCGGATTAATTCTACCGGTAATATTTTCGGTGCACATCCGGCAAAAATTTATGAAAAAATAATGACATTTCTGTTCATAAATTCTGGCGTATTATCCACCGGTATTGTCCGGCGGCTATGTCCATCGGAAAATACCGGTGGATAATATGCCGCAAGAAAAATGATGCCCCACTTACCATTGAATATTACCGACGAACTAGCGGTCGGACCGTTCCAGCGGAGAATTCGTCGAAACCTACGATATATCGTATTACCGACACAGTTTTCGGCGGCAAATCCGCCAGAAACCTATAGTATAAACAAAAAAATCTACTTACCTTTAAAATCAAATTTTTGCACCTGCAAATAGAAGATATAATAACATGTGCCACTTTTGATCAATAACATCCTCAATTACATTATAAAACATATGCAAATAATAAATAAATAAACATGTATACAATAAATATAAATAATAAAAGTAGAAAGAAATCCACAAAAGTATATTATAAAACATGTCCAAAATAACATCCTCCTCAGCAGATGCAAATGTCCACAAGCGTATATTATAAATCATGTCCAAAACACATCAATACAAATGTCCAAATCCATAAAATAAATAAATAACATCTACCCTGAATCTGTTTCCTCCTCAGCTTTTATACTCCTCCCACTACTCATCTGCTCCCTCATCTTTCATAATTCTTCTAATATTTGAGCTTGTTGCATTTGCATCTGCTGCTGTATCTCCAGTTATTGCTGCTGCATCTGCCAATCAGCTAGTGCTTTCCTTACCTGTTCTAGCTCAGATATAAGGGCAACTATCTGTTGGCTATATAAAGACTCCTGGGTACTAGCTGAAAAATTGGAGCCACCAGATGTCTGCCCCTCATATACATGGGCTTGCGAGCCTAAATCATATACTCTACCAGGCTGCATTCCTCCTACCTCTTGCGACCAAGTGCGGTAGTCAGAATATTCAGTTGATCTACTAGAAGAACCTTCACCTGCTGTAGCCTGACTCTCTCTTAGCCTTGTATACTCCTCCTATGAAAGTTAATAAAAATTTAAGTAATTTATACATAACTTCATAAAAATTGAACTTATATACTTACAAAGGCTTTCCTCGTACGCTCGTCAACCCATTATTGGTCCTCCTGCCGCTTACAGGTATGACTATACAATTCAATAGGAGTCAGTTTTCTACCCAGCACCGCTTTCTATAATAGAAATATATTAGTATTCTTATTAAAAAAAATTATAAAAAGTTTAAAAAATCTTTACCAAATGTCTTATATGCTCAGTATGTGGAACATAACCCCCAGTATGAAGGGAAGTGCCCAAGCCCCCAATATCAGAAGCTCTGTTCTGTCTATTTTGATCTCTCCTTCTGTTATAGTCCGGATTATTCCAAGCACTGCTCAACTCTGCCCATACACTTTCACCCATCCAGAGTGGTCGCTGGCCTGACTTTCTAATATCTGTAAATATATGTCTCGCATGCGAGTCGAGCCACGCTTCTCAAAATTCTTTTTGATTTTATCATTATGTTGTGGCAGCCAACAAAAATCTTTTTGCATTTAAAAACATACAATAAAGAATATATATTTTTGTTAGCTTATATAAATAAAATATAATACATAATATTTTAAAATAATAATAAATCTAAAACTCTCTAAACTACATATTCCGTACTTCTTTCAGGATTTTCTGCTAAGAAAAGATAAGGAGCATCGTATCTGCTCCGGATTATGTTCTGTATTTTATGTATTAGCTGCTTTGATGGATGAAATCTAAAAGAAATATGTTAGTTGTCAAAAAAATTAATTTAATTTTATTTGCATGGTTGAAATAAAATTAGTACATACATATCACCGTCAGGTTCAATCAACATGCGACCCTCTGTCGCCTGCTCTGCTGCAGATGGGGTGGAAGGTCCACATGTCGCGGGCTGAGATAGTGCTATAGCGGGCTATGGTGGTGGGATATTTTGTGCATATGGATATGAATATGAATATGAAAGAGGGCCACTATAAGGAGGTGGGGGTGGGTAGTAGGGGTAGAAATGAGTACTCTGTGTAACATCTGGTGAAGGTAAGTGTGGGTCTGGTGAGTAGAACGTCTGTGGGCTACTAGCTGCAGGAGTAGGTAAATGCGGGCTAGGCTGACTCTAGGTAGCAGGTTGAGCTGAGGAGGTGCTCTCAGTACGTACATGCATGTTAGAAGGGCCAACTGTAACCTTTTTGTGCCTATCAAATATATTCTTTATCAATCCTCTTTGACAGTCATCACCTGAAGCCATCTACATAAAAATTTAAGAAATATTAGCAACAGAATAAATAAATTCAAGTGAAACAAAAATAAATGTAAGTATAATAAAAATCACTTATATACCTTATGATGATTCACTTTCATATGATGAAACTTCTGTACCACTATTAGATTCATCATGAATGTCCTCTAGGTTTATATCTACTTGCTCTAACTGCAACTCACTCTCAGCAGTTGTAATTTAATCATCTACATCGTAAGCAAGATCTTTTATATTTGACATAAACTCTTCTTGATGTGCTGGTGGTATTAAAGTAGTCTTTTCAATAACTCCCCTGGGTTTACTCTTCATAACTACGAGCCATCATGTTTGCCTCGTACTCTACTCGGGTAATTAGCAAAATAGACTTAGCTTGCCTGACTAGCAATGATGAATGGGTCAAACTTTAAATATCTCCTACCCCGCTTAACTTCTGTTATACCATAAAGCGGATGCATTCTTGTACCTCTATTCCGTACTGGATCAAACTCTCACGGTTAAATAGATACACATTGTTCCCATGACCAGGATATTCCAACTGTAATATTTCTTGTAATACCCCATAGTACTTAGAATCATCACCTGTATGGGTATTCCCTCTTACACATACACCAGAATTCTCTATTTTCCTATCTTCACACCAAAACTTTATTTGGAATTTGTAACCATTAACTAAAAAATTTTGATAACACTTCACAGCTCTATTTGGTCCCCAAGCTAGATCAAGTAGCCCATGATATTATAAATTACCACCTTAAGTGTGTACCTAGTTAGTAGGTAAAATATCATTAGCATTCTTATTAACTAATTAAAGACTTATTAATTGAAATGAAAAGTTAATATGTACCGTATTTTTAAATCAAATATGAAATTCTGTCTCCACTATTTTTTGCACTTCTACTTGTTCTATTGTATTTAAACCATCAATAAAGCTCCTGTAAACATTAAGATTTAGATTAAATTCATGAGTAACAAATTTATGAGCAAGTTTATTCATATTTACTCGAGATATGACTCAACTTCATCACAGTTAAGCAAGATATATAAAGTGATAACTTGCATCTCCTTATCAGTCAAAAAGTGCATTGTGCTAGCGCCTGAGGGTTCACCATTTTTGTTGAATACAGATAAATTTGAGGATTGAGCAACATTTTTAGGTGCAGTGCTCTGACTTGATTATGAGGTTGTTTCAAAGTAATATGAGCAAAATTGGGTTATCTCATACATTAAATATGCTTCGCATATTGAGCCTTCAGGATGTGCTTTATTTTTAACATTCTTCTTAAGTTTATTTAAATACTTCTCAAAAGGATATATCTACTGATACTGAACAGGTCCATCAACTCTAGCTTCATATGGTAAATACACGGGAAGATGCTCCATAGAGTCAAAGAAAGCTGGAGGAAATATCTTCTCAAGTTTACACAGAATAAAAGGGATATGCTGCTCCATAAGAATCAGGTGCTCTACATTTTATTTTGAGGAGCATAAATCTTTGAAGAAGATACTAAGCTCGATCAAGGGCTTTAAAATTTGATCCGATAGATAACTAAAGGCAGTTGGTAGTAGACATTGTATAAAGATATGACAGTAATGACTCTTCATACCAAATAATCTCCTAATTCCAATATAAACATATCTGCTTAGATTTGAAGAATATCCATCATGTACCCGTAAACTCTTGACCCATTCACAAATAGCTCGTCTCTGCTCTAAAGTTATGGTGAAAGGAGCTTTTTGTTTGAAAAATTTTCCATTCCCACCATCCTTCAATTCTAATGCTTTCCTCCTACAAATCTCGTTTAAGTCCATCCTTACTTTTATGTTATCTTTAGATTTATCTTTAATGTTCATGACTATATTGAATATATTATCAAAGATATTTTTCTCTATATACATCACATCTAAGTTATGTCTGATCAAGTTTGTCATCTAATATGGTAATGACCAAAAAATATATTTTTTAGTTCAATTATGGTTGACACCATACCCTGATAATTTGTAATCAGCTAATGTTAGAGAATCCACTATTATAGGCATAGACCTTACTCTTTCAAATATTTCTTTACTAGTTAATCTTGGAGGAGGTGGCGACATAACCTCTTTTTTTTGAGAAAACCATCCTTATTTTGCCTGAAAGGATGACCTGTAGGTAAGAACATGCGATGACAGTCAAACCAAGTATTCTTCCCTCCGTGCTTTAAAGTAAATAACTTTGTATATTCCATACAATGTGGATAAGCTAATTTTTCAGAAGTGTTCCAACCTGAGAGCATACCATATGCAGGAAAATCACTAATTGTCCAAAGTAATGCTGCCCTCATAATAAAGTTCTGTTTGGTGGAGATATCATATGTACTTATTTCTTCTTCCCATAATAAATTTAAATCATCAATTAACGGTTGTAGGAATACATCGATCTTTAATTTTAGATTATGTGGCCATATAATAATAAACATCAAAAATATATAAGGAGTTATCATACACAACTCTGGGGGAAGATTGTATGATGTGAGTATCACGAGCCAATATGAGTAAGGTGAAACAGACTGGCTAAATGGAGTGAAATCATCTGCTCATAAATCTAATCTTATATTTCTTAATTCTGAGGTGAAGGTGAGATTTGTACGATCAAAGTGTTTCTAGGCATCTGCTTCTGACGGATGTGTAATAAAACCTTCTTGTGAGATATGTTCTTTATGTCATCTCATATGTGCAGCAGATCTCATGGATGTATATAACTATTGCAGTCTAGGAATTATGGGTAAGTAAAATAACCTACTGGCTGGTATTTCCTTCAGCTTTCTTTTTGTGATAGATTTTGGTTTGAATCTTGGTGCGTTGCAATAACGACATGTAATTTCTAATTGATCATCTTTATAGAATAACATACATCCATTGACACAATAATCTATCTTTGTGTATGTCAAACCAACCTTAAAAACCAACTTCTTAGTCCGATATAAATCTGTAGGAATGATGTTATTGTCGGATTAGTTTCTTTGAGTAGTCCAATGAATTGATTAAAATATTGTGCTCCACTTGCATCATGAATTAAGTCATCAAGATTAGGTAAGATATGTTCTTCCTCATCTATAGTAGCACTTGTCGATGGGCCACATCGAGAATCGAAATGTGGTTCATACTCACCATGAGAAGTCCAATACCAATATTTTGGCATGAAGCCTCGATGATATAGATCAACAGTTATGTCATCTAGGTTTAGGTGCACCTGATTTTTATGTTTAGAATATGGGCAATGAATCATTCCATCTAAGATGAAGTTGGGTAGTTAAGAAGCTTTCTGAATGAAAATATTCACCCCTCTAATAAACTCATTGGTTAATGTCTTTTGTCCTTGCGCTAATCGATTATACATCGAACTTCTTTGAGTTTTAACATCCATAATATAACCTACATATAATATGGATATATTAGATAATGTTTAAACATTTATTGAAGAAAAATACAAAGACTCTTAACCTACTCGGAAGGCCATCGTTTTAATTAAGTGAGCAAAAGAAACTAGACTATGGCTCCGTCTAGGATGACATTTAGCATTTCGTGTAAACTCTCACTACAGCACATAGCTTCGAGTATATCGACCACCAATTTCTTTCTTTGCTAACCTGGTCGTCGAAAGGTTGCAGTTTTATGTGACAAAACCATCTAAGGCGACTCTCTCTAATCTTATCTTCCACTGGAGCTACTCCAACCTTTTCACGTATATGATCATTTCGTATCTTGTCTCTCAGAGTAAAGCACTCATCCACCTGAGCATCCTTATCTCTGCAACACTTAACTTAATATTATGCTTCTCTTTTAATGGGCAATATTCTGCACCATCAAGCATTATGAGTCTAACCACCATCTTATAGAATTTCCCCTTAAGTTTGAGGGGGACTTTTCTATCACACAACATACTCAATGCATTCCTCCACTTCAACAATCCAACTTGAATTCTACTAATAATATCCCCATCTACTTCACCATCACTCCGAACAATAAACCCAATATATCGAAAATGTGTACTCTTATTAAAGACTTGACCACCCAAAGTCACAATTCCCCCACTAGATCCATTAATACTAAAATTATCAACAAAAAGATTCTTAAATTTTAGATATACACAAACGAAAGCCTTTAAACTCTAAGGTTGATCTCTATAATTCAAGTTTTCCTTCAACTCCTCTCTAGTTTTATCAACACGAAGAATATCATCATAAAAAATTAAGCATACATTAAGGTACAATCTCTTGCAAATGTCTAGCGAGAACATCCATGACTAAAGAAAAAGGGATAAAGTTACCTTCACACCAAGAGAACATCGTCGAAGAAGCGAAGTCGAACAGCGAAACTAATGATGTCGAAGTAGCGACCTCAAACAGGCATGAGGAAACGTCGCCTGATGGAGCGAAGGAATGTCGACGTCGAAGGAGCGAAGTTGAATACGATCGTCATACATCGTCGAACAGCAAGGGAACGTCATCGTCAGAGCATCATCGAATAGAGAGAAGAAGCCGAACGAAATGAGAAACCAGGCGCGGAGGGCTCGAAATAAAGCCTTTACCGGCGGATTTTCTAGCGGGTACTCCGTCGGTAATATTACCGACAGATATTACGCCGGTAATATTTCATTGACTTTAAATAAGATGACGTAAATTACGCCGGTAATTCTGCCAGTCAGTTTTGGCGGGTGATGCGTCGGAAAATAAAATGTTTTCAATGTAATTCTGACATAAAGTGCGTCGTTAATTTACCGTCACTAAATCCACCGGAAAGTCTTCCGTATACTTACCGTCGGTATATCTGCCAGTATTGTCGATGCTGTTTCCTACGGTAATGGGTTGTTTTTCTATAGTGGTATATATGTTAGAGATTGATTCATTTGGTTTCATGCGAAAGAGTTCGTAGTCATGCAATAGAATGTTCAATCTAGATTATTTGACCTCATTGGTTCCTTCATACGTAATGCAAAGTCTATCCCATATTTCTTTTCCTGATTTACAAGTTGAAACACGCACATAATCTTCAGATTTAAGAGCACAGAAAAAGCTATTCAAGCATTTTGCATTTAATTATGATAAGTTCCTTTCTTCTACAGTCTAGTAAGCAAATGGTGTTTCAACTCTAATGCCATCAACAAGTCTAGTAGGTGTAGTATAATCATCCTGTACTAACATTCACATGCGATAGTCAAGTGATTGTGGAAAAATAAACATGCAAGTTTTCTAGAAATCAAATGGAATGTTATCAAATAACAGTGGTCTAGTTATAGAATATCCTTCAGGAGTATTGCGATTTCCAAAATTCATCCATGATCTAATTTTTAAAAAGTAAATTAAATAGTAATTTTTGAAATAGGCTCTGATACCACTTGAAAGTTTGAATAAGTTGTTAAATCTATTACAATATGCCCAAGGCTACCCAAGAGGGAGGTGAAATGGTAATTTTAAAAATTATCTCTTGGAAATAAAAACCTTTTATGTAAAAAATTTAATTTAAAATAGTATTTGAGCAAGATTAAATTTTTAGTAAAAAATTACTTTTTAACCACAAAAATAAAATAATGTGGAAAGTAAAAAATGTGATAAAAAGAAAAGAACAGAGAACATTATATTTTATAGTGGTTCGGTCCAACAAGACCTATGTCCACTCCCTGGAGACTCCTTCTCTAGGTATTGCACTAAACTCAAGTGACTCTCCTTTTGTCCCCACAGTAAGGCGGAGAAGCCTTTACAATTTCCTTCTCTTCCACCAAACCCCGATGCGGTAGAGAACCGTCATCCTTTTTCACCCTCCTGGTGAAGGCAAAGAACCCAGCATCCTTTCTCACCCTCCTGATGATGGCAGAGAACCACACATCCTTTCTCACCCTCCTGGTGATGGCAGAGAACCAAGCATCCTTTCTTACCCTCCTGGTGACGGTAGAGAACCAGACTCTTCTTCAAAGATCTTCTCTCAAGAGTCTTCAAAGAGATAGGGCAGAAACTTGAAGTACAAACAATGAGATCCTCACCTTTGGGCAACCTTGTGAAATCTCTCATAATTTTCTCTTCAAAGATCTCACCACACTCACTCCCAAACACTCTCCCAAATCACTCTTCCTTTCACTCTCAAGAAGAAATTCATAGAAGAACTGTTTAACAGTCAGTTTTTAGGACCTTTATATACAAAGAACAAGAAAAACTATCTAAAAATTTCAAATTTCAAATTTGACAAAGTTAGATTATACCATACGATCGCACTTTATACGTACGAATAGTTCAAAAAGATGAACAATTCGTCTCGTACGATGCTGTACGAACCTATAAGACCTAGATTTCATACTCTGAACATGATGTACGAAATCATTTCGTACTGTACGAATAGTTCAAAAAATTGAGCGATTCATCACGTACGAACCTGTGAGACCCAATTTTCATACTCTGGACATGATGTACGAAAATATTTTGTATTGTATGAACAGTTCAAAAAATTGAGCGGTTCATCCTGTATGAACCTATGAGACCAAGTTTTTGTACTCTGGAGATGATGTATGAAAATATTTTGTACTATACGATTTACACTTAGAAAAATTTTAACTCATAAACCAAGCAGGTTCATTTTAGAGGAGAAACTGCACAAATCATCCCATACGATTCTACATCGTACAGTACGATTAGATTTAAAAAATTAAGTTTTTGTCTCACTCCCCCAGTGTGTGTGTGTACGGTTACCCAATTTACAATCACACTCTCTAAGACTCAAGAAAAGAATAAAAAGTACATACTCCAAAACTAATAAACTCTAATCAAATTAACTTGAAGTCTCCACTATTTGGAATGTAATTTCCCTGAAATGTTAGTACACACAAAAAAATAAACTTTTCCAGCATATGTTAGGAAAAATAATAATCAAATAATAAGATTTTGTTATCATCAAAAACTCACATGATTATAAAGATAAAGTTTTAAAAAACTAATTTGCAATAATCTCAACACTTTGTTTGTCTCCAATGATATGAGATATCATGTGATTAGATTATATTAAAGCTTCACAACAATGGTTTTTACATTTTAATCATATTTTTTTAATGTTAGTTGTGTTATGCTATTTAGGTTTGAATGCATTTATTATCGGGTAATAGTAGGTTATAATATCAAAGAGATGAAAGAAGAACCCTAGATTCAAAAAATGAAGAAAATGAAAATTTATAATGGAAGTTTTAAATATTATTCGTCTACTAAATCAAAAAGCCTAAACTACATCAAATATCATATTAATTGCATGAAAGAGATGAAAGAAGAACCCTATATTCAAAAAATGAACAAGGTACAAATGTATTATAAAAGTTTTAAATATTATTTTTATACTAAAACATAATGCATAAACTATAATGCCCTAGAATCAAATTTAGAAGAATCATCTATTTTATTTTTTAGAAATATACAACAGCTTCTATCTAGTGTTCTCATTGCCCACATCTAAAACACTATCCAGTCATCAAAAAATACGGTCCACTATGTTTCTTAACATATTGGGCACACTCCAATACACCCACATTGGACACAGATGTAAATCCTCTCATGTTGTTTAAAAATTTGCCTCTCTTTTCACTACTCTCCCTCATAATTATGTCATCTCTTGATCTCTTCTTGCTCATATTATGTCTGAATAGTGGAATAGCCAAGTTATTCTCCACCAATCTCTCTCTCTCTCTCTTTCTCTCTCTCTCTCTCTCTCTCTCTCTCTCTCTCTCCCTCTCTCTCTCTCTCTCAAAATAAGATTCGAAAACTCTTGAATCCTCAACAGTATAAGTGGATGCCTCAATACATCCTTTAATCCTCTTAAAAATTTATAGCATTTTTTATCTGCAGTATGACCAGTTGAGGTGCATACCTAGCTAGTGTAGTAAACTCTGCTTCATACTAAATCCCTGTCTTGTTCCCTTGCTCCAATCTCATTAAAGCCTCTCACATCTATTGTCAGGCTAACGGAGGTACAAACCTGTCTCTGAAAATAATAATAAACTCTATATATGTGATCTCTGCATTCATCTTTCCTTGGAATTTCTCCCGGGTGTTGTCCAATCCACCATCTCTCAGCTTCGCCTTCAAATAGGAATACTACAAGTGATACTTTTTTATTCTCTAGGCACTTCATACTATCAAATATCTTCTCTATCCTCAACAACTAGTCCTCTGCTACCCGTGGCTCTATAAATCCCTTGAATAATAGGGGCTTCAACTTTTGGAACATTTGTAGATGTTTGTCCTCTTCTAATTCCTTGTATTTCATATGTCTACTCTGAGTATCACTCATAGCCTGTGCAAGCATGTTAGCTAGTTGCATCAAACTATCAGAACTCATTGGAGCTATTGCTGCTGCACTCTATCCATTCTATATCTCCTGATTGGTAGGATTCATCTATCCACTGATTAAATCCTATTTTCTAATCAATTAATTCACAAACTCAACATACATATGTAAAGCAATCAATCAAATGAGAAATAAAAATCTAAACTACCCAACTTCTATCACACTCATAAATCAATTCCGATAACTCTAGTTACGATCTAATTCTTCCAACAAATTTGTATACTATAAAATTTATATACTATACATTTAAAAATTTGATAGAAAAAATATCCAAAATAAAAAATTATTGAAATAAAAAATAGGGTAAATATTCCTTACAGTGAGACAAGTAAATTTCCTAACAAGCTTGACTATCGATAATCGCTCCGCAACTTCCAATCTAAACCTCATTTTCTCTCTCCTCTCTTTCTCTCTTATTCTCCCTAACCCATTCTCTGTATAGCCAAAATGAAGAGGAGGAAAAAGTGATTAAATAAAGTCTTAATGCTTTAAGATATTTTATAATAAACAATAATATAATATTAATATAATTACTTAATTTATTTAATTTTCAATAAAAAAATCATATAAATCTATTTGGGACTTTTAAAATTATAAAAAAATATTCATAAAATAACACATTTAATTTAAAATTTATTATAAAATTGATTTGTAAATTGAACATCTGACGGTCCCGAAATCCTCACTTGTACCGATAGGTGTCAATTTCTTAAGGATTTTCACCAGTTTTCAAAAATTATGGAAAACTTAATATAACTAAAACATTATAATATCAATCTTATGGTGAAGATGGTTTTCAAATTTGGCTTAAAATGACTCCTAAAAAAATTATTTGATTTGGTCCAAATACAGGCTATTACATAAACTACATCAAATATCATATAAACTATTACAAGCATGCTTAAATTTTATTCGAACCATATTCAAATCTTATTTGAACAAAATTTGAATAATATTTGAAGCTTGTTATAAAATTACTCGAACTATTGTTTGAGCATGGTTTGAGCATGATTCAAACCCTTATTTTTTGCTCATATGGAATTTGATTTATTTGAGTTGGTTTATCCACACTAAACATATTTGTAGAGAGGCATTACACTACTCAGGTTGCATATAGAGATCTCAGTGTGATGTATAAGGTTGTTATATAGTTATACTTACGATTTTCTTTGCAGGGTTGTGGAGACTTAACATTAATTAAGAAGTGTGTAGAAATTGATACTTCTATAACTTTTAAGATGCAAAGTCATAGTTAAAGTTTGAGCAAGGTAAGATTTCACTCTTTATAAGTATTCTAAATATTATGCTTGAAAAAAAAATTGAATGAGAAGAGACATGCTTCATCAGTTTTAAGTGGCTAGAACACTCACTAAAGACCTATAAGAAGAGAAATTAGGTTATGTTGTTTTATAGATATTATGATTGCAATCAACTATAATAAAGTTATAATTTGTTGTGTTAAAGTTATTGTGAATAAAAGCTATTGTATTAAAACTGTAGTATGTTGCATTATATCCATTGTGATTGATTGCACTGATCTATTGTACCAAAGTTGTAGTATGTTGTATTATATATAGTCATTGTGATTACACTCTGATGCATTAAAGTTATAATATGTTCGGCTACTACTATAATAATATTACACAATGTTATTTTAAAATTATAGTATATTATGTCATAGTTTGCTTAAAGGCTTGATGTTGTTGTTGTTGTTGTATGTCATAGTTTGCTTAAGCCCAATTCAAGCTAAGATCAAATTGGGTTCTAATGTATACTTATTAATCCATAATATGGTGTACTCTTTTATATCATGAGTTGAATTATTTGTATACAAGATTGGAATCATGTCCAAATTGATTTCAAGATTATTGAACATTATTTGAATGAGGTTTAAATAAGATTCAAATATTATTTGAATCTTGATGGAACCATGTTTGAACAAAAGTTAAATCAAGAATCTCAAGCAACAAACAATTTTAAAAGAGCTTTGAATCTTTTAGAGTTTCAAAAAAAAAAAAAAGAGACAATCAAAATGATAAGTATTATAGTATATATTAAAACAAGTCACTAATATAAAACATGATACATGAATTAACAACACTTAAATATACTTAATAGAATCAATTAATAACATTATAACATCATTAACTACATAATAATAATATAAAGGTACTTAACATATTGTTATAAACTCATAAACCAGCCTTTAAACCAAATAACATTACATCAAATAATGTTACAACTATGACAAATCACAATTTGAAATCTAAATTAGGTTATAAATGAAAGGTTAGTGTTCCTTTTTTTTTTATGACAAAACACTTAAATAACACTTAATAACATTATACCATAAAAGAAACAAAAAGAGAATCCTAGGTCAAAAAAAGAAAAAGAGAATCCCAGGTTCAAAAATGAACATTATTCGAACGTTGTTGGAACCTTGTTTACATGCAATTCAAACTAGCCTCTTTGCTCTTTGAAATTTAAGTATGCATAAATATAATCTTGAAAATGGGTTGAAATTAAAGGTGGTTGACATAAAGGCATCAATAGAGAGAATTCATGATGGAGGAAAATTAATGGATAATTTTTTCCCTCCTCAAGTATTTTTATGTCTTTATATTAATATCCTCTAAGTGCATCCGATCTACATGCATATGTTTACATATATAGAAATTTAAAGTGTAGACGGGCTAGTTTGAATCATGTTCAAACAAATTTGAATTAGATTTGAATGTGATTTGAATCTTGTGCTGTTAGCACTAAACATAATTTCAAATTTGATGGTTTAACATTAGGTATGAAATCTACATTTGATCTCTGTTTGCCTAAGGACCATACATTAAATGTGATGTTCAAACTTTATTTTATTTTATTTTTTTAATGTAAGGCTCTCCATTTGACTTATATATCTAGAAAATCTAAACACTAACTTCTATATGTTTGAAGGAGGTCAGATTAAGGCCTTACAACAGTGGGATCACTCAAAGATGAAGAAAAATATGTATTGAAAGCAGGTGATGATGCTTTGAAAAAGTTATATTTCAACAGCTATGTTGTTCGAAATTCGTAATATCACTAAAGACTATACCTTATGTTGTCATTGTAAGGTTAATTTTGCTTGAAAGTAACTTTCAAGCATATTTCTTCAAATAAACAACAAAAGAATATTTTACCATATATTACTATTGTGAAGCTTATAAAGTCAAATTTCCCTAATTAAATAAATAAATGACTCATTTATTGATACTGAGCAAGAAATCTTATTTTAATTGATATTGAATAGACATTTATTCAATATTAAAATTGTTTGGAAGCCAAAGTTTGATTATATTGCAAATAGAATTTATTTAAAAGTTCAAATATTAAGTAAATTTTGATATTAAGCCATAAAAATAAGATCCCTATTACTTTAAACAAATAATTATTATAATGATAAAAAAATAAGCCAACTAATAGTCTATAAAAAATTCTCTGCACATCAAATGGCTTATTTATACTACATTAAAACATTATACCATAAAAACAACATTCATACATTGCAAATCAATATGTATTATACTAATATAGTAAATTATTCATTAATGACAAAATTAATAGTTTGCCCTAAATTCCATAGTTTTTAATAATTTATAATATATATATATATATATATATATATATATATATATATATATATATATATATATATATATATATATATATATGCATAAAAAGTAAATATATTCTTTTGTTTTAAATTCTAAATTTATTATAAATTTTAAACTTATCAATGGAAACATTAATATCCCTTACAAAAATATAGCTGAAATAGATTATCTCTACAAAAATTTGTGAGCTTTTTACAAATTATAAATTGAGGTGGCAAAAGTCTAATCATTAAAATTTAATCCTCCTATAAATGTAATTTTCTTTTTATTTTAAACTTTAAATTATTATTATTATTATTATTATTATTATTATTATTATTGATTTTTACCTTTAAACATATTATTGATTTTATCATTTATAATTATTATTAATTTTATACTTAGCAATAAAAAGTAAATTTGACTTAATAACTTAAAATCAATGTAGATGAAATTGTTTATCTTTATGGAATTTATGGGCACTTTATTTATTAAGTGTAAGATACATGATTAATATTTTATAAGATCTAAAGTAGATGGATGAAATGATTTCTTTTGGGTAGAGTTTCAAGCACTTGTTTAATAGTTGTATAGATTAATTCTAGTGATTTTGAAATAGAATAATAATGCAAGTTTTAAAATAGTATATCTATGAAGAAGAAGATCTAATAATTATCATTATTCAAAAAACTTCACAAAGCAAGAGAATGTTAGGGCTAGATTATAGTCGAGGAGTAAGATACTCATCAAGATTTTATGTCGGTTGGTGACAAAATCAAGTTTGGTTGAGTTTTATGAGAGAATTTCTCTCTCCGTCATAAAAATAAGTTTCTTTAAGGTTACAAATAAATCGAGCCAAGCCAAGGAAGAACTTGCTTGAGCTTGAGCTTGAGCTTTTTTGCTAAAATTAAGCTCTAGTTTGAGCTTGAGCTCGATTCAAATATTTATAGTAGTATTTTTGCTTGATTGGCACATTTATATAACTAGGTTCCTCCCCTCATTTAGAATGACATTTCCTAGCATGAGAATTTCAAACCCCCTTATCTATATGTGGTGACTATTATAAAGAAATAAATGGTTTGAAAATTCAAATGGAGGAAGTTATGTTAGTACTTGAACGAAGAAGAAGGGTCCGCAAATAATATAATTTCAAATTAAGTAACCCCCTCTCTCTCTCTCTCTCTTAAAATGAGACTTCAATTAAGCAGTTAAATCATCAAAGTATTATTGGAGATAATTTTAAATTTTAACTTAAACAACACTCAGGGCTTAAATTAAAGAAGAATTATACCAATAAAATATTATTGGAGACAATTTAGAGATCGAGCTCGATTCAAATATTTCTAGTAGTATTTTAGCTTAATTCATTTAAAATTATGATGGTTTGAGCTTGGTTTGACCTCAACTAATTAGTTGATCAAACAAGCCATATCGACTATATTAAAAGCATCACTATTTAGCAGCTTTCTTATTACCTAAACGAGCCTTTTCAAGCTTATTAATAAGTTGTCTGTTGAGTTTATAAGATCATATTCAATTGAACTACAAAATGAATAAGCATTTCAATGAGCATAGATAATTGGCTTGTGTTAACTCAGGAAAAATGATGCACAAACCATGCCTCTTATGTCACAACCCGACCCGTTATGACCCAATATCACACAGGTCATACCGTGTCCAATTGTGGTAAGGCTGATCCAAAGATCTGGTCGGAGAAACATTGAAATAAAACTTCCAATTTATATATTATACAGAGCCGCTATTGAATGCAATATAAAGCATACAACTACTGAATCTCAACATGATTTTCTATATATCATCTAAAAAATATATAATTTGAAATTTATTTATAACAGCGCTTGGTAACCTGCAAGCAAAAACAATCGTACACCCACTTACCAAAATAAAAGTCAAGCCTACAAAAATCAAAACTAACCAAAACATACCTAAAACACAGATCAGAGTTTGTTATCTAAATTACTAATCTTGCTCCTTACCCTTCCCCGGGCCTGAAAGTAAAAGCAAAAATAGGGATGAGCTAACACGACTCAGTAGGCTATCATAGTCTAAAACAAAAATCAATAACTAAAATCAAAAGAACTCTGAAATAAATCATTTACTAAAATTGAATTGAATAAAATTAAGTAAATATAAAAAATAACTATATTATAAACAAACACTTTATAATGATTATCAAAATAACTCTTAAGCCCAAATTTTTATATATTTATCAAAATCACACCTCGACACCCACTAGCACCGGCATAATATAATCTCACCTCGATCGCCCACTAGCACCAGTATAACAGAATCCCACCTTGATCGTCCACTGGTGCTAGCATCATAATACTTCAGTAACAAAATTTCATATGGTCGTCCACTGGCGCCGACATCATAATACTTCAGTAACAGCATCCCACCTCGGTCGCCCCATTGCACTGACATTACATCACATCACCACGTATCACATCATATTTTTCAATACATTTCATTAATTAAAGTATAGTTGGACTAAATTCAAAAATTACCAGAATGCCGTTAGGTGCCAAAACCCCATTTATACCGTTAGGTGTCAATTTCTTAAGAAATTTCATCATTGCCCAAAAATTATAAAAAAAATTAGAGAAACTAAAACACAATAATAGAGATGTTTTAGTGAAGATAATTTATGATTTGATCTTATAATGACTCATTTATAAATTCTTGACTATTATAGATAAAAAGATAGCATTTCAAAATTTTGAGTTATAACATCTTGGGGCTAGAGTTTCATTCTTCATGAAACAGATTAATTTTTAATTAACATGATTTCTACCTATAGTTATGTCAGGTTTTATTTAGATCTAGGGTCTCAACATCCTATGAGTGCAAGCCCTCATAATTAATTACCCCTCCCACTCGTGGGAGAGCACTCTCAATTAAGAATGAGTTACTCTGATATGGTTTTAAATTTAATTTTAGTACTCTGGGAGATTTGTTTGGATTAATAAGAGATGTTTATGGGTGATGGAGGGATACCCGATCAAGATCTCATGATTCCGGCATCTTAAAAATACCAACGATCTTAGTTTACAAATATTAACGACCCATAGGACATAACATCCAAGGAATCTAATTACCAGTCATGGCTTGCCTCCTCTCAAGGATCCCGAACCCATAGGCTATAACGTCCAAGCAATCTAATTAGCAACCATAGGATGCCTCCTCTTATGGATCCTGAGTAGATTAAGGCAATTTTATATATTTTTTAATTTCTTATGATTTCTGGGTGTTTAATTAATGTGGTGGGCTTATAGCATGGAAGCTAGCCCGAATAAGATTTGAGTTTAGGCATATAGCCATTGGAAGGCCTAAATTTGACTAATTTGAGGCTTAGATCAATTGGAATGCCCAAATTTGATCAATTTGGGACTTAGATCCATTACAACACATGAATTTAATTGGGTTGGGGCCTATTGCTCTATTTACAAGTTGCCTGAATTGTGAGTCATGCAACCTAGCTCTATAGGCGAGACTGTCCAATAAATTATGATTGAAATGGGGCTTATATCCATTGGAAAACCGAAAATTAATTGACTTTGCATACATTTATGAGCTTTAATGTGAATTTTATTGACTTTAAATTATTTGAGAGATGTTGAATGAGTACCAATGTATCGACTTGAATTTAGGCACACTTCTATGTGTAAACTTTCTTAAGCTTGAATTTAAGGGGACTTTTAAATATGGGTCTTACATAGCAAGGTAGCTTGATGATAACATTTCACTAAGATCTTTTTTTATTAGAACTCAAACCATTTTTTTATGGTTAGTTCTAATTTTTTAGCATGTTAGCAATTATTTTATGCAATTCAAAATTTGTTGAAACTAAATATTTTGAACAAAAGGGCGTTTATAACAAAATTCAATTTTTTAGTTCTAATTTTCTTGCATGTTAGCAATTATTTTTTACAATTCAAAATATATTGAAACTAGATAAATTAAAAAATGGGCCTTTAAAATAAAATTTAATTTTCCTTTTTTTTACAAGCAAATAATCGAACAAAATTTTGAAATGATATCATTTAATTTTTTTTCGTAAAAACAAATTAAAAAAAATAAAATTTAAATTGATGTCACCTTAGACAACGACTGGCTATGCTGATGTGGTGAGCACTCCGCCTGACGAGCTGAGCTGGCGGGTGAACAAGGCAAACAGAGCCATAGGGGAAGTCATCGAACTGGGCGAACCAAATCGAATGATTGGAGGCAGTCGCAACCCTTCCCAACGACTACCAATCCCTAGCAATTTTTATTTATTTATTATATTATATTGAGTTAAGAGATATATATTATTAGATAATAAATTAAGAGATATAAATTAAAATTTTTTCTTTCAAGTTGGAAATCTTAATTTTAATATTTTTTTGTCTTTAACTTTGTAATTTGTAATCTTAATTCAGTTTTGGTAATTTCTGTTCCAAGCAATTTTTTATATTAATTTTGGTATTATTAATTTCAGTTTTGGTAAATTTTTAAATTAATTTCCGGTTTTGGTAAATTTTTATTTTAATTTTTGGTAATTTTTTATATTAAATTTTTTAAATTAGTAAAATAGCTAAAGCCGTTGGATCGGCCGCTCTTAACTGCAATTTAATAAATAAGTAAGAATGTTTTGAATATATATATATATATATATATATATATATATATATATATATATATATATATATATATATATATATACTGAAAATTATAATTCTATATATTTAAATATTATATTAAATTTTGTAAGGGATATTATTTATTTAATTTGAAACAATATTTAATTAAAATAAAATTTATATAATTTGAGAGTATAGAATAATATGGCAAATTACATAAATACAAATTAGAAAGTTTATATATATCTAGCGATACTTGAATATACAAATTACAAAATTAATGACAGAAAAATGTTAAAATTAAGATTTCCTACTTGAAAGAAAAAAAATAATTTATATCTCTTAATTTATTATCTAATAATTTATATCTCTTAACTCAATATAATATAATAAATAAAAAGAAATTGCTTCGGACTGGTAGTCGTTCGAAAGGGACATGACTGCCTCTAGTTGTTCAATTCGGTCCGCCCAATTAGACGACTTTCCCTTTCTTGTGGTTCGGTTTGGTTCTCTATCCCGATTCACCCGCCAGCTCAGCTCGCTAGGTGGAGTGACACCAGTTTAAAATTTTTATTTTTAATTCATTTTTACCAAAAAAAAAAAATTATATCATTTTGTCACAAATGATCCTTCCAAAATGGTCACTTCTCTTCTTGCCTAAAACAACGTTGCAGCTTTTATGGCATGGTCTTCATGGTGATTATGCTGCCCTTGCAATAATTTAATCAATCAAAATATCTGTTAGAATAATAAAAAATGGCAAATCAATGTGTGTGTGTGTATATATATATCTATATCTTAGCTTGGTATGAAGATTCAACACATAAACAGATGAAAGATTGAGGAATACATTGTTCATATGAGATACTAGAGTTTTTACATGGAAACCCCTGAAAAGGGATAAAAATCATGAGGTCTTGCCCAATTTCATTGAATCCACTAGTATTTATAGTTGATTATAAATGAGGCCCTTCCTTGAGGGGAAGGTCTTAGCTCGATGTAGCCAATATATATTATATAGAGTGTATTACATGGTTGAATTAGAAGAATCAGTATTGACATGTTCGTTACATCTTGGAATATACATGACGATAGATAAATATAAAGTTTAACGTCTTAGCTTGGTATAAAGATCCAGCACACAAACAGATGAAAGATTGAGGAATATATCGTTCATATGAGACACCATAGTTTTTACATGAAAACCCCTGAAAAGAGGGAAAAATCATGAGGTCTTGCCCAATTTAATTGAATCCACTAGTGTTTACAGTTGATTACAAATGAGGCCCTTCCTTGAGAGGAAGGCCTTAGCTCGATGTAGCCAATATATATTATATAGAGTGTATTATATGGTTGAGTTAGAAGAATCAGTATTGACATGTTCATTTGGTCAGTAGGACCATAGTTGGCAGGTGACAAAAGTCGGAAAGACTGTCATCGGGTGACGATGGTTGGAAGGATCATAGTCGGTGGGGGACAAAGGTCTGAAAGATCATAGTAGGGTGATAGAGGTCGGAAGGATCGTAATTGGTGGGTAAGTCGAAAAGATTATCATCGGGTGATGTGGTCGGAAGGATGGTAGTCAGCGGGCGATGGAGGATGGAAATGCCATAGTCAGGTGATGGTGGTCAGAAGAATCGTAGTCGGCGGGCGACGGAGGTCAGAAAGACCGTTGTTAGGAGACAGTGGTCGAAAGGACCGTAGTTGAAGGTCAGAAAGACCATAGTAAGGTTATGGTGGTCAGAAGGATTGTAGTCAGGCGATGCTAGTGGTAGTGGATCGTAGTTGGTGGGCGACGACAGTCTGAGTGGATCGTAGTTGGCAGGCGACGATGGTTGGAGTGCAAGTCTGATGATAGTTGGTGGCCTGGCAAAAATTTGACGAAAGTCCAGTGATGGCTGGTGGCTGGGTGGTGGTTCGACGATGAATGGTGGCCTGACAGAAGTTTGGAGATGACTGGTGGCCGGGCAGTGGTCAAGGAGGAGCTTGGTGGCAAGAGATATCTCAAATTTCTCTTCCTCTCCTCTCTTCCTTCTCTTCCTTGCCTCCCCGCTTCCTTGGACCCCCTTCATTTAAAGAATGAGGGGTTATTTATAGTTTTTTTTGTGAATGACATGAGCAGTAAATATGGAGAATATCAAGGGCAAATTGGTAGTGTTTCCTATGGATGGCCGATATTAACTCCCTTGATCATTGACCGTTTATCGAGTATTAAGTGTCTTGATGATGTCAAAATTTGGCAATCTTAGGCTCGTTGGATTTGTTTCATCGAGCCGCTCGATTCGACTATAAGCATGTTATATTTGGTGATCATTTGGTCATCTAATTTATGATTTGAACATTCTAAATATGCTTTGGGTTCTCGATTTGGACCCATTTGGGCTCAGATTGAATCGAATTTAGTGTTTTTTTGGTTCATCTTTTTGAGACGTTCAGCTCAACTATAAGTTTGCTGAAATTGAATCATATAATCCTGGATTTAATTTCGAAAGTTTCCAACTCAAAATTGCCTTGAGATTCATGTCTGATCAAGATAAAATTTTGACGGTATATCAGTTGCTCCCTTATTTTTGGATGTTGAAGTCTGCAGAGTCCAAAAATATATGTTGGAGCTATTCAAATTGTTCCAATGCAAAATTATAATTTTTGGGTAATTACAAGGTGCGACCACTTCTAGGATGTCAATGTAAACCTCCCCTTGAAGCCAGAAATAAAATAAAATACCTTTAATTATAATTTTAGACTGTTCTAACGCCAGCTCATTGATTTGGATGAAAATTGTCAAAAACAAGTGCTCCAAAACTATTGAATTTGCTCGAAATCTACTACAAAAGTTTTGTTTGACTCCAAAAATACCAAAATTTAGTCTAAAACATCGAAAAATGGTCTGAGACCTCAAAAATATCTGAATTGGACTGTCAAGGCTAAAAATCAGGATCCATATTATTATTTTTTATATTGAGGCAAATTTCTTTTTAAATAAAAAAAATTAAAAAATTCTAAAAAAATTTAGACTATTTTTCTTCTCCCAATATATATATATATTTAGAATAATGAAAATTCTTATTCTCCCAAAATATTCTTCTTCTCTCAAAATAGTCCTATTTTTCCATAATATTCTTTTTAAAATATTCTTATTCTCATAGGATATTTTTATTCTCCTAGAATGTTTTTTTCTTCTAGAATATTCTTCTAGGAATATTCTTTTTCTCCTAGAATATTCATTTAGAATATTCTTATTCTCTCAAAATATTTTTATTCTTCCAGAATATTCCTTTTCTGTCCTTTCACCTTTAAGTATCCTTGGAGTAGGAGAGAAATTACACCATTTCTTCTTCACTTCTCGTCCTCCAGTTTTCTGATAATAGAGGCCTTCCATTGTCATGAATAGGTGTCATCCCTCTTTGTGTAGAAGAAACTTTCTCCTTCTTTCATCTTCTTCTCTTCTAAATTTTTTTTAATATTAGAAGCATTCCACTGTTTGAGATAGGTGACATCTCCTATCAAGCTTCAGTTCCCCTCTTTTATATAGTAGGAACTTTCTCCTCCTTTTATCTTCTTCTCCTATGAATTTCTCCTAACATTAGAGGCATTTTATTGTCTAAGATAAGTGACATATTCTATAAAGCTTCAATGCCTCTCTTTTGTGTAGAAAAAACTTTCTCCTTCTTCCATCTTCTTTTCTTCTAGATTTCTTTTAATATTAGAGGGCATTCCACTACCTGAGATAGGTGACATCCCCTATCAAGCTTCAGTGCCCCTCTTTTGTGTAAAAGAAACTTTCTCATTCTTTCATCTTATATTCTAGATTTCTTCTAACATTAAAGGAATTCCACTATCTAAGATAGATTTCATCCTCTATCAAGCTTCAGTGCCTTTCTTTTGTATAGGAGCCCCCATGATAGTTTATCCTCTCAATAGACTACCCTTAACAGAACAAAATCAACTACCTCTTGCATGTGAAGGTGATTTTAAAAGATCTCGAGTAATAGTACCTAGGAGGAGAATAAATAATTACATCAAATGGGTGAAATTTTGATGATGATTGAGCGAAAGTCAAATGGTGGTTGGCGACTAGGTAGAAGTCTGGTGATAATCAACAGTTAAGTAGAAGTCCAGTGGCAGTCAGGAGAAACTTTGTGACGGTTAACAGTCGATTAGAAGTTCGGCGATTGTCGACAGCCGGGCAGTGAGTTTAAGGCCACTATCAGGGAGTGTGTTTCAAGAGATAGTTGAGTGAGGAATCGATGATGGTTGATAAGAGGTGAAGGATCGATGACAAACATCAGGCAAAGGGCTGATAATGGTGGTGGTTGAGCTGTACTCTATTGAGAGTAGTATACAACCATGATAACTAGAGGAGAATAGTGAACAACCTAACGGAGGTGGTCAGGTGTGCACCGATGGCAGTAGTTTAGTAGCATATAAAAAGTGTCAAATAATCAAAGACTAGTCAGGGCTCTAATCTTTCTTTGATGAAAGAGATGCTTCATTTTATTGGAGATAATATACTTATGGAGATAGGTGGAAAATATCTTGAAGGATGGGATCAAAAATTATATCGATTATAATAGTATAACGACATATTCATGTTTCCAATTAAGTGGAGGCCGGTGGTTTACAAGGAGTTTTTTTATCACTTTGATTTATTACAGTGCATGAGAAGATGTCGATGTAATTTTAATTTTAGCTTCTTGTGAAAATGAATGTATAATCAAACTTGATGTAAAATTTTGCTATTTAAATCTAATGATATTGTATATGGTTTTGATGTTTAGTTTCAAAGTAATAAAGGCTCCACATTCATGTAAGAATATTTTTTATTTATAAATTTACCCCATAGAAGAAACTATGCTTTGATATATTGCCCCCTTGTTAGAGCAACCGGATTAGAGGAATTTATTCTTTTTATAATTTAGTGAGATTATTAAAAATTCAAAGAAAAGTATATCTTTTAGGGCTTTTAGTCTTCTGAGATTTTAATGTTCATGTGCCTTTTGAGGCTTTTTAGCTTGTAAAGGTCTTTGTATACCTATGCCTTTTAAAGCTTTTTAGCCTACAAAGGTCTTTGTATACCTGTGCCATTTGAGGCTTTTAGCCTTCTAATGTCTTTGAATGAGTGATGACCCTATCAATCACTTGCTCTTATGGAGTATTTCTAGTGAGTACCATGCTCACTACAAGCTTCCCTTTGATGCTACCTCATATGCGAGCCTTCCTAAGGTTATTTGTTAAAGTGTAGCTTTAAATTAAAAAGGTTAAGGAAATCCACAATAAATGTTTAACCTATCAGAGGTCATTTGTCAGAGCATTTCTTGATGATGTTAACCTATGTAAAAGAGGTCAAGAGAATCAACCGAAAATGTATGACCTATTCGAGGTTGTTTGTTAGAGTTCCTCGATGATGTTAACTTGTGTAGAAGAGGCTGAGAGAATCCACCAAGGATGTGTTACCTATCTAAGGTTGTTTATCAAAGTGTTTGTTGACCTCATTTTTGTATTAGGTCATCAAGTCCAATCTAGATCTCCCTTTGATAATCTAAGGGTTGATAATTATCTATATGTCAGTCATTTTAATCTCATCCAAATTTTAGCCCAGGTCTCTGATCAAATTCTCATCCAAATCCTAGCTTAACTCTCAATCCCAAATCCTAAGTCAACCTCTAATCAAACATCCATCATACTCAGATCAATCCCAATCATTCACTTGGTTTTGATTGGTATCAACAATTTAAACTCAGTCAACCTAGTCCAAAATCCAATCCAAACTCAAAATTCCTAAGTCCAAATCCAAGGCCAAAGCCTAAGTCCTGAAACCCTTTTTAGGTGAATTTTCTTATCACAAGGAAACCCAATTAAATGACCTTTGATTCATGATCTGTCAGTTTCATATTAATCAAGCATGTCCCTGGGGTTAACCCTCAGAATTTGAGCTTATTCTGAGGTCTCTAGCACCAGAAACTAAATCTATTTCTAAATGCTGCAAAATTTTTAAATATTTACGGCCCATGCCATTGGACACCTTATTATTTTAATGTTTGGAGCCCTCCCAAGGCCTTTAACCATAATCATAACCTTTGTTAGGCTATGTTGACCAGCAAACTATATTTTTCTGGACCCAGTTTTACCCAGAGCTGAATAGAGGTCAAAATGGCCAATATATCCTTTAAGGAAACTCAATATGGTTCAATCTCTCCAGCCCTTGAAACCTATTCTAATGAATCTCAAATATCATTTGAGATCCATTGGAATGAGACTTAAGTTTTTGTTAGGCTTGGTTTACTAAGTCAACTATGGTTGACTAAAATATCTCTTCAGGGTCCAAATACCCATTCTGGACTAAATTACCCCACCAGTTCATGAAACCACCTCCAATAGGTCTCTTATATCATTTTAAATATGTTGAGCTCAAACCCAGCCCTTGGGTTAACTCGGTTGACCAAGTCAACCTAGGTTGACCTAATAGCCCCTTAATGGTAAAAATGGTCAAATTGACCAAAATGACTAATCTAGCCCTTAGAATCACCTCTACTAGACTCTAAGTATCATTTCAAATCTGTTAAGCCCAACCCCTATCCCTGGGTCAACCTGGTTGACCAAGTCAACCAAGGTTAACCAAACTATACATAAACCCTATTTAAATTCTATTCAGCTCCAAATCAGTTCCACACTCATTCAAATTCTACCAGACACATATTCTGATCACTTGGGCTTGACTGAACATGTTGACCCAGTCAATAGTTGACTTGGTCAACTAAGTCAAATTCTGGTCAAAATTAGCTTTTTTGGGTCAAATCCTCCCATCCATTCGAACAAGACCCATCCAAATTTCATTAAAACTTCAAACTTATCACATGCCATGACTTAAGCATATCTTAATTATAGGTGAATCAAAACCTATTGAGTTTGACCAAGTCAACTCAAAATCCTTGGTCAAACCCCACCCTAAATAATCCCATTCATTCCTACATTGACCTTAATCCTTTGACCCCTTTCCAACCTACTCCAAGTGACTCCCTATATCCCCTAAGAACCACACCATTAGCCTTAACCTTGTTGATTGGTCAAAGTAAGTCAACAAGACATTTATACCTTTTTTGGATGGTCAACTCCCTTCCCAAACTCTATCCATATTGTTTTAAAGCTTTGAAACCCCCCTCAACTAGTAACCCACACTCCTTCCTTGCCACCTCAGCCTCCTTTGACCAGTTGACTGGTCAAAGTGTCAACTAACTCTAAAACTCCCTCAAATGGTCAAACTCGCATGCTAACTCATCCTCCCCTTATTCTGGCTGCTGGGATTATCCCAAATGAGAGCCAAAGCTCTCTTGGGAGTTCCTAAACTAAACCAAAGACCTGGTTTAGCCTTAAGTGGAAGGAGTGGTCCCCTCCTTCCCAAAAGCACCCAATGGCCTTAGGGCCTTTTCTAACCTTTCTCCTGCCATCCTACCCACCTAGGGCATGTGGCAATGATCCAAGGGAGTGGCCTAGTCGATCAGATCCGTCCATTTTAAACCCTAGACTTGAAATGAGCCAAATGGTCTCATTTCATCCATAACTCAATACCTTAGCCTCCAAGCCTCCCCAGAGCATTTTGTTATTTCGTTCGAGCTCCCAACAACTCCCTCTCCTTTTCCTAGTCAAAATCTGAAAGTCAAAGCTCACCGACAATGAGCTCTCTGGCAAACTAAGGCTATTTTTTTGTCCAATGCTTCTTCTGCTCAATCTGTATCTTTTCCAACTATGGTTCCTTGAGAGAAAAGATATGTGGATAATCTACAAGCTTAAAGAGTCCAAGATCTTGGAAATCCATCGGTTAAATTTGGTAAAATCTAAAACCCTAGTATATGAACTTAGCCTTAAATAGCTTTTAATTAAGTGCTTTTTAGGCCACGATTTCAAGCCCCCATTATTTCTATTTATGCATATTACTTATGTTTAAAATTTCATGCGATTTGATCGTTTAGTTTGAGAGAACGAGTTGAAATATCATTTCTAGGTTTAGTCCGTAATGTCCATGCGATGTACATTTTCTGGACTATTGATCGCACGATCAACGATCCTGATCAAGCCTTTCTGCGGTTTCGTTCGACCACTTATTCGATCCTGCGATCTATTTTCTCATCCGGCTTGATCTAAGCCATTGAATCAAGTCGTGCGCAATCCGATAACTCTCGGTTAATACTGACTCGAATAAGTGGTTATGGCGGCGCATCGCCGCATCATGGTAATAATTGCCAATGATTTCCAACGTGTAATCATTGGCAATTAATCCGATGGATTCGATATAACGGTCGGGAAGTTGCCATGTAACCTCCCCGGTTCCACAATTTTGATTCAATGGATTGGATAAAGCCGCGTAGCTCTTTCACCACCGCTGGTTTAATTTTAATTAATATTTAATTATAAAATTTTCAAAATTTTTCAAAAAATTAATTTTAAATTAAAAAACTACATATAATATATCAAAATTTTCAGAATTTTAAATCCTTTAATTTAAAATTAAAATTACTTTAAAATATTTAATATATTTTAAATAATTTTAAAACATTTAATTTTTAAATATTTAATTAATATTTATTTGAATATTAACTTAAATATTTTCAAAACTTAAATTTTATTTTAAAATATTTTAAATATTCATTGATGTTTTTAAGATATTTTATTTTGAAATTAAATCAAATTTAAAGTATTTTTTCTCTAAATATTTTAAATAATTTTCAAAGTTTCAAAATCTTATTTTAAAATATCTTTAATTAAATTAAAAAATTACTTTTTTAATATTCTAAAATTGAAATTATTTTAAAATATTTAAAATACTTTAAATAATTTGGATTATTTAATTACTTAAATTTTAATAAATATTTTAATTAAATATTTTCAAAATTGAATGTTTTATTTTAAAATAATTAAAATAAACAGAGAATTACTTGAAAATATTTTAATTTAAAATTAAAATTAATTTAAGATATATTATATACTTTAAATAATCTCAAATATTTAATATTTAAATATTTAATTAATATTTGATTAAAATGAATTCAAATAATTTTGAACTGTTTAAGAAATTATTTTTAAACAATTTCAAAATTTTAGAGAATATTTAAATTTAATTTTAAGATAATTTAAAATTATTTTGAATATTAATTATTTATAATTACTCTAAATGTGTTTAATTTCTAGAAAACTTCAAAAATTGAATAGAAATTCAAATTAAATAAGAAAAATAAATATAATACCTTAAAATTTTAAGAATTTTAAATACTTTAATTTAAAATTAATTTTAAAATTAAATACTTAATATATATTTTAAATATTTTTGAATACCTTTAAGACTTCAATATTTATTTATTATTTTAGTAAATATTAATCCAAATTATTTAAAAATGTGCGAAAATATATCTGAAATTATCTCTGATTTTCTATAATTCCTTTAAAACTATTTTTGAATTTTATTTTAATATCCCTTTAAATTCATAAAATTTAGACCTTATATTTTATGTTATATATTTTTTAAATTTAATTTAGTTTTAAATTATATACTTTGAATCTTTGAGAGCTTTGAGTGAGGTTTTGAAATTTTAAACATAGTTGAGCTTGATTGAATGGGATTAAGGGGAAGTCATTGATGTATGATTAGCTGTTAATTAATTATGCTTTAATTTATTAGATTATACTTAATTTGCATGTTTAGGTTGCACTTGCACTTAGCTTAGGCTCTCCTAATTTTAAAGACTTATTTGTGATTGTGTATATACTCATATGTGTTTATCCAAGGGTTAGAAACTTAGAAACACCTATTTCAATCCCATTTAACTTAGTGACATCTTAAGTATAAAAATTAAGGACTTATTTAGATAACTTAGATTAATTTTAAGAAATTAAAAAATAGATATAATAGGGATGACATTTTAGACATACAAACTTAATGACACCTCTAGTCCATAGAGAAATTCTCACTGATATTAAAACCCATTAAGCATTTTAATTATTTAATTCAAAAATCCAACCTTTATTAACCTTGAAACTTCTAAAAATTTTAATAAATCCAAAATAATTCTAAAAATTACAAATAATGCCACAAATTGACCAAGATTCAACCCTTAATTTGAGAAAAATAAAAGCCCTATCATCCGATCTTTAATTTAATATTAATTTAATTTTTAAGAAAAATTCATAATTAATTAAATTAATTAACTAAAAATAATTAAAAAATTCCAAAAAATTTCTAAACACTTGGAAATCACCCCTTAGGTCATCTCAGACCTTTGGGAATGATTTCAAAAAGTTTGGAGTTGATTTGGATCAAAAACCCAAAACCCTCTCTAATTAAATAATGGGGAAATTTTAAAGTAAGTATAATTAAAAATTTAATTATGTGATTAAGTATAGTTTAAAAAAAATTTAAAACTAGGCAAAATCGCCCGTTTAACAGGCGACTTAATGCTGACTCAGCATATGAGTTGCAAGGTCAACAAATTGATACTGTAGCAAGTCACCTGTTTAACGGGCGACTTGCTACAGTAACAGAAAATATATAATATTTTTTTATACTTTCAGTTAGTTTATTTTAGAAAAGTAAATTATACCTTTTTTATATTTGCCCGTTTATTTTTTTTTATATTTTTAATTCCTACAGCTGGGACCGCTGGGTTGCTAAAAGAAAACAATATATTAACAGAAATAAATAAAAAATTCGTTTGCTTTACTGTTCTGCCAGTAAAATATATTTTTTATATTTTTAATTCCTATGGCTGTGTCGCTAAAAGAAAAAATATATTAACAGAAATAAAAAAAAGATATTTTTCTTTTGCTTTACTATTCTGCCAGTAAAATAAATTTTTTATTTTTTCAGTTAGTTTATTTTAGAAAAGTAACAGAACAGTAAAGCATTCCCTGGCCTTTTTTTTTTCGTTTCACTTTCTATCTTTAAAACTCATTAACAACTGCTTTTCCAACTCACGAAAAATTTGCTGAAAGTCAGCCTTCTTCTAGATTACCGCAGTTTTCCAATTTATAAAAAAATTTATTTTTCTGAAATAAACTAATTAAAAATATAAAAAAATGTATTATATATTTTCTGTTACTGTAGCAAGTCGCTCGTTAAACTGGCGACTTGCTACAATATCAATTTGTTGACCTGACAACTCATTTGCTGAGTCAGCATTAAGTCGCCCGTTCAACGGGTGACTTTGCCTAGTTTTAAATTTTTTTTTAACGATGCTTAATCACATAATTAAATTTTTAATCATACTTACTTTAAAAATTTCCCCTTAAATAATGTTATAAATTTCAAAAATACCTAAACTTTGAAAAATCATAAATAATTATAGAAAAATCTAATTTAATCAAACTCAAAGCCCTTTAAATTAAATTAAAATCTACTATTTTCTAAAAATATCAAACCTCTAAAATTCAATTAAAGTTAAAAAATCAACTTTTCGGACAATTATAGTTCAAAACTAGGACAAAACTTAAAAAAATCATAACTTAATGTAGAAGATTTCAAATTAGCAAACTCAAAGTCTAATTACTGATATTAAGGCTTGATATTTAAGAAAAATATTAAAAATCTAAAAATCACTTTAATTGTAAAAGTCAACTTTGGGCCCCTTTGGTTAATTTAATTAGTTAATTCCAAAATTCTAAAAATTTAATAATTCACTTAAAATTTCAAAAAATTTTAATTTAATCATTCAAATCAATAATTAATTAATTGATTAAAATTTATTAACCTTTAATCCCCAACCAATTAAATTAATTTAATTAACACGAGTTACTACTAGGTAACCTAGGCCTACGAGGCTATTAGATTAACCCCAAGGAAGGTGAAATAAACTTTACGATCATGGTGAGGAAAAAAGATAGTAATCATCTAACCATTAAAATATATCTAAATTAAGCTTTAATACATTAATATTTAAACTTGAACATAAATTTTCCCTTCGACCTTTAATAAACCCGAACACTAGATAACTTCAATAAATTACCCAGCTTAGGACATACCCAAGCCATACAACCTACCTCACACACTTTAGATGGTTTGCTAGGACAACTAACTCTAGTCTAGGCTAGGCCGGTGTTTACTTTTTACTATTTTGTGCTAGGTTTTCTGAGTTTTTATTGCATGCTGTGATCGAAAATTAATTGATGTGAGTGTTTACTTACTTTAAATTGTAATTTATGAATCAATGTGATGGGAGATAGAATACCCTTAAGTTAGGAATGATCTGATTGCTCACTGAGTTTTCTGTAGGTGGCCACGCTCATGTAGGTCAATAAAAGGGGGCTGATTGATGATGAATTAAGCTAATAATATACTACAGGTGCCTCTGCTGCTTAGCCCCCAAATAAATAGGAGCATGGCCAAGTATGATTTACTTTTTTTTGCACATATATATAAATTGCTTGGGATTGATTTAATTTTAAATGCTTAAGATAACCCTGCAGGAGAGTTTAGATTTTTCATTTTAATATTAATATAATTTATTTAAAGTTAAGAGTTATGAAAATTAGACATTTAAGTCAGGATATATGGATCCAAACTTTGATTTCAAAGAGGAAAAGGCATCCCTCAGGGGAGGGTCCTTTTCCATTTGGAAGCCTAAATTTGGATCATTTTAATATCCAAAGTGAAAAAAATAGCCTCCCCTTCGGAGAAAGAGTTCTCTTTTTCATTTGGGTATCTGGATATGACGAACTAAGGAGCTCAAAAAAGACGAGAACGAGGAGTTGAAGACAAAGAGTATCCCACTCAAAGTTAACTTGCATCGATCCTAGGATTAGAATCTAGGTTTGTGGTTAGTGGTGCCCGACCACTTTTAATTTATGTAAATTTTGGGCTGTAATAAATAGGCAGTTTACCTATGAATATTTATTTAATTAATTTGATTATTGATTTGATTGATTTACTTTGCTTACGTATAGGATTTCCTACTTTTCTTATTTTTTTGGCAATTTACATATCGAGTTTTATTTTAGCCTGGAATCCGATCGGAGGCTCATAAGGGTATGCTAAAAATTTTTTCTACTTAAATCAATTAATTTTTTTAGGCTAACATAAAAATTATAATGATCTAAGAAGTGAGCTCGGGATTACCCAGAGTCTGCATAATCATATTAATTTGCTTCTCTTCCTTGTTAAGCATCTCCCTACCTGTGGGTTTTGGCCGACCACTTGGCCTTTAAGGGTGCAGATCTGTTAAGGGGATATTATGCAATCTCTTGAAAAAATAATTTTAAAGCTTTTTTTGAAAACTGTTACATATACATTTATGTATTTAATCGAGTCGATTAGCATGCATTACATTAGAAATAAATTTAAAAGTGTCTAAAATTTTAATTACATCTGATTCAAGTATTTTCACCCTATATAAGTCGAGGGACCAATTTAGATCTACTCTAGATGTCGGTCTCAATTCTCAAAAACTTTAACAACATCGTAATAAAGACTCGACTTTAAATGTCATCCCTACCACTTTTTCATAATAAAGATTGAACTCATGAATTTAAAATCGCATAGGTGGTTAGCTAGCTCCCTAATCCAGGCTGGGGTAAGTCCAAATTTTATATGCATTAGCTAGGTTTGGGTTGCTATTGTCCAGTATCCAATTTAGATTTAGGATCCAAGGTATATTCTGAATCATAAGACCCCAGCCTCTGGGAATATAATCTCAAATTTTTAATAAATTATTCAACTCAAATTAAAAATTCTCTCAATCTAAATTTAAAGCATAATACGTAGCTTAGGTTGGGACACTTCTGAATTATTTTAGAATCTCAAAGTTTCTCCTACCTCTCTTCCATTGATTGCATAAATAAGTGCTCCAACCTGATCCAGTCCCAATTGAGATTCCAAATTTAACTTCTTTGATTCCAATCCTTGAAAACTCAAAATAGAATTTATGTCATTATTTTAATCTAGAGTATTCATAGGAAATTCAATCTTCCTTGATGTAATTAACTACAAGGGCTTATGCTCGTAGGAGATTTAGGACTCACATCAACTTTTTTTTTAAAAAACCAATTTTTAAAACTCAATCAATCTTCTTTGAGAAATTCAAAATCAATGATGATCGTTATTATCATATTCGAATAATTGATAATAAATGATATTTTCTTCCTTTGGGGAGGTATGTCATTTGTTGATAAAACATCAAATATGAAACTAATGATAGTTCATCTAGATTATCGTAGCTATATATTTGATTAAACTTCATTTTGACTCTTTGGGGCTATATGCAGTTCTATCTTAAATTTGGTTATGATATTTAAAATGAAATTTGTAATTCTAAATCTGAATCCCATTTTGAAATCTTATTTCTACCTCTTGAGATGGTATACCTTTTTTTGATGGGATGTTCGATTTCAGAATTAAAATTCAAAATCAATTTCAATTTCCCTAAAGAAAAATTAACCTTTTTAAAATCCTACTTTTTCAAACTTTCAACCCAAATAGCGTTACTCGATGACGTTAATTTGTATGAAAGAGGATGATAGAATCCACTAAGGATGTATGACCTATCTGAGAATATTTGTTAGAGAGTTATTTGATGACATTAAATTATGTAGACGAGGTCGAGAGAATCCACCAATGATGTATGACCTATTCAAGGTTGTTTGTTACAGCGTTGCTCGATGATGTTAACATATATAAAAGAGATAGAATCAAATCCCTCTGTGATCAATTATGCCTTGACTGGGAGGGGACGAATACCACATGTATCTTAAATCAAATATAAAGGATGGTCTATTTTTAAATTATTATTGCCTTTTTGAGATTGAGATTACGACCTTGTCTAAGGAGTAGAAGTCCAGTTAGGGATTGCATAAAGCTTGTAATTTATTAGAAGCATCCTTGCACTTGCTAGAAGCTTTATGAAAAATAGTTTTCCAAGATATTGTATTGGGTGTTGAAAGCATTAGAGGAATTTTTTTTTCCACAGTTGTAGTCCAGGTTGCCTACAAGTTCGCGTCTGTTTCTTATGATATAGATGTAGCAATGGGTGATGTCAAGATATGGACATGAATTAATTTTTGGAAGTGAAGCAAAAATTTCCCCCAGTCAGGAATGAGGCTCTCATAGATAGTGCCAAACTATTGTATCTTCGAATATATGCGGTGGTAGAGAAATATTAAGTTTAATGTCTTAGCTTTGTATAAAGATCCTGTACATAAACAGATGAAAGATTGAGGTATACAACGTTCATATGAGACACCAGAATTTTTATATGGAAACATCTGAAAAGGGGAAAAACCACATAGCCTTGACCAGTTTAAATGTATCTACTAGTGTTTATAATTGATTACAAATGAGGCCCTCCTTGGGAGGAAGGCCTTTGCCTGATATAGCCAATATACACTATATAAGGTGCATTATGTGGTGGGAGTTAGAAGAACCAATATTGACATGTTCATTTGGTAGGTAGGGCCATAGTCAGAATGACTGTTATCGAGTGATGATGGTCAGAAGAATTATAGTCGGGTGACGATGGTCATTGTGGATCGTAGTTGGCTGGCGACAATGGTCTAAGTAGACTGTAGTCGGTGGGCGATGGTAATCGGAGTGCAAGTCCGATGATAGTTGGTTGCCTAGTGAAAATTCAACTCAATTCGAGCCCAAATGGGTCCAAATCAAGGACCAAAGTGCATTTTAAATTCAAACCATAAATTGGATGAAGAAATAACCACCAAACATGACATGCTTATAGTGGAATCGAGCGGCTCGATTAGACGAATCCAATGAGCCCAAGATTGGAAAATTCTGACATTATTAAGACTCTTAAATACTAGATAAACAATCCATGATCGAGGGAGTTGATATCGAACATCCATTGGAAGCACTACTCTCAACTTGCCCTTGATTTTTTTTTTGTTGGTTGAAACACACGGAGGGGCCTACGTGTTAAATAAAAAAACGGTTACAAGATCCTTAAGGGGGACCTTCATCTCCCTAATGCTCGAACGAGCTACAAAACAAATCAAAAGAAAACCTATGAGCAGAAAGTCCCCAGTAAGCCAAAATACAAAATAACCTAGTAACATTCTAAAGATGCTATAGATGAGCATCCAAAAAAGAAAGATAAAAAAGAGAGCATGAAACACGATCTTTCTACAAAAATATTTAAATCCAGCCAAAGGTAAATCCACCTGAAAATAAAAAAGGCTGCAAGACAAAAAACAATTGCACCTAATAGCATAGAAGTATAAAAGAGATGTGGCTAAATTAAAAGCAAAATAACAAGAAGAGATATTACCAATATATAACTCCTGACAGCACCTGTAGTTGAGTAAAAATTGATCCCACAAAGTTCCAATGTAAGTATTAAGACCACTATGACAATAGTCTCTGATATTCTTACCGCAAATCCTAATATCCAAAAGTAGGATGTTTAAAACCTCGGTCATAGTAAACCTGAGACTACAAGGAATTCCAAGAATACAGCCAACAAAGCCAAAATTCCAGCACAAAAAAGCTCAACATTAAAAGTAGAGATTTGAAACATCAGGTCAAGAACAAACTTCAGAGTCACAAGTAAATAATCAACACCAGCAGATGAAAGAAGCAGAGCAGTAAAGTGACGAGAACATCCAATCGCATTACCACCTTTCGAAATGCTAGCATCAGCCAAAGAAACCGTAGTAATACCAGTAATCAGGTCCAACATGCAAACAATCGGATGATCCCTCAGCCTATTGTTCCCTGCAATTTGGCTCAGGAAATAAATATTAGGATAATCATTACTATTATTAAACTCCTGCTGCTCAAATCTGATCCACCTCCAGTAGAAATAGCTCCAGCAGGGGAAGGGATTTATACCAGAATTCACACAGTCAACAACCGAACCAGTTAAACATCTAGTAATAGACCACCCACTAACCAAAGACCAAATAATGTTTAAACCCTCCAATTGATAGGAATACGCATAGAAATAATGATAATCCAAAAGACTATAACAATCAGGAATGAACTTCCAAAGAGCATCTTCATTGAGATTCTGATCGTCCAAGTAGTCACAACAACCAGCCAAAAAATAATTAGGATCAGATGAGCAACGAAGGAGCATTAGGTTAATATCCATAAGGCTGCCATCATAGCCAGACACCAGAAAATAGAACCAAAAACACCAAAGCATAGGAAAACAGAAAACCAAATCAATAAGGAGAACAGATATAAGGCAAACCGGAATGATCCAGTCCAACCAACCCTCTCGTCTCCTTATGAAGAGAAAATTCAAAAAATTCAGTAAAACCATTTAAGTTACACCCAATTTTAGGAAGGGAATCAGCCACCACATTGCCTTCCCTTAAATGTGAGAAATATTGAATGTTATGCACGAAAGCAAAAACTTAATATCTCTTAATATGTAAAAATTAGTAGGATTAGAAATAGAATCCCCCTTAAGAAAATGAATCAAAAGCATAGCATCAACTTCAATCCAAACCTTCATAATACCTAAAGAAATACACAATTGAAGACCAAACAGAAGGGCCTCAATCTCAGCTTTTATAACCGTGTTAGCATTACTCAGGCCCGCAAAAGCAACTGTGACATAACCATTAAAATCCTTAATGACCCCACCACAACCAGAATTGAAATTATTCATCGACCCATCAATATTAAGTTTAAAATAACCATCACGAGGCTTCCTCCAAATAATGATCCTATCTTTGGGAGCTTTGTAGAAGGGTTGAAGAGATAAACTCAACTCCAAAGCAACATGCTGAAAACCTTTAAAGGAGTCATCATTCAAAAGATTAGCAACAGATAATTGTAAAATTTTTTCTTTAATTTTTGAGATAATGTTAGTGGCACTACACTTGATACCCTCATGCTTAGATTCGTTCCTTCTTCTCCATAAAAACCAACATATAAGAACTGGTATAGTGTTCATAATATGACCTTTAGTATTAATACACCAATCATTGAGGAGGTCAACCATAGAATTATAACTATAGGAAGACTGCACATTGAATAAATTATCAAAAAATAGCCAAACTTTCATAGCCACCGGACCTTGAATAAAAACATGATTAAGGTTTTCAATATGATAACAACATTGATAATTAGAAATAATATAAATACCTTTCCTCAATAAGATAGAATCCACAGGTAAGAAGTTATGTAAAATTCTCCATAAAAGAATAGAATAGGAGGAAGGAATATTAGCATGCAAAATCATATAATAAATCATACTTTTAGGATGAATTTGCCTAATGGAATTCCAAACCTATTTAGTAGCAAATTTACCATCATTAGTAAGATTAAACAAAATCTTATCCTCAGAATCCAAGTGAATGAGAGTCATGAGAATGATATTGATATTAAAATCCAACACATGTTCAGCAAGCAAGTCAATATCCCAACTACCATTAAAAATAAAATCCTTGACTTTACAAGCAAAAGTGGAATGAGTATTAAGAAGGCTATCAATAGAGAAATTGCCCAACCATTTATCTTGCCATAAAAAAATATTACCAGCTCCCATACCCCATTGGATATGCTCTTCCGCCTCCCATTTAACAGAGCATAATCTTTTCCAATTGAAAGAATCACCTTTTTTGAAATAGCAATTGAGCTCATGCTTCCCAACACAATACTTAGAAACCATAAAATTGGACCCAAACTTTTCTTAGATCTAAAAGCAAACCATAATTTATGTGAAAATGCTTTGGACATATCCATCAAAGTTTTGAAACCTAATCTACCTTCATTAATAGTACCAACACACTTAGACCACGACCCCCACATAATAGCATTTTTACCATCCTTGGCACCCCAAAAAAATTTGTTAAACAAAATCTCCATTTTATGACAAACATGAAAGGTAGGGCATAAAGTGTGAAGCAAATAAATAAGAATAGAATATAAAACATGTTTAATAAGCACTAGTCTACCACCAAAAGAAAGAAAGTTAAAAGCCCAAGAAGACAATTTCTTATGAATCATAGTAAAGATATCATCAAATAAATTAGAGCGTTTCTTACCCTTGTAAATCAGAATACCAAGGTATTTTATAGGAAACTCTTTAGGAATAAATCCAAATTTATTTTTAATACTAGAGATCCTACAAGGAGATATAAATTTAGCAGGAATAAAACAACTCTTAGAATGATTAAACATTAAACCACTAGCAAGTTGAAACATGTTAAGAAACTTAAAGAGAATGTGAAGCATTTTAATAGAACCATTAGTAAAGATAATGAAATCATTAGCAAAGCTCAAGTGAGTAATAGGAAAGCCCCTAGCAGTTCGAAAATTTAAATTAGGGTGTAGGCTAAAAAGATTTTTAAGCCCTCTGGATAAGAATTCCATAGCAATAATGAAGAGGGCAGCAGAAAGGGGGTCACCCTACTCAGCCCATACGAAGATTTGAAATATCCATGAGATTCAACATTTATCATAATAGAAAAGAAACAATTTTCAATGCTATTCTTAATCAAATTGATGAATTGCAAGTTAAAACCAAATGACTTAAGAATGGTATAGAGAAAATCCCAATTTAAATTGTTGTACGCTTTCGTGATATCAACTTTAAGGATCATATTACCACCAGCAACTTTGCGATGTAAATCATGAACTAATTCTTGAGCAAGAAGAACATTATCAAAAATGGATTGACCTTTAACAAAACTCGTTTGCTCAGGGGAAATAATTTTAGGAAGAAGAACAGCTAGTCTATTCACAATAATTTTAGCAATGAGCTTGTTAAAAAATGAGCATAAACTAATAGGATGGTAATCATTCCAAAAATTAATAGCATTAGATTTGTGAATTAAAACAATAGTAGTAGAAGTAAAAAATTTAGGAAAAGGATTTCCCAAAAAGAAATCCACGACAGCATTAACAAGATCATCGTTAATAACAGACCAAGTAGTCAAAAAAAACTTATTGGTAAAGCCATCAGGCCCAGCCACCGAATCAGAGTTCATATCTTTCATAGTTTGCCAAATTTCATCATCAGAAAAAAATTTAATCAATACCAAATTGTCCTCCTCCTCAATTAGAGGAGGAATGCAAGAAAAATCAATATTTAAATCAGGACAAAAATCTTTGTTAAAAACATTTTTGAAATAATCAATACTAGAAGAAAAAATCAATTCAAGCTTATCAAGAACATTACCATCGAGAGAAGTAACTTTATGGATTTGTCTAGAAACTTTATTGTGATTAGCAGTATTATGAAAAAAAGAAGTATTATAATCATGTTCAACCAGAAATTTGGAAGCAGCTTTCTGCCTCCAAAAATCTTCTTCTTTTTCCTGAAGATGGAAAAGAATAGTTTTAGCCTCATTGAGAGCCGACAGATTTTCGGAGGAAGGATCCTGCATGTATAAAGTATCAACATTGTCCACGTTCTTTTCAGCAAGCAAAATATTAGAAAAGATATTCTTAAAAATGCATTTGTTCCACCAAGAAAGTTTTTGATTTAGTCTCTTCAATTTGAACCACATCCTGTTCATCCTGTAAATATTCTCCAAAGGAAAAAGAGGGGCATGCCAGTTACTTTGAACAATATTAATAAAATTTTCATCCAAAAGCCATATATTTTGAAATCTAAAGGGACGAAAAATATTCCTACTATTCATGGAGATATTAAGCAGAAGAGGTGAATGGTCAGATAAAGTTCTCGTAAGATGATCAATATGGGTTGATTGATAAGTAGAAATCCAGTAATTATCAAAAAGTATGCGATCTAATCTTTGCGACGTGGTACCCTTATTCCAGGTAAAGGCATTACCAGAAAAGCCAATGTCATGAAGATTACAATTCAAAATCATATTGCTAAAATCTTCCATAGCATTAAAATTAGGGGGATTACCCCCTATTCTCTGAGAAGCATTAGTAATAGTATTAAAGTCCCCCCAACTAACCAAGGAGATTTGAAGGAAGAAGAAAAATCAGGAAGTTGTTCCCATAAAACCTTCCTACCTAATTTAAAGTAAGAAGCATAAACAAAGGAGGCATATCCAAAAAATTGATCAAAAATAACATTAGCATGATCAGTTTGGGGAAAATCCATAATAATATCAACAGAAATAAAATGCTTCCAAAAAATCCAAATTTTATTAGTACAATTACCAAAAGTTAAATCAAACCCAAGTTTTCTACGAACAGAATCCAACTTGACATTGGAAATTAAAGGCTCGAGTAAAACAAGTAGATGAATATCATGAATCCTACACAAGTTCTTCACTCTATCCTTGGATAGAGTGCCACCCACACCTCTAATATTCCAAAGAAGAGCTTTAACCATTAGTAGAAGAAGAGACATGAAGCACGAGTAGATCTAGGAGTCCAGCTAACAGAATTTTTGTTACTTTTATTTTTTTTCTTGGAAGCTTTATGAAAACCCTCATCATTATTATCGGTCTTCCCATGGGGAGATGCCATAGAAGTACTAATGTTGTTTTCCACATTGACTTTAACAGAATCATTATCATGCGTAACAAATTCACCTTCTTCCACAGCATCAACCCTTAAAACTAATGGAACAGAATTTATGCTAGGTATTTCGTCATTACTATCCCCATTCGTTTGATTTAATGGACACTTCTCTTGATCCAATCCTTCCTCATCAACATTAACCACTTCCTTTTCCTTATTGTTAACTAATTTCTGATAATTTCTATTATTGCTAGTCCCTTCCAAAAACAGACCAAACGAATTAAATAAAGCAGGACCTTCACTATCTCCACTGATATCATCAAGTTTGTGAAGTTCATCATTTCCATCACATTTATTCTCTAAATCCCTAATAGCTATATCTGATTGAACAGTTTCATTGAAATCCTCACCTTCCTTACCCAATTAGGAGAACTATTTACGGTAACATTTTCTTCATTCTGCTTTTGAGTATCCTTTTCCTTCCCACAATCCATATTCAATTCATTATTTTGTTTACCTGAATTGTTAGCATCATTCTTAGTTCTTTTTTTTCAATTGCGGATGAACAACAAAACATTCATTGATAGAATGTCCATGAATCTTACAATGAGAGCAAAATTTTGGAATATTTTCAAAATCCACTTTTTGCAAGTAACCAGATTTTTTGAAACCAAGCCAAATCTCTTTGGGATGTTTTTTTGGTGATGTCTAATTCCACCAATATTCGAGCAACAGAAGGCCTTGACCGAGAGGCAGTGGCTTGGTCCGATTGTAAGGGCCTCCTAAAAATGGAACCTAAAGCATGTAAGACATGAGAATTGAAAAAAATGCAATTGAAGATTCGGGAAAGAGATCCAAATCGAAACTATAGGGGATTCTTCCTGAATGTCGAAATAAGGAGTACATTTCAGTAAACGCATATGGCAATTATTAATGTAATAAGATCTCCTAGCAAACACATGGCTATAATCAAGATCGTTTGATAACTGTATAGCTATATGTCTAGGATCAAGCAAGCCGATAGAAAAAAAACACCAGAAAGTTTTAAGTTACCGAAGAAAGCCCTAATCGTATCGAGATTAGGTCTTCGTAAAGAGAACTTCCCAACTAATGTAAACTGGTAGGGAGAAACTAATTTCATAATATCATCATCAGTAAATAAAAGAGCCAAAAAACCTTTAACAGAAGCTTTTGTAAACGAGAAAGTAGGATCTAAAAAGGAAGAAGCTCTAAAAACAACATCGCGAAAACATTGAGTTTTAGGTTTAGCAACTTTATCGTCCTCATTGAAAAAACTAGCTTTAGTCACAATCGAAGGCATAGGAGGATTACCCCATGGATTTTGAGGAGAAGGCGTCGTCTCTAACGCCATACCGAAAGAGCAAATAAAAACCTAAGGCCTGCGGCCTTAGGAATAAAAACGAAATTGAGAACCAGCAAACTAACCAGAACTAAAACCCAAATCAACAGTAATGAGCTCGGGATGAACAGGGAAAACCACGATCGCCAGAGCACAGTCGCAAGGGGAGAGAGAAAATAGCTGTTATGAATTTTCTGATGTGATTAACGTAGTGACCAGCCAAATCATAGAATAAATCATAAAGGGGGACCAGGGGGGAAGGAAGAGAGGAGAGGAAGAGAAATTTGATATCTCTCTTGCCACCAGACTCCTCATCGATCACCACTTGACTACTAACAGTTGTCGAACTATCGCCGGACGTATGCCCGACCACCGACTGATGTCAGACTTCCGCTCGAACACCAGCTGTAGTCAGACTACCTCCTGGCCCCCAACGGACGCCAGATTTCTGTCCGACCACTGAACATCGCTATATTTTTGTTCGATCTCCGATCATTACTAGATTTCAAGCTGACGGTTGACTGTTGTAATATGATCGTCCTCAATTTCCAGGATAAACCAGTCATTTGTAATCTATTCAAACAATAGAGGAATCATTTCAACTGGGTGTGGACCTAAAGTTTTTCCCTTCAAGATTTTTCTCGTAAAAAATTATGGTGCTTCTTTTTTCTCTGTTTGTGTGCTACATACTCATGCAGCACTAAGACGTGAAATTTATGTACTTTACCGTTGTGAAAACTCTAGCCTACAATATATATATATATAGGTTTTATTCATAGGTAGGTTATATATAAAATGATCTAGCATCATTTTATATAACATATTTTTCTATTGGACTTTCTTATTTAATTATTCATTATACTGAACCTTTTACTGCAAAGTAAGACTCTCCAAGATCCTTACTCCTAGAATTATCACTGCACTTTTTTTTATATATATTTTCACATATATGTGAACAAATTTTACATGAGATAGCCTTTATATACGTATATAAATTAGATAACAGCGTCATGCCAGTTCATTTATTTCTATATATAAATTGAATAACAAAATTATTTTATTTTATTTTTATTTTTATTATTTTCAACATTTTGTTTTAACTTAGCCATGTGAGGGCTTCTTGCCATTTAAAATTTTGGCAGATTTCCGTCGTCTCCCCAACAAAGGGGGAGTTGTTGGGCAGGCTAAAGCCTTTCATGCTTCCTGATTGGATCTAAAATACAAGGAACATGGGGTATTCCTATAATCTTATTCTTCTTGGCCTGATTAAAGATACGACGACCTTCACATATTTCATTATTCCAGCCATATTTATGATCAATGGAACACGGTATGATCAATGGAACACAGATATCCGATGTATGCTATTGGAGCAGTCGAGAGACAACATTAAGATACACAACTCATCTTAATGTGTTGGTTGGGAGCTTTAGCTACCAACCAAGAGGTCTTAAGTTTGTGTTTTGTGTATGTGGTGTGTGTGCGAATTTGCCTTAATTCACCTAAATATCCCCCCATATTTATTTATGAGATTTGCAGATTTTACTCAAATTTAACCAATATTTTGCATGAGTTTTAAAAAAATTTTCCTATATAAAAAAAAAGATAGCCAATAGGTGATTTATAATTTAAATTGCTTAAAAATTCATACACTATTTAGACTTCAATTAATTAGCTATATATTTTTAGATTTTTTATTTTTTCAATCTAAGTAACACTAATTGATTAGCTATATATATATATAATAATAATAATAATAATAATAATAATAATAATAATAATAATAATAATAAAGCTAAAAATATACTCCAGCTCATTGAAAACCCCAATGAGCTAAATTTATGCTTCATCATTCTTATATATATATAAAGAGAGAGAGAGAGAGAGAGGGAGAGAGAGAAAATATATAATCGGCAACGGCTTGTGTTTATAAACAAAAGCAATATTAGATTAAGAAGAACAAGAATCACATAGAATCACACATTTAGTAAATTTATAATTGAGTCATAAATTAGCATATTATCATGCCTTAATTAAGCTTCTTAAAGAGCCTATTCACGAGTTTTAATTGATATTGTTCACAATCATAATAAATCATATTTGTTCATTTGCCTATCAAGTATTTATTGAGGTATTTAAGTATTATTAATGAGCTCTAATCATGCTGAGCCATAGGTTGCTTGTCGACTGTATTGGTTCATTTAGAGCCAGTGGTTGCTCTAATTCTGCCCTCTTTTTGAATAACATTTTCACGCATGAGAATTTCAACTACGGAGTTTTCCTCCCTCTTGTCCATAACTGTTGGCGATTATGAAGCAATCAATGGTATGAAAAATGGAGGAAGTTTTTGCTTGAATGAAGAAGAAAGGTCTACAAATAATACAATTTCAAACTAAATAACTCTCTCTCCCTTAAAATAGGACTTAAATTAAGGAGTTAAATCAAAAACATATTATTGGAGATAGTTTAAACTTTTAACTTAAACAACACTCTCTCCGTTGAAGCAAAGCTTAAATTAATTAAGGAGTTATACTGAGGAAATATTATTGGAGATTATTTCAAATTTTAGTATGATATGGCCAGCCCCATGAAGGGAATTATTTTATTCTTATAAAAAACATACAATGGCTATAAATATGTAGTAGCATTGTAATAGAAAATAAGTTTAGATTGAGGCTTCATTTGGAATAATTTTAGACCACTATTTTTTCTCTGTTTTTAAAAGATTTTTGTACTAAATAGTAGCTTTACAAAGCAGTAAGAAAGCCGTCCCAAACAAAGCTTGAATAATGTAAGCTGCCTTGTAAATTTTGTTTAGAGGTAAGACGAGGTGGCTCTCTCATATGGGAACTTTGGTGGGTTGCCAATGGAATAAAACTGATATTTTATTTCAATTAAGAATGAAGAATTTATTTCTCTCATAAATTTTATTTCTTTTTCATAGTTCATGATAGTGTTATTTTTACTCTCCACCAGTCTATTTCCTACATGTCTAGGTTTGATTTGCACTCTTTATTCCACCATGGTCAAGATCCATTCCTATTATATTTTCATTCACTATCACCTTCCATCCTTTATAAGATTTCTACATTTGAAGTCAAGCTAGAATGTTGATGCTTCCATTCATGCAAGATATAATATACAATTCCTACAAATACTAACTTCTTCAGTATATAATATAATTTTTTATTCTTTTTCTTAGATATTAAGCTTTTAACACGGTTATTTCATTTTCGCACATTTTGGGTATGAAAATCAAATCATTATTTTTGATGAAATTTGAGAGGATTTGTGGAATTCAAAATTTATATTGATGTCTCACTTCATCAAATTAAGGTTTCATTTGGGATAGCTTTTTTACTGTTTTCTAAAGCAGCATGTTAGTATAAAAAATTTTTGTAATAAAAAGTTGTTTTATAAAGCCGTAAGAAAGCTGTTCCAAACGAAACCTAAATGATGAATTTACAAACTTCATCATTTTATAAAACAAAATTTTTTACTTGAAGCCCCAAAAAACCCACGAGCAATTTGAATCTCATTGGAAAGCTAAGTATAAAATCATATGAGCTTATGGAATTCATGCATGAGTTTAGTAATAACATTGTTTGATCATCAAAGAAACCTATAATTGATGTAGTCCTATGTTACAGCTCATATAATCGATGTTCTTGTATCTTTTGTTTTCCCAATCTATCGTAACCATGAGGTCCTCTCCATGGAGGTCACACTCACATATATAGTACAAATTCAATTCAGACGAATTAGCATTAATCATGATCTATTTTGAACTTTTCCCGAGGATAAAATTTCTCATTCAGTACTCATTCTGCCAGTTTGCATGTCTACTTGCCTATGAAATGTAATATAACATTGAAGTTCATTTTATTTTTCTCCTAGACAAGCTAGTAATACATCAAGGTACTAAAGCAAGCACTTATTGCTTTTAGAAATCGAATTTCAAATTTGAAGTGCTATTTCAATGGTGTTAGGACATACATCTTGCAGTCATGAGGATTCACAATGGCTGTCAACTGCCCCTGAACTGATGAAATGGTTGAATGCTGCAAAAATATAATGCAACATACATAATTATTTGTAAGTTTGTATATCTAAACTAGAAGAGATGATTTGAAATCAAAGAAAAATTTTGTTGATTTTCGGTCTTACTGCCCAAAGATCTCGAGCATCGACAATCGTTGAAGGATGAAGACCAATATCAGACCAATATGCAGTGATGGGTTTTGGTGAAGATAATCTATTCCAAAGCACAATAGCAACTTTATCGTCGCTGAGCAAACCCGACCACACCTAAGAACATGGAGTTTTCATTAGGCTTTAAGTGTTGTAGTACCATCACCATTAAAATGATCATCAACACTTAGGCTTATATGTTTACTTGGTCATTTGTTTGTTTATTCAGTTCTTTGATGTTAATTTACATATTTTTTATACATTCATGATTCATGCATCGATATATTATAAAGCAGTCCACATGTACCTCCAAATCGCGGCTTCCTTTCACCTTCTTTCCTTGAATACCAAGTTTGTCTGGTAGAAATAATGGCATGCTAAGTGATCAGATAAAAAAAATAAAAGAGAGAAAGCATTAATTTGATGCATACAGACCTTGATTTACTGCAATAACTTCTGCATTACTTAATATCTCAAGAGTTTCATGGCTCATATTTCGAACATCACAACCAATAATTAAAGGTGCCTATAATATTTATGAGATGATAATAAGAACTGATCAAGATGATGAAGTTTTTGATAAATAATAATCAAAAGCAATCAAGCCAATATAAGCTCATACTTTGATACCTTGGCCAGTGACCAAATGCTGAAATGTGAACGATACTCTTCAGTTTTCATTCCACCATTTCCTACTTCAAGCATGTCGGGATCTAAAATAGAAAAAAAAAACAACAACAACAAAAAGACAGTATTGTGATATCTTATTATATTACAAATTCAAAGCTTGTCATCAAGTACTTGCAAGTTACATAAAGACCCCATTTTATGTCTTAATTAGGCTTCGTTTAGAATGACTTTCTTATTGCTTCTTAAAGCAGCTTTTTAGTACAAAAGAAGGAGAAAGCTGCTTTGAGAAGCAATAAAAAAGCTGTCCCAAATGAAGCCTTAGTTTTTTGCAAATTATATCATCAAAATATATTTTTTTCTTTTTCATTAAATAAGATATCATTAAAAATCTAATAAGAGACGATGATCTCAAATGTTATTTGAGGATTCACCATTCCATCCACCGGGCCCTGCAAAGGATGCCCACTTGTCATTTTGGTCGGCACAATCTGTCATGCTAGAAAATGTCATAAAATAACATTATAATCAGTCATCAGAGTCAATAGTTCTGTGCATATTAGTAGGATTCAATATAGTTTTACTTACCTATCCCAATCATCATGAATATCATCAGTTGTTCTCCAACTATTTCCAACCATTGGTGCCCAAGTTGCCGGATGTTCTCTTCCCCTGCAATTAACCATATCAACTTACATATAAATGGCTCTAAAACTATCAATGTAAGTAATATCCAAGCCCGTGCATACTAAATCCATTCTTAGCATATCTCACAATGATTTCTTATGGTCGTTGAAGATTTGGAAAGCCTGATTCTTACTGAATGTTCATTCCCCATTGAATATTCTTTCCTTATTTATGCATGCAGACCCAAAAACAATAGATTCTAAGGAATATTCTATATAAATATTATGGAAATATGGTAACATTAAATATTATATTTTATAAAATTATGTTGTCAGCCTAACCTTCATGATTTAAGGGACAACATCTCTTGTATTTATAACATTAGAAAAATAGTAAAACCTATATATAATCGTGGATGTAGGATGATATCATCAAACCACATAAAAAAGTTTACCTTCTTAGATCTTTTTGTGATTTCACTTTCATTTTTAGATCCATTACAAAGGCTATTATCAATATGATTTTGAGATTTTATTAGCTATGCACACACAAATCTACATGTGTAGGTGTATGTACTTATATCAAGGTATGTACAAGTGTGCATAGAAGGTAAAACCTTCTACACACCTATATATATTGGGAAAAAGTACACGTCTGAGAGCAATGACGATCATAATAATAGTAAAAAAAAATAACATACAAATAGTGCACCAACAAAAGAACACTAAAAATTTATGTGGCTCAGTGAAAGCATGATACTGAGATAATTGTTCATTAGTCTAAAGATAAAAACAAGATGAAATTATTTGCACTCACATATTTTCTTTAATTTTAGCTCACTAGTATTCTTTCCCCTCTCTCTTTCTTATTCCCTCTAACAACCCAAATAATAATAATAAAAAAAAACCAAACAAGATTCATCCACTATTTATGCTTACATGAGAAAGAGGAAAAGAGAATGCTATAGTCTCCTACTTCATATTTTGATAGTAAAAAAACTTACCATTCGCATATGGAGAAGAATATATTTCTACCTGCATATTTCAAAGCTTTACCCATCTTCTTATATCTTCATCCACATGAAACAAAAAATTTAGCAAATATTAGTATAAAGTTTCTCAAATGGACACTACAAATATGGATTTCATCACCATTACTTAAATACTTGCCTTTTCTTTGGACTCTTACCAAGATTATAGCAATTATCATATTTTAAATAATCAATTCCCTGAAAGCATTCACAAAAAGAAAATTAACTATAATAATCTTATCATAGTCTTTTTTTGGATGGATATGTAACTTCTTAAAGCCAATAAATGTTTGCTAAATCTAATTTACCCATAAGGCAAAAGTTCTTGCATCCCTTAGCTCATTTCCAAGTGATCCAGGGATTCTTGAAGTGCAAGTCCTATTCCTATAACAATAAAATGGTTAATATGGAGAAGCTATAAAATGTTAAGCATAATGATAGCATAAAACTTATGAGAATAAAATGTGGATGTAAATGTAATACCCTGCATCACCATAGATTCCAAGCTTAAGCCCTTTGGCATGCACATAATCTGCAAGTGCCTTGACTCCAGAAGGAAATGTTGATGAATTAGGTTGAAGATTACCCTGAAAAAGGCTAAATATAAGTTAAGGGATTGCTTAAGATCACTTCTTTTTTTTGTTTGGTGATATATCGCCAAAAAATCATCTTGATCGGGCACGAATCTCGAGGAAAAACTCAAGTCGCAAAAATTAATTCGGAGACCATTTAAACTCCGATTTCAGCAAGCTTATAGTCGAACTGAGCGTCTCGGAAATACGAACCCAACGACACCAAATTCGACTCAATCCGAGCCCAAATGAGTCCAAACCAAGCACCCGAAGCACTGTTGAAAGCATCAAACAGCAATTTGAGTTACCAAACGGCCTCCGATTTTGACGAGCTTATAGTCGAATCGAGCGTCTCGACGAGAAGAATCCAACGAGCCCAAGATCGTAGAATTTTGATATCATTAAGACCTTCAAATGCTTGATAAACGGTTCACGATCAAGGGATTCAATATCGGCCGTTCATCCGGATCACTCCCTATTCGCCCCTGATCCCTCACATATTTACGGGCTATGCCACTCCAGAAAAACTATAAATAGCCCCTCATTTTTCTTAAGAGAGGACCCAAGCCAAGAAGAGAAGAAGAGAAGGAAGAGAAGAGAAGCCTAGGAGGGCACAGCTCCTCCTCGACCACCGCTGGAACACCGCCGGAACTCCACCGAAGCACCACCAGGCGCCCGAGGGACGCCGGAGCTCTGCCCGACACTAGAGCAACCTCGGAATTCTGCCCGACGCCAGAATTCTACCCGACGCCCGAGTGACGCCAGACTTCTTTCCAAGCAACGCCGGAATTCTGCCGGACACCCGAGTGACGTCGGAACTCTGCTTGGCCTTGTAACTGATACTCATTGTAATCTGATCGTCCTGAATTTAAAGGACGAATCAGCCTCGTGTATTTCAAACAACACTAGTGGAACTCTTTCAACTGGGCGTGGCCCCGTGGTTTTTCCCTTTTTCAGGGCTTTCCACGTAAAAATCCTGGTGTTCTTTTATTCTTCTGTTTGTGTGCTGGATATACGTACAACGCTGAGACGAAAATTTAAATTCTATCGCCGCATATATTTGAGTCCGCAACAGTTTGGCGCCGTCTGTGGGAAACTTATCCCACAACTTCAAGTATTGCTACGATGGTCAACAGGCGTAGCAGTCGCCTCATAGGAGCCTCCCGCTCTCACTCTCATCAATCCAGAAATCAGTCTATGAATCATAGACGTCCGATATCTGCCTCTTTATACCCCGGGGGGCAAAACGCACCTGGAGAGGGGACCTCGGGACCCTCCCTAGAAGAGAGAATTCGAAAAATGGAAGAATCTCAAAACGAGATCCTACAACTCTTGCGAGAGACTCGACAACCGACCCTAGCACCTCAGGAGGAGGTTCTTCTCCCTCGAGATCCACCACGTGTCGAAGATGTTCAAATCGAACATCTTCAAGACGAGATTCCTCTTCCTCCACTCAGGAGGCGTTCGCAGTCGCATCAAGATAATGAACTCGCCGATACAGTAAGTTCTACCCATCCTTCAGGTCGACAATCTCGTCTTCCTCAAGACCTCCCTGAGGAGCTAGCCCAACCTCACATTGCTGAGTTCCCTCGCAATGCCCTACGCCACGAACTGCGACGATTGGTCCGGGAGGAGTTCCCTACAGGAGGCGTAAGGCAACCTCTTCGTCAGTGGGACTTCCAGGAGTCGTCACCCCTGACAGAAGCCATTCTTCAACACCCTATTCCGGCTGGCTTTAAGCTGCCAAGCATCGAATCCTACGATGGGACATCCGACCCGTACGAACACATCGACCATTACAGGACCATTATGCATATTCAACGAGCCTCAGACGTGCTCCTTTGCCAGGTTTTCCCTGCCACTCTTAAAGGACAAGCTCGAACATGGTTCTATTCACTTCCAGCCGGAACGATCCCCATATTTGTCAAATTGGCCAAAGTATTTGTCGAACAGTTCGTAGCCAACCGAAGAATTGCTAAGGATTCTTCTCACCTTTCTAGGATTCGTCAGAACGAGGGAGAATCGTTGAAAGAGTACTTTCAACGGTTTTCTATCGAGGCTCGACAAATCCCAGGAGTAGACCCAGAATTGCTCAGTGGGGTCTTTCTTGGAGGACTTCGTCCTGGCCCCTTCTATTCGGCACTCATGCACGATATTGTTCACTCATATGCCGATCTGATCCATCGTGTGGAAGCACAAATATTAGCAGATGAGGCAATAAACGCTCACAGAAAATAGTTCGAGCAACCCACTGGGAAGCGCAAGGGAGCACCTGAGATGGATAATCCATCATCACAACGGAAAAAGCAAGGGAAGAGCAATCTACCTCCTAGACCCCCACTGCCACGACGAGAACCCCGACGGGAGAAGGAGTACACTCCGCTCAACACATCTCGAGCAAATGTGTTGATGGCGATTAAAGATCAGGACAAAGTGAAGTGGCCGCATCCTTTGAAGCCGAATACAGGAAACCAAGATCAGTACTGCCACTTTCATCGTAGTCGTGGCCACACTACTCAATCCTGTAGGCAACTTAAGGAGGAGATTGAAAGACTCATCCGTCAGGGCTATCTTCGACAGTTTATTGGGAATCCACCTACCCGAGAAGAAGCTCGTCCCACTGGGGGGCTGAATCAACCACAAAGACAGCCAGTGAATATCCGGATAACGGTTGGCGAAATTGAAACAATCGCAGGAGGCCCCTTACTATCCGACCAAGTCTTTCTAACTGTGGAAGAAAACCCAACTCCAAAAAAGGCTCGTATCGATCATTCCATCACATTTGATGATTCTGACCTGGAAGGAGTAAAAACCCCCCATTAAGATCCGCTTGACATAAACGCAGGCATTGGTGACCCGTGTTACAATGTCAAAAGAATTCTTGTAGACAACGGAAGCTCCGTAGATGTCCTGTTCTACTCTACTTTCTTCAACATGGGTCTCTCAAGAGAAAAACTTCAACCTGCTGCAGGTCCTTTATATGGATTTGATAATCGACCTGTACAAGCAGAAGGAATAATCAGTCTCCCGGTAGTCCTTGGAGAATTTTCTCGACAGACTACACACTCCATTCAATTTATCGTGGTAAAGTCAGAATCAGCTTATAACGCCATCTTCGGGAGGCCGCTCCAGTCAATTTTTGGGATCATCGCATCCATTCCTCACCTCAAGCTGAAGTTCCATACCCCATCAGGAGTCGGTGTAGTATGCGGAGATCAGCAAATAGCGCAAACCTGCTATCTTAGGCAGATCAAGTCTCGTCCAACGATTACCCTGAGCATCGAGGACTTTGATCTGCGGAGCGAAGATATTCCTCAGAGAGCTTCCCCTGTGGAAGACCTTACTATTGTATCTATATCTAAAGAGCATCCTTCAAAGACAGTGCGAATTGGATCACTTCTCTCAGATGATGAGAAGAAAAACTTTACAGCTTTTCTACGAGAAAATCAGGATATTTTTGCATGGAGTCCAGCAGATATGCCTGGAATTGACCCCGAAGTGATCGTTCACTCCCTCAAAGTCAATCCAACGTGAAAACCGATTATCCAGAAGAAGAGAAACTTTGCACCAGATCGCCAGCAAGCAATTGAACAAGAAGTAGATAAACTTTTAGAAGCCGGATTCATACGAGAGGTGCACTATCCTACTTGGTTAGCAAATGTTGTCATGGTACGGAAGGGGAGTGGAGCTTGGAGAATGTGTATAGATTACACTTATCTCAACAAAGCTTGCCCAAAGGATAGTTTCCCGGTCCCTCGCATCGATCAGTTAGTTGATACCACCTCTGGTCATCAGATGTTGAGCTTTATGGATGCCTACTCCGACTATAATCAAATAAAAATGAATCCTGCTGATGAAGAAGCAACAGCTTTTCAAACAGACAAAGGATTGTACTGCTACCGGGTGATGCCCTTCGGGGTCAAAAATGCTGGAGCAACTTATCAGCGTCTCATGAATAAAGTTTTCAAAAGCCTTATTGGACGTACTATGGAGGTGTACGTAGACGATATGTTGGTAAAAAGTCTGGAAAAAATACAACATATCTCTGACCTGAAACAATGTTTCCACTTATTAAGGCATTATAATATGCGACTCAACCCCGCTAAATGTGCTTTTGGAGTCGCTTCTGGAAAGTTTTTAGGGTTTATGGTAACCCATAGAGGAATCGAAGCCAATCCGGAGAAGATCAAAGCTCTAAGGGACATGGTGCTGCCAAAGAACATCAAGGAGGTCCAAAGGCTGAATGGGAGAATTGCGGCACTATCTCGTTTCCTGGCACGTTCAGGAGACAAATATCTGCCCTTCTTCAAGATACTTAGAGGTGCTCGTAGCTCCGGGTTTCAATGGACAGATGAATGTCAAGAAGCCTTTGAACAATTGCGAAAGTATTTGGCATCCCCGCCACTACTTTCTAAACCAATACTAGGAGAGAGATTGTATTTGTATATGGCTGTATCTATCCAAGCCATTAGTTCGGTTCTGGTCCGAGAAGAAAATGCTATACAACATCCTATCTACTATGTTAGTAAGATTTTATCTGAAGTAGAGGGACGTTATCCTTTGGCAGATAAGACAGCATTGGCGTTAGTTTATTCCGACAGAAAACTACGCCCTTACTTTCAAACCCATTAAATTAGAGTTTACACGAATCTGCCGCTAAAAAGCATTCTGCAAAAGCCAGAAGCATCAGGCAGGCTTGTTAAGTGGTCTGTAGAACTAAGAAAATTTGATATCCACTACTTGCCTAGACTTGATATTAAATCTCAAGCACTAGCAGATTTCGTAGTTGAATGCACCGTTCCAGTATCTGATATACAACCGAGTGCTTCACCTTCTTCTCCATGCTGGACGTTGGGGCTGGGGCTGGGGCTGGAATTTTATTAATCTCTCCACAGAAGGTTACCCTTGAGTACGGGCTTCGACTCAAGTTCCCGGCAACCAACAACATAGCAGAATACGAGGCCCTTGTTGCTGGGTTGAGACTAGCAATTGACTGTGAAGTCCAGAACCTAATAGCCCACACTGATTCCCAACTAGTCGCCTCTCAGGTGGAGGGGGATTTTGATATTCATAACCCACAATTGGCTCAATATTGTAGCATTGTGAAGCTACTCTTAGCCCGTATAGGGGAGCATCAAATCATACATATCCTCCGAGAATAAAATGCAAGAGCAGACGCTCTTTCTAAACTTGCTACATCAACAACGGGGGAAATCTATAAGAGAAGATGTATCGAGGAAATCCACTTTCCAAGCATTCAGGGTCCATGGGTCATACAGTCAATTGGATCGAACCCATCTTGTCTTTTCTGAAAGATGGGGTGCTACCTGAAGATCCTATAGCTGCAATACGACTTCGGAGACAAGCTGCAAATTTCACCATTATCGGCAACAAGTTGTATAAGTGCTCCTTCATTGGGCCGTACCTCAAGTGTCTCCCACCATCAGAAGCTGATTACGTGCTTCGGGAAGTTCATTCAGGAGTATGTGGAGAACATCTGGGAGGAAGAGCATTAGCTTACAAGATCATGAGACAGGGATTCTATTGGCCTACAATGAAACATGATGCACTTGAATTCACACGAAAGTGCAAAAATTGTCAACTGCATTCTAACCTCACTCATACACCCGCTCTGGAGCTTGCATCCCTTCAAAGCCCCTGGCCTTTTGCCCAATGGGGGATTGATATAATGGGACCTTTTCCTATAGTGACTGGACAGCGAAAATTCATTATTTTGGCTGTAGATTACTTCACCAAATGGGTGAAGGCGGAACCTTTGGCGAAGATTACTGAAGCAAATGCCAAGCAATTTTTATGGAAGAACATAATATGTCACTTTGGCATTCCTGCAAAAATCGTCACTGATAACGGGACACAGTTCACCGGGAAGATCTTTACATCTTTTTGTAGGGATTTTCATATTCAGCTCATTCAAACAGTTGTTGCCCATCCTCAAACTAATGGGCAAACAGAGGTTACAAACCGAACAATCCTGAAAGGGCTGAAGACACGTCTAGGGAAGGCTGGGGGGCAATGGGCTGAAGAACTCCCCAATGTCCTCTGGGCTTATCGGACCACCGCTAGAACTCCTACAGGGGAAACCCCATATAACCTTTGCTTTGGTACAGAAGCAGTCATACCGGTTGATATCGGAGTTCCTAGCCACAGAGTTCAGACTTTTGACTTCAAAAGTAACGAGGAGAAGCTTAGAGCAAATTTGGATCTCCTCCCAGAAGTAAGAGATGGAGCCTCACTCAGAACCGCTGCATACCACCAAAGAGTTGCCCGTCACTACAATCGAAGGGTGAAACCTCGCCCTATCACTATTGGGGACTTAGTACTACGAAGCATTGAAGCCGTTGGAAAAGGCCCTCAGCGAAATAAGCTCTCCCCCCTCTGGGAGGGTCCTTATTTGGTAGCGGCTATGGTCAAGCCTGGAACCTTCAAACTGAAGGATGCTGGTGGAAAAATGCTTCCCCGAACTTGGAACGTGGGCAATCTTCGCAAATATTATCAGTAGGAGTTGATACTGCTATCTGTCTATGTGTTATGTTTGTCTTATATTTTATCTTCTCCTGTAGTCATGTTATAAAGTTTTTCGTACATCCCTTATGTGTTGATTATAGAAGAACTTTTTTCTTGTATCCCTAAGTTATTTTAGGGAGCTGCTATCTCATATTACGAAGCAATATGATATTCACTTTGTCGTGCTAATGTTTCTTCTCTCCAAACTCTTTTTTTGTGATTCGAGAAGTACACAATTTATATTGTATCTCAATCACTGAATGATCAATCCCAGGGGGATTTGATCCGACCTCTTCCACACAGGTTAATGTCATCAAGCAAAGGCTTTGACTGACAACCTCGGATAGGTCAAGTATCCTAGGAGGATATCTTGAATATTAAAATCATTTGATGATCAATCCCAAAGGGAGTTGATCTGACCTTTTTCCGGACAGGTTAAGGGTATCGAGCAAATGCTTTCACTAATAACCCCGGATAGGTCAAAATCTTTAAAGAAAGGGATGTCTCACATTTGCTCAAGTCAAAAAAAAAAGAGCTCATTAGAATACTCTCATCCAAACTAAAGTAAAACTAAGTGAATTTCATTTACATGTGAGAAAAGAACATCAACAACATCTTTATATATCACTGAACATCAAGTACACCAGATAGAAACATCGACATCGAGCATATATACAATCACTAGAAAGAAATCAAAGTGATACAAAACATCCTACAGAATCTCAACATCATCCTCGTCCTCCTCTAAGGCAAAAGCTCGCTGCAACTCACTCTCCAGCTCTTCACCACCAGAGTCTGAAGAAGCATCACCAGAAGTCTGGCTAGGAGTCAACCCCTCGATCTCCGCTCCAGTCTTGCGATGTACTGTCCGAACACCCTTCATGAAGCCATCCTCTGCGCACTCTGCCTCCAAGGCCTTCACCTCCACGTCATAAATATGACTGCGAGCCTCCTGAATGTGGTCCTCAATAATGATCTTGAAAGAATAAGATTTCTTGAACTCTTCAATAACGACTGACGGCATGTGCTGGGCCTCCTTCTCGGACAGTACACTCTGAAACCTCTCATTCTCAGCCTCAAGGACTTGCTGAGCCTTTTCCTGCTGCTTGATCGTCGCTTGTGCCTCCACCAACTCTATATGCAGACGATCCATCCGTTCATTATGAGAAGAGACTGAAGTGATCTTGTTCGACAACTCAGTTCTACACCCCTCAAGCTGATCCTCCACCACCTTCATCTCCTTCACTTTACTGTCATATTTCTTCTTGTACTCTCCCTGAAGGTATTTAACCTTCACAAACTCTTTGTTCCAATCGTTCAGAGTCTTAGTCATCTCAAGCTTGAAATTAGAATACTGAGACAAGAAAAATATCATAAATATATTCCTTAAGAAATGTAAAAAAGGAGAAGAAGTAAAGGAGAACTCACCAAGTCCTCAGCCCGTCGGCGGCCGATGCACTGATGGTTTAACACATCCTCTGGAATATATGACTTGGATGGAGAAGCTCGGGGACCTTTGCTAACAACTGTCAAAACTTCATCTGCCCTCTTCTTCCTCGATGCCTGCAAACCTTCCTCGCTCCCTGGTCGCTTGGAGTGGTTCTTTTGGGGAACCACTTCTGGAACTTTAGCAGACTTCTTCAACATTTGAGCATGTGATCTCCCTGCTTGAGTAGATAATCCGACCTTGAACAAGTACTCCTCATCTACATATCTACTCAAGTAACGCACCTCGTAGTGTAGAGCATCTAAATCAGGGAGTTTGAGTATCCTCAGCAAATCTTCTGCTCCAATGTGAAGGGGGACAGGTAGCTCTTTCAACTTCCCCCACTTCTCCTGAAGACCCCAATCATTCTGCACATAAAAGAAGTTGCTGATCCAACCTTTCGAGGGGTCTCGAGTGCGGATGTCCAACCACTTGGACCTGAATGAAATACGTCCCTGCGCATCGCTAAAGAGACGCCCCATCCGAGAAAGGCACTCTGAGGAAAGTACCACTCCACGGTCTCTGAAAAGCACGATCAGGCCCATCACGATCGACATTGCTCTATAGGAAAATTGAGACAAGCATACCCCACAAATCGTCAGAATGTCGATCAGTTCGGAAGAATGAGGAAATCGTAGTCCCGCTCGCAGATTAAATTCATACACCGTCACATATCCAGGGGGAGGGAAGCAGGCACGATCAGTTCTGGCCGGCACCTTCATCACCAAATCATTAGGAAATGAAATTTTTTCCTAAATGAGATGAAAGAGTCCTCAGTGACGGTGGAAATCACATCGTCAGCCTTCGACGCCTTTTGGGTCCTCTTTGGAACTTCAGATCGTTGCGCAGGACGATCTTCTGAAGGAATTTTTGAGGAGGCAGGATCACCCATTTTGCTTCCTTTACTAAAGAGGGGCGCAAATCTAAGTAGGGAAAATCACCTACGAAAGACTGCGGAAAGCCTCCGAAATAGGAAGAAAAAGGGAGGAAAAACGGAGGGAGGAAGGGGGAAAGCCGCTAACTTCTGCGCAAAAGGAGGGGCGCCGAATCAAGTAGGGAAAGTCACCTACTTAAAAACGGCGGAAAGCCTTAGAATGCCAAAAGCTAGAAGGCCAGGAGAGGAGGAAGAAAGGAGCATTTTGACCCCTACCCCAAGGGGTATATTTATAGGATGAAAAGAGAGGGAGTTATTGAAGAAAAAGGGGGGAAAATATTTAAAAATTGGAGGGAGAGGGCTTCTAGAAGATAGTTCGAATTTTTCTGAATTTTTTGGAATTTTTTCGGAATTTTTTCGAATTTTTTCGGATTTTTGGATTTTTTTTATAGTGTGGGCCCCACTTTTTTTTTTAAAAAAAATATATATATATTTTTTAAAAAAATAACCGCGCGGTTCCGCACGCGGACTCTCCTGTTGGCGCGGGCGCCGCCGCAGGAGGCGGCGGCAGGCGGCGGCCGGCCGGCCGGTTCGGCCGCCTACGCGTTCCCGGGCTCCGATTTCCGGCCCGGACTGTCCAAATTCGACGTTTTTGGGGTCCCCGGACACGTTTTTCGACGTTCCGGACTCAATTTTGACACTTTCAGAGCTCAACGGGGCCTCTATGATTGGGTTCGAGCAAACATTTAATTTTTGGAATGCAATTTTTTGCGATTCGGCCAATGTAAAATACCGGAACAAGTATTTTCGGACTCGTGGAGCTTCGACATCCGAAAATAGGGGGGCAACTGATATATCGCCAAAAAATCATCTTGATCGGGCACGAATTTCGAGGAAAACTCAAGTCAGAAACTTCAAAAATTAATTCGGAGACCATTTAAACTCCGATTTCAGCAAGCTTATAGTCGAACTGAGCGTCTCAGAAATACGAACCCAACGACACCAAATTCGACTCAATCCGAGCCCAAATGAGTCCAAACCAAGCACCCAAAGCACTGTTGAAAGCATCAAACAGCAATTTGAGTTACCAAACGGCCTCCGATTTTGACGAGCTTATAGTCGAATCGAGCGTCTCGACGAGACGAATCCAACGAGCCTAAGATCGTAGAATTTTGATATCATTGAGACCTTCAAATGCTTGATAAACGGTTCACGATCAAGGGATTCAATATCGGCCGTTCATCCGGATCACTCCCTATTCGCCCCTGATCCCTCACATATTTACGGGCTATGCCACTCCAGAAAAATTATAAATAGCCCCTCATTTTTCTTAAGAGAGGACCTAAGCCAAGAAGAGAAGATGAGAAGGAAGAGAAGAGAAGCCTAGGAGGGAACAGCTCCTCCTCGACCACCGCCGGAACACCGCCGGAACTCCACCGAAGCACCACCGGGCGCCCGAGGGACGCCGGAGCTCTGCTCGACACGGGAGCAACCTCGGAATTCTGCCTGACGCCAGAATTCTACCCGACGTCCGAGTGACGCCAGACTTCTTTCCAAGCAACGCCGGAATTCTGCCGGACACCCGAGTGACGTCGGAACTCTGCTTGGCCTTGTAACTGATACTCATTGTAATCTGATCATCCTGAATTTAAAGGACGAATCAGCCTCGTGTATTTCAAACAACACTAGTGGAACTCTTTCAACTGGGCGTGGCCCCGTGGTTTTTCCCTTTTTCAGGGCTTTCCACGTAAAAATCCTGGTGTTCTTTTATTCTTCTGTTTGTGTGCTGGATATACGTACAACGCTGAGACAGAAATTTAAATTCTATCGCCGCGTATATTTGAGTCCGCAACATTTGGTTATTTTTTATTTTTAAAAAATATGTTTATTTAGTGTATTTTTAACTACTTATATATTTATTTTTAAAAATAAATTAAGACCTTCTTTAAAATACTCAAAACAACTTTTAGCTATTTTGAGTGCTTTTTAAAAAAATCATGTTCGAACTATTGATTTTATAATAATAATAATAATTTTAAATTTGAAAAATGCATAGAGTTCTGTAAGAACTATTGGTTTTATACTATTGTAATAATAATTAATTTGCAGTAATATATATTTATTATTTATGATTTAAGATCTTAATTTAATATAAATGAGTAATTTCTAATGTGCATATAATCTATTACCAACTATTGATTTGGCCATTTTCTACTGTCCTCTTAATATAGATTTGCTTTGCAATTACATAAGCTATATTTCAAATTAATAAAAGCAAACCACTTCTCATATAACCATTTTGTTTTTGGCTTAATCATATCCTTGCTATCAAAAAAAAAAAAAAAGACTAAGACCTTGTTTGGGACAAATTTTTTGATGCTTTTTAAAACAGCTTTTTAGTACAAAAATTTAAAAGGAGTCATTTGTATATTTAATAAATAGGTAGGGCTGTCAAAATCGGATCACGGGTCGGCTTCGAGTTGAATCTGAAACTGACCCGGCACTATTCAACCCGACCCGAACTTGACCCGTTTTTGGAAATGGGTTAGTTTTCTGAAACCGAATCCGACCCGCTACTCCTATTGTCGTTGTTACTTGCGATCTCGGGCCAAACTGCCGAAGGCTTGACGCGACGGCAAGGCAGTGGCCGGGAGGCGACTACTGCTTAACGCGATGGCGAGGCAGCAGCCGTGCGAGGGCACTCAGGGCAGCAAGCATGTGAAGGCAGCGGTTAGCGATGGATCGAGGCTTGAGCCGCTTGATGCGAAGGCGGCTCGGGCCCGACGACGACGAGCGGACGCGACTGTGATGGACGCGAATCACGCGACTGAGCGGGAGCTGCAGGATGACGCGACGAATGACATGACAGAAGATGCAACTGAGCGGGAAAAGGTTTGTCCGGGTCAAATTGGTTGATTTCGGGTTTCCAGGTCAACCCGAACTCAACTCGGTTTTACAAACGGGTTGAAATCCCTAACCCGACCCGATTCGGGTTCAGGTTTACGTCGGGTTTTCGGGTCGTGTCAAATATTGACATTCCTATAAATAGGCATGTCAAAACAGGTTAACGAGTTAGATTCATGTCCGACCTGAAATTAATCTAATTAATTTGAATCCAATCGACTCAACCAAACCCGTTTATTAAATGTATCAAAAAGGTAGATCCGAATTTGGCCCGCTGGCAATCTTAATGATCTGAATCTGAGCTGATAACTTATTTTGATTAAAAAAAAATTATAACTTTGGACTAGAAATAAAAAGTGCATTCCAATAAAAAAATATTAAATAGATCACTTTCAAAAAAAAAAAAAAAACATAGCATGATATTCAAATTAAAATAACATTAACTTTTTAAAATAATATTAATCTCGTTATTTAGGGCAGATTCATTTGTACTAATGTTACTAAAATCGGTATGTAACTTTCTCATTAACTTACCCTAGAGTCCCTATTAAATGCTCCCCAGCAATCATCTGAAAATAAAAAAGAAAAAAATAAGCCTTAAAAAAAGAAGGAAAAATAAATATAAAATTAATATAAAAAAAAACAAAAATCAGACCTAAATTTATGTACTGGTAGCCCAACGATGCAAGCCCAGTAGACACCATAGCATCAGCTGCAAAACAAATCACTATCATCATTCACTTTACCTCCTCAAGATTCATATGAATATTATTCATTGTGCTATCTAAGTGATCTTATATTGGTAGCACTCAAAAGTATTTTATTTATATATTTAGCATTTAAATTTTACTATTTAAATAATATAATATTTCTTTAATGAAATTAGTGAAAGATTGATGATGACAACAAGGATGAAGAGGAAGTCGCAACGATCTCGTTAGAGTAGAAAATGAAGAGGAAGTCATGATTATTTAGGCTTCTTTTGGGACGGCTTTCTTACTGTTTCTTAAAGTGGCTTTCTAGTTAAAAATTTTAATTTTTGTACATAAAAACAACTTTAAGAAGCAATAAAAAAGCTGTCCCAAACGAAGCCTTAATTAACCAAATAGAGGAAATCGCGGTGGGATATAGATATGACAGAACTTCCACTGTTGAAAGAGGTCTTAAAGCTAGGGCAAGGGGGTTTCCATGCGAAGTTGGCGATGGGACCGATGGCATGCAAAGGTGGCGATAGACCTCAACAGCGTGCAACAATGGTGTTTGGATCAGCGGTGTAATAGATATAGGGGTAGAGCCCATTCATTTGTGAAAATGAAGATACAAAAAAGAAGATGAATACAGTGTAAAGTAAAAAACTATTGTACTTCCAAAAAACTAGGAAGCACCAAAAGAACCCCATATATAAGACAGGAGAAAAACAAAATTTCATTGAGGGCGACAAGTCTTATTTTTGTTATTATTTGAAGCTTTAAATTTAATGCGAGTAAATATTGAAGCTTAAAAATACTAAATAAAATTTTACGCGAGTAAATAAATTTGAAATAATAAAATTTTATGCGAGTAAATATTGAACAATCTGATCACGAATAATATAATTTTGTCTTAAAAAACTACTCGAAGTCATTCAATTCTTCTCGAGCCTGTTAATAATGGGCTCGTTTGTTTAGATAGATCAAGATTTGAGTAAGAAAATGGACGGTTCAGATTAGCTTAACCCGGGCCTCATTTCTATTGAGCTCAACAGTTCAAAATCTTTCTTTTTTGGGGGACTTTTTGAGTTAATTAAGTAAATTCACACATATATCACGTACGGAAGCTTCAAATCTAAGACCTTTTGATTAGTTGTCAAAACTCGTAACCAACAGAGCAAGATGAGCTCCGTAAAAGTTCAAAATCAAACTACTCCTACAAAAGATTTCTCAAAGGGTCATCAAATTACCCGTTTCCATAATAAGCTTTTCTGTGATGTCGCACTTGAAATGATTCCAGCTGTTCCATCTGATACGCACCAACAAACCAAAGTTTCAGCTAGCCTTTCACCAACACAAGTCGAACCAGTGGCTCAAATATTGAACCGGACCGAGAAGAGCTGAATGCTTACCCCATGGGGGGGCTACGGCCCAGATCGTTCTCCAGCACATTCCTCCCTCGCATTTCCACCGTCCTTTCGGAAGATAAGCTGCTGCCTCCATGCATCTCCACCGTTGCCATCAGCAGGAAGAAGAGAAGGAAGCTGAGTTGAACCGGTCCAGCCGGTTTCGAATGAGCCATGTTGGTTGGACTCCAAGGAGTCAGGCGACCTTCGCTTTATATACTTGTCCTGCAAAATTATATAGCCTTTTTTTTAAATATCTCTGACACCAAAGTTTTGTTTATATGAGTCAACATATTTATCTTATTAGATACAAATTTCGATGTAAATAGATCCCAAAGCTTATGTGCATTGATTTAGATTTTCATCTTGACATGATAACTGGACGAGCTGCTAAATTAAGAAAACTCTGCACTCCTTTCATAATTATCTTTTAAAATTAACTCATTTTGATCTCTTCGTTAGAAGTTTTGACTATTAATTAAGAGATTTTGAGCTTGAATCTTACGTATGTGATGTGTGCATGAATTTGACTTAGATTTTATTTGGGACAATTTTTTTACTGCTTTCTAAAACGGTTTTCTAATTTTTTGTACTAGAAAACTGCTTTAAAAAGCAAAAAATAAAAGCTATCTCAAATGAAGTCTTAATTCTAAATGTTCCAAAAAATAAGTATCTTTTAATAAATATTGCGGGTTATATAATAGTGTTTTTGGTAAATTTGTTGTCAGATCCACTTTGATCAAGGATTAATAGCATTTATATTGATGTATTGATGCAGTGCATTGTTTTTTGCCTCCTTTGTCCCGTTTATTGAGAAATTATTCTATGCGGAATCTGGACGGGGGGAACAATCCGAATTTATTGTATATTTGTAAATACTAAGCAAATACTTAGTTGTGAGTATTTGCTGAGTATTTGATGATTTGTTGCGTATTTACTGAATATTTGTTGAGTATTTCAATAAATACCTAGCAATCCAGATAATTCTTTCCGTCCGGACTCCACACAAAATAATTTCCTCTGTTTATTATGTTGCTCTATTCAATATCACTTAGGGGTTTTAATTGAAAGTCATTGATCTTCTTAATAGATTGTTATGAATTTTTGTTAATTCTTCTATGAAATATTATGTGAAAGATATACTGAAATAACTTTGATATTATTTGTTGTTATATATTTATAAACAATTGATTGAGGTATGATGGTGTAGTTTTTTTTGTTGCATTTTTCGAGGGAAAATATAATTGTGTAATCCATCATATGACCAGTACGCAATTATGTATCTTTCAAATATAATAGAGGTGTATTACTTAGCTATGTATTTATGTTCCAGCTATAAATAATCTATAGAATTACATAATTATGTAATATGCCCAAATATAATTCGTGCAATACTTAGCTCCATTTTTAATTTTTTTTAAAAGAAATGTGGTGTTAAATAATTATATATTTAAGCATTATTTTGAAATTTTTTGAAAATTTGGTGAATTTTTAGATAATTAGATAGATATATGAATTTCTTAAGGATTCCTCCTATTCTTAACATATTCAAAATGAAATTCACAATCACTTAGAATAAGGCTGCCAATAAACTAAATTAGGAAGGCCACTAAGCAATAATAAACTTGCTAAAACATCATTAAGATCCTCATAAAATCTACTAGTAAAAATTAGCTTTGATTAATAAGATTATTACTAAAAATCAGACAAAGCCACAGGGGCATAGATAAAAGTATATATTCTCCTAATCTTAATGCTTAAATTAACCAACAACATAACCTACAAAAGGTAGCTTTGGAGTTTAAAGGATGATCATTGAATTAGAATAATAACCCCCTTTCTCATGAACCCAACCATTATGAACATTGAAAATGATTAATTTAACGGCACCTTAATAGTCTAGCCCTGATAATTATATTGAGTTATATCTTTCAAGCCAAAAAATAACTTTGGAATCTATAGAGAGGAATACTTTCCAATGCTTGTAGCCAAGTAAACCCAAAATGTGGCAATGCTTGACATATCCAAAGTATAACACATGAAACCTCAAATTAAACATGACAAAAGATTTTTGAAGTATCATGTAAACATTAGAAACATCATATATAAAAACCACAAAAACAACAAATTCTCTGAACAGAATATCCAATGATAAGAAAAAATGCCGCTAATATTAACCATAATGGCCTCAAAAATAAAACCAACTAGGATGCCATTGATGAAAGCATGCATGCATATACAAGGAAAAGAAAGGAAGCCATGCCATTACCATAATAGTATCATGATATTAAAAGAAAAAAAAAACTACCAATAATAAGAAAAAACCACCCACAATAAGTTGACTACCAAAAGTAGCCACTAGAAGGGACAAACATACTAGCAAAGTGGAAAATACATGCCAATGTTCAAGATACTAAACAAAAAGACCTCACAAAACAAATAATAAAAACTAGTAGTCTAAGTTAATTTTATCATATAGAGCATTCATACAACTAGATGAAGATGAGCTTGAATTTTAGTTCTAAAACTCATAATTTCATCTCTATGCATCTTATTTTCTATCGTAGATATTTCTAGCCAGTCTATTAATAAATTACTATGATCATTATAGAGTGCAAAAGAGCTAGTAGAAGTAGCAAGTAAACCCTTTTTTTTTTTTTTCAAACTAGCTATCACTAAAGTTGAGATTTTATAATGAGACATTTCTATATCAAGTAAATTTTTTTGCTATCATTCTTCAAACATTCTATTAAAATTTTAGTAGATTTTGATTCTATTTTACTATCTATTTATTCCTCCAAAATTTCAAGATTAATAGTTAACTCATAAAAAGTACTATATACTTTTTAATAAGAGAGATTTTTAAGTCATTGTGAGGTATGATGGGTTGATTATTTCTTTTGTTGTCTTTCTCTTCTTTAGTATTATTGCTAATAAAAGTTTTAGTTTTCTTTATTTTCTTTTCTCTTGGACTTTTTTTATTCTTATTAAGCTTCTTTTGCTTTCTTGTTGAAATAAATTATCTTGAATCATTCGTTTATAATACAATGATCTTTTCCCATAAAATTTTCTTATCTTTTTCATTGGCTTTCCAACCTATCTTATAATAACTACTAAAAAAAATAATAAGAGTAGCTAAAATATATTTATCAATATTTAAAAATATAAAACTAGTTTAAAATCATCTGATAATAAAACATGATAGAAATAATGTATATCTAAAAAATTTAATTCATTTAACTCAATATTAATAGTAAAAAAAATGATTAATTAACACAATATAACATATTTTATAATCAATACTTGACATAAAAATTTTTGCATGCTTTTTTTTTTCTAAATATGAACATTTATTTTATCAAATAACAAGGCTTAGAAGATATCTTGCCTAGAAGACAAGATTCAAATTGCAATTAGGATCTTAACTCTAGGATATTAAGCCTTATAAATATTAAATTATACAAATAATTTCTTTCTTTAATTGTCATATAATATTTAAGCATAATAATGATAAAGCAAAAATGCAATGAATATAAATCTAAGTATTAGAGAAAAATGGACATGATTAATATTTATGTGATTCCATCTATAAAAAGGCCTTCATTGACACACAATCACATCTCATACTTAGGATTCTACTCTTCCAAGTAATAAATCTTTCCTTTGCATGAGAAGAGAAACCTATAAAATCTCTTCCTTCAAAAAAAATCATACCCTCAAGTCTTTTCCTTAAAGGGAAATCATACACTTTCATCCATTTAAAAAAAAAAAAAACACTTACATTCATTATAGGAAAGTGCAACACCTCTAAGCTTAAGCTTAGCAAACTTTTAGGAAACACATTCTTCATAAGTGTTCTAATACTTTGTTGGAGATTTATGCTTCATTTGAGACAGTTTTTGTAATGCTTTTTAAAGCAACTTTGTAGTACAATAATTTTTATTTCAAAAAAAATGTATATACTAAAACGTTGCTTTAGAAAACAATAAAAAAGCTGTCTAAGAGTTTATTTGGGACATCATTCTTACTGCTTTCTAAATCAGCTTTTTAGTACAAATATTTTTTAAATTAAAAAATTTTGTACTAAAAAACTGCTTTAGAAAACAATAAGAAAATTTTTTCAAATGAAGCCTAAGGCAATCATCAACTACTATAAAGTTGAATATAATCTTGATATAGAATAATTATAGCATAATTACAATGAAAATGTAAATATAAATACAAAACTACATGATTAAGAGAAGTGTATTATTCTAAACTTTATCTCAAGTTGATGAGAAGATAAACACATGAAAACTTTTTCATGATGAGTAACTCTTTAGAACACAAAAATAATATCTTATTTTTTATATGAAATATATATGGAATCATTGATGTATTATAGTAAGAATATAATAGCATATATGGTGTAAATTATAGTTCAATAAGCAGCTAAAAATTTGCTCATCAAATATTAAGATTTAACTCAATTCAATTCTGCGATGGCTATAACCAACTAGCTATTTAAGTAGTTGCTAAATAAGAAAATAACTTATTCCTTGAAAAGTCATAATAAATTTTATTTTAATTCAAGTTAAGTCATTTAAGCTATAACATCTTAAATGAAAAAATCCAATGAATTCAACAAAATAAGATTTAAGTTTGAGGCCTCGTTTGATTGGACATTTTTTGAGCTTATTCCGTTTTAAAACTGTAATTTTCTTTCTTCTTTACCGTTTGGTTTATTCACGTACGTTCTCAATAACACCGTTTTCTTCTGTTTTCTGTTTTTGTGAGAAACTTTTTTATTACTTCTTCTTCAATTCGTTACAGAACTCCTTTTTCTGAACCAAAGTTTCTAAAAACTACCTTTTAAAAAAGTAGCAAATAACCAAACGAAGCCTGACTTATGAAAGTATAAAATATTTTACTCATTAATGCTAATTCTAAATTATTTTTTTATAAAATTTTAAACATATCAAATAAAATATAAACTATAAAATATTTTATGTACAATATATATATATATATATATATATATATATATATATATATATATATATATATATATATAATCAAAATCTATTTAAAAATTAAAAAATATAAGCTAATTATTCTTAATTAACATAACTATGTATAATTAGCATGAAAATATTAAATTTAGTAATATAATTAGGAAACTTAAACCAAATATATCTTACAATAATATTAATAAAAACTTTCATGATGAAATATAATTTAAATACATAATTAATAATAATAATAATAATAAATAAAATAAATTCTAAATAACTTTTAAAAAATTATAGATAAACATATAATGTTCAATCATACAAAAAAAAAACTTAAACACACATTTTATCATATGTTGGAAAATACGACCATAATATTTGAAATTTATATTTCTATAATCAAATACGATATATAAAATAACATACCATCTCGAAAAAATGACGTGATGTTTTACTATTGATTCAAAAATAGAAATAAAATTCTCCATTTTTATAATCAAGTGTAGTGTAAGGAATAACATACTATCTTGAAGGACAAAAATAGTATTCTACTATCGATTCAAAAAATAAGAATGGATTTGAAATATTATCTATGCACCCAGTGATTTTTTCCCTATCTTAGTGAACTACAATAGAGTTTATTTCAAGATAGGGCTCTAAGTTCCCCATAAAGATAAGAATCTGTGGTTAATTTCATCTCAAGAGAGGCTCCTAAGAAAATTCTCGATTAAAGTGATGACTAAATATTTCTAGATTTTATAACATTTCAAGCAAGGTTTAGCAATCAAGGATTTATCAATTGGGATTGTATCAAAATTGACCAGTTCTTTCTGGAAATCATAGAATGAAAAGAGATTGTGGAATCTTCTAGTAGGGAGAAGTGCTTGCTAAGCTTACGTCCAAGGGTGAGGAGACTGCTATCCCGAGTAAAAGGAAAGAGCCTGTCAAGCAAGTTGAAGCCTTAGAGGGTTCTAAGGGTTATACGCCACTGGAAGATGATGAGGTCTGACCCTCTAGTGAGAGTGAGTATTCTATCAGTGTGGGTCAAGGTCTTGACCCGATATCTAGATAGTACTTTGAGAATAACAAGCTTCTTTACAATGATGCATTGGAGAATTATATATGGAAGCTGGATTCTTATGGATTGGGGTGCTCAGCCATGAATTCATTAGCCGATTCCTAGTAGAAGGTCTTTCTTTCGGGTAAGTGTCATTCATCTTATTCGCTAGAGCTTATCGGCTGAATGATATAAAGATGCTCATCCTGGTTGATCTCGATGAGGACAGAAAAAGCCATACTGATTTGATGAAGGAATTGAATTAGTTGGAGGAGGAGATCAATCGATTGAAAATCCATCACCAATTCAAACTGGACTCGATAAAGGCTATAACAACGTCAGCCATAGAGGCCAAGGATTCGGCAGAGGCTTTTGCTGTTGATTTTACTGCGATTATAAAGGCCAAGGATTAGGCTGAGGTGACCATGACCAAGTTGATTGGGATGCTGAATGAGGTCCTCTGCATTATTTATGTAGACAATTTTGAATGTTTGTTGGATGATCGTTACTCTAATAGGGTCACTAATTATATTTGGAGGATGGTGGCTAGAGGCGAGCACCATCCTAGATTTGAGGATCCTTCTTGTTACTTTAAAAAAAATTCTTGAGAGTGACAGGAGAAAGATAGTTAAGGCATAACTGCAACTAATAAATGAGTTATATTGGTCATTATTTTATAATTTTGCTATACATTTTTTTATGTAATACAAGTATAGATATGAAGAGATTCTTTTCTTACTCAGTTCTTCTTTGTACCTCCTCATACCTAAGTGGTAATGTTAGTTAGTTTTTACGTACTAACTACAAGCTTGCTGAGTTTTTTGGAATTTTCTTTTTCTTATTGAGTCACTGTTGATATTTATGTCTTTCGATGGATGCTTCATTGTCGCCCGTCTATAAATAGAGCGAGTGGGTTCTTTGGAGTGTGCATAAACTTGAATTTTGGTTACTTCTATTACGATGCTAGCATTCCTTGAGCCTTCTTCACATGGGCAAGCTTACTTTTTGTTGGCTAGTGTGGGTATAAGATTTCATGAATTTTGTGGTATTTCTTCCCACAGAATATGGAGGGAAAAAAGGAGGAAGGAAATGTTCCTTCTTCCTAATGTCAACCTTTCGATGTAAATGAATTTTTTACATAGGGGCATCTCATAACTCTACTCCTTTTAGCGAGAATATAAGGACAGATGGCTAGGGTGTCATAGGGAAGTGACCTGCACACTGTTTCCATCTTTCCTTTTGCTCTCATTAATCCTTCATGGTGGTCAATTTCAGTGAAGCAAGTCTGAAATTTGACTCTAATTGATTATGCTGCTAAGAGGGTTGAGGAGCCAATACTCCTCCTCTGGTGACTTGGGGAGATCATTCTTTTCTCCTGAGTCACCTAGTAGATCAACACACTTATTTTTAGGAAAGAGAGTTGTATGTGAGTTTCCTGATGTGTTCCTAGTGGGATACCCTAAGGGAGAGATGTCAGGTGGCAAGGAGGGTAAAATGGGGGTCAGTATTTCTTATCCAATTCTACTTGTCTTGTCAGAGCTAATTTCTCATGCACAGGTTATTCCACTAGAAAATTGAGTGAGCCTTTTAGGTGAGTGTAAGTGTAAAAGTTTGTAATGAAAGGCATAAAAAAGGTTTTTATGTTACCTTTGTTGTTTTCTACCATTATGTCAAGAAATACATGTGTTTGGATGATTACTCATTCTTATTTGATGCTGGCGAACAACTTGGTAAATTTGGCTCAAGGGAAAATTTGATGAAACTTTATTCTCATTCTTATTTGATGCTAGAGAACAACTTTGTAGATTGGCTCGAGGGTGAGTTTGATGAAACTTTATTCCTGTAAAAGAAGTGGATATATTTTCATGCATTCAAGCTCATAATGCAAGATCTTATGCCTTTGCATGAGTTCCCCAAGCATAAGGTGAATAATTTGTAAATAGACTTTTATCTATTTTTATTTTTTAAGTGCGGGTAAGCATAGTTAAAGTTTTTATTTTTAGGATTCAAAATATAATATACCCCTAGTTGCTCGTTTGGGAATAATGAGTGGATCTTGCTAGAAAGATGGCTTTCCTTCATGTTGGGGGCATTGGCGCGCATGCAGGTCTTGAGTGTCTAGTAGTGTCAGCTCACCACAGGGAGTATTCCAATATTTTCTTTCAGCTTGAACTTAGAGGAGGACTAAACTGGATTGCACTACTTAGGTGATCGTGCTTGATTATTACTTAGTTGAAGTACTATGATTTAACAAGTTTTTCTTTAAAAAGGTATTTAATTATGGGAAAACTTGTTAGGAGGTTTCTTTTTTGGATTCAAAATATAGTTTACCATTCGTCGCTGATAAGGAATAAGGAGTGGATCTTGCTAGAAAGATGATTTTCTTTCATACTGGGGGTTCTAGTGTGCGTGCAAGTTTTAACTGCTTGGGGGCCTCGGCTTGCCGCATGGAGTTTTCCAATCTTTTCTTTTAGTTTAAACCTGGAAGGGGACTCAACTGGATTTCTACACCTAGAATAAGCTTGGATTTCTACACCTAGATTGACACTAGTCCTATACAAAATGAGATTATTTATTGGCTTCAGGTCTTCAGGCTCTCCAATTATGATCATCCCCCTAAAAGGCTTCCAAAAGAAATCATCCTCAAAAGAAGACTCATTCTTTTGGCTCCTTTTACTTGGGATAAACAATCTCATTTTTCTCTTAACTTTCACAATTCATATGCATACACTTTACAAATTATAATTTGAGAAAAGAAAAATACTCTATACCCCTACAAGGTTAGTATAAAAAGTAGATTAAATACATCACATCACATCTCAACATCACAATCATATAACAATTGCTCACTTTTGAGCAACATAAGCATGGCCATACTTTTATTTAATTAGGTGGCTAAGTAGCTAAAACACCATTAAAGAAATTATACACATGCTTGACCTTAAATTTATTAGCCCCCTTTTAATAGCCCTGCATATTACCACATACAAAAAATCAGATTAGTAATAAACAAAACAGACGGACCTAACCTAGGATATCTATTTGTTGATCATAGAATCATCACTTCACAATCACATGCATCAATCAATCACATCACATAACACACATCCACTAACACCACTCATCAAATAATATTATAATAACCCTAAATATAATTGACATAAGTCACTTTGATAAGCTAGCAACACCTTTATTATATCAATCATTCAATTTATTCATAAATCATGATAACCCTACAAATTCAAAAATAATATCTATCCATGAGATCTAACAACCTAAACCAAATAAGACACATTTTCTTTCTCATATGCCTTGTATAGTGTTATAGAATAAGCAAGCTTGGCTGATCCATACATATTACTTAATTTATTATCTAGCTAATTAACTGATGTGATCATCAAGAACACTTAACCCCAAAGATCAACCACTCTCCCAAACAAGCAAGATACATCATTCTTTGCTTGTATCCATTAGTCCGAAAAGGGGGCATTTCATTTTCTCCTCTTTTTTGGCTTCACCATTCTTTTCTAAAGAATGTCAAAATCATTCTTTAATGTTTCCATTTTGATAAATAGGTAGTCAACCTTCTTATTTAGGCCTTTAACTCCTATTCTCATAATGGTAGGGTCTATTATCACCACTATAGATTTCAAACTCTATTATCATTTTTATGCAATAACATTCACCAACCAAAATAGCTTCTTCATCCTCTCTCAGAGATGTTTAACTTGCTTGTCTCATACATCTCGAATAGTAGTAAACACATCACATAAAGTGGCTAAGGAAAGAACATCTTCCTTCCATCAATAACAATCTAGTCAACCTTAAGAGAAAGCGATTGCCCTACATTATCAAATATAGGATCAACTTCTTTCTTTTCCACTTTAGGGAAATTACTATGATACAATAATTCATCCTCTTCCCCTCTTATCCTTTCAATTCTTCACTTAGAGAGGAATAAGATTATGCCTTAGTCTCTCCTATGATGTATATTCTCTTACTAGCATCTTTTACATATCTGTAAGAGTGAAATACATCACCATTGACACTACGATCCTAACTACATGGTGGTGGGAGCTTTTTTCATAGCATGATAATTATTCTCCTCTAGATCAATGCAAGTTTTTTTAGTGGGTGGTGGAATCTTGGTGCCACTAGGCCCAACACCTTATGATGACCAATCTCCTTTTTGGCCCTAACATCTAATATTTATGGAGAAAATGAATAATGATATGATAATGTTCTCCTTATGTATGAGATCTTATAAGAAGATATAATGAAATAGGTCCATAGTATTAGGATCATAAATCTTATCTAAACATGTTATAAAATTCATGAGTGGGTTACTCTATGTCAAATTAAAATAAGAAAATGTAGGTTACTCTATCTCTCAAAATGATTGGCTTTCTAAAGTTTATTACACTCGAAGCACTTCTAAGAGAAACTCTTGATATGTGAAGTATGGCTTTCTCTTAAATTATTTGGATTAGTTATCAAAGAAAAGACTATGATTCAAAGACTATTGATGCAATAGCATAGTTTGTGCTTAAAAATAGATCAATTTGCAAGGCAAAGGATGAACCACTATAACTAAGAAAGATGATTACCTTTCTACATTAATGTTTATATAGTGAAAGTTATGAGATTATTAAAAACTCAATGAAGGAATATAGTTAGTTCAAAAGGGTGATGAGTAAGGAGTATGAAATATAAGAAAGAGTAGAAATGGCCTTGGTCAAGACTTCATGGGCCCATTATCTCCCGGCTAGTAAGTTTGATATCATTTAGTTGAGAAGGTAGTCCACCCAACCTAACCGTAAGGAACATTGATAACAACAATGAATTATATTTTTTAGAGAGCCTCATGATCTTATAATAAGAAGGAAAACTTAGATTCCCTAAATAGATGAATTATATGAGGGGTATATTTAGAAAAGTGTATCAGTAGTGGTATAGAGAATTGCATACAAAATGAAATAGCCTGAATATACATAACCAAAGCTACTCAACCATGCTGATAATCTTATATTGATTAGGATTATGGATACTTATCATACTACCCCTAATCATATTAAAATCCATGCCTCATAAAAGTGATCTAACCTAAAAACCATGATGTGTAATACAAAGTTATTTGTCATTAAACATGGAAGGCTCTTCCATTATGCATGTTTGATTGGTGATGCTATTAATACGCACAAGTACTTGGGGGTTTTAATTACTAGCTAGCTTGATCTTGTATCTTATCTTGGAGACACAAAGAAAGAGGATATTATAATAATGGCTTAAGAAACCCTTAATTTAAGTAAAAAAATTTTCTAAATTGATTTTATGTTATTTATTAATTTATTAGCAGAAAAGATTTTACCTGAGAGTTCATTGAAATATCACTTATAATCCAAACAATCAAATAGTAGAAATAAATATAAGACAACATGTAAAATTACTTTAAAGAAACTACATGAATAAATAAATTAGTGTGATGTGATTGTTGTATACAAGAATATATAATTGATTGTTGCATATGGGCAGGCTGACTTTTAGATACTCTTAAATAAAATTTTAAGAAAATTGAGCTTTAATTATGTGTTCAGACACCTAAATCTCTCTATGCTTTGTCACTAGTTCAAATATATATACCTACTTGCCAAGTACTGGGAAAGTTACTACTAGATAAAATTAAGAGTTTGTACTGTGTTTGGAACTAATACTACCTTAGCGTATAAACATAATTTTTCTAAAAATAAAAGAATCTAGTACTAAATGAAGCCATCACAACATAAGAAAAAAGTACTAGAAATGTGAATCAAGCCACATGTTAGATCATAGATATTCTTTTACTTCACATTTTGAATATTTGAAGCATAGCTTTTATAAATGTCAAAGAGAGATAGTTGCATGTCCAATACCTATAAAATAGAATAAATTTATTCTACTCTATTATAGTAAAATAGCCAAACACTCATGCATAAGCCAAAAAGCATAATAACTAATAAACAACCTAATTAAGGAGTTGTATTCCATGAGGTGCAAAGAATCTTCTTGTGAATTATTGACCAAGCTAAACACTTGTTCAAAAAGGATTCAATTATACTGAGGCATGCCATTTCAATTTAGTTGATTTTTAAAAGATTTATTTTTAAATATTAAGATATCATTCTTTTGGCTAATTATATTTCTTGAACAATAATATAAGATTTTGTTATGATAATATGACTTTCATTATTAGGTAAACCGTCATCTTATTCAAATAGTCAAGTTGTCATGACTATAGGCTAAGGTCAAGAGCTAATAAGATTTGCATTATTTGGTAAAGTGTTGATTCATTTCATGCATGTGCACCGACAAGCAATATGAAAAGAGATGATTGATATCATTAACTCTGAAGATTAATATTTAAGTATTTGGGAGTGATTCAAAGGGAGATGAAAAGATTCTAAACAGTCAAAGGAAGCTTCTAATGTTTAGAGTGTTGGACCAGTCCAAGTAGAGACCATGTACATGGAAAGAAAGGGATGATATGTGTATTTATGTATACTCAACACCAGACAGTGTTTAATAATAAAAGATGTTTAAATAATAGAAAGACACAATAAATAGAGAATGATGGAGTTGGAAGGAGATATAACTAACTGTGGCATGGCCAAGATTAAAAGGGGCCTATATAAACAATTCACTAATAGAAAAATAAAATAAAACAACATGATTTATAGGGATTAAATTAACCAACCATGGCATGGTCAAATCCATGGATAGTTTAACCAAAAGTGCATGGTTAAACTAGGGATTTCTAGTTAAAGAACATAGATTAAACAAAAAAAAAAAACATGATTGAATCTAGGTAGTATAATCAAATGAGCATGACTATAGTGAATGATAAGTTTAACCAAAAAAATAACGCTAGTTTGAAATATCTCCCAATTAAAATAGTTTAACATGGAGGATAAATAGTAAAGTAATAAAGGCATGATAGTTCTTTACCAAAAGTGGTATGGTAAGTATAAAAAGTTTTTCATCCAACAAGGTGTGATTGAGAGAAGTAGAAAGTATAATCAAATTGACATGATTATATTAAAAAAGCACTTAACCAAGGTGGTAATGGCAAAGTTCATAAGAAGTATAGTTAAGTTGTATAACTTGAATATTGAGTCAAGTCAATCTCAATATGTAAAGCAAGATGATATATGCATACTAGTGATGTAATAAAAGGTAAGCCAGAGTGCCAGTGTGGTCTTTAGAAATAGTTCAAAGCAAATTAATAGGTTCTATGAAGGATCTAGAGTTGACTAGCCTAGCATGTTGTGTAAGTCATCCTCAAAAAATGTAAGACCTTATTGACTAGTTTTTCAATAATGATGAACTCATCAATTATGCTAAGATATATTCTATAAAGCTTAAAACATATTAGTAAAACATAGTTTGTAAGTTTTTAGGTTAATAATAAAGTAATCAAGTCAGATCACTATGGTTCATGTGTTATGATTACATTCTCCTATGATGTCTATGTGACCAAGAGAAGTCATAGACTTTATTTTATATATTCTAATTATTACAAAAAGAGAAAGATTTTAAATAATTTTCAATAAATTAGGATATGCTTATGACAACAAAATATGCCTTTGAAAGACTGCTATGACTGTCGGCCCACTTGGTGTAATATGATAATTTTGCAAAATATTCTTATTGTTATTTGAAAAAAAAAATATGATCCATTGGAAATATTCATAAAAGTGTATATTTTTTACTTAAGAGTCCGTTCCAAATTTATTTGAAAATTTAAAAATGATTTAAGAATGTAGCTATTTTCTTTGACTCCAAATTATAAGGCATCTTTGGTAAAAAATTCATAACATATAAACTTCAAGATTGTTCATAACAAAAACTTTAAATAATTTTATAGAATATCCTAATTAATTCCTATAGACTAGTGTGTAATTTTACTCAAATAGAGCCATTGTGCCAATTTAAGAAAATAATGAACACTTGATTTTGTCTTCCTCACTCATGTGGGTTGGGCTCGAGTCAGTTGATTGGATCCCTGCCCATTCATTTACCTACTTACGAACAACTTTTCATTGAGAGCTTTTGTATAGGGAGCAAGGGGAGACCCAGACTTCCCTTCATGCTCTTACCTCACCTAGCTATAACCCCAATCACCCCATAAATTAAACCACTTTATAGTGAGTGAGGTTAAATTTTTATACCTATGTGAGTTACAAAACTCATCAAAATCAATCCCTCAACTTTGATTAGGTGAGAGGCACAAAAAGTGTCTCTAAGATTAATTAGAAACCAGCTAAATTGATGGATAACTAAAAATCATAAATATTTGGTCGTATTAAAGGAGGGCTGTGCTTTTTGAAACACAGAAGGTGAAATAGGTGGTTGATATTTTTCATTCAGCTAATATTTTGGCATTTTAAAAGGGCTAATAAAATTGGGGAATTGATGTACACTTATACTATTTAGAGTTAGGTGAATCAAGCCAATGTTGAGCTAATACAATATAAGCAAAGATAAGTCTCCTAAGTCATGATAATTGATTCGCTTTGAATCATCTTAAATTTATAAGCCATTGGAAACAAGTAATCTAGAGCCATTTTATAAGTCTCATATGACTAATTACTTGAACAAAAATAAGGTAAAAAAGAATACCAATTAAAGAAGATTTTTAGTTCATATAGAATCTATAACAACAATACTCAACATCTTTGCAGACAAACTCGATTGATCAGTTCTCAGAAGTCAAATTCATCCAGTGCACTTCACTTGAACAACTAGCACTACTCACTAAGTATTTGGAAATACTACCAACAATACTTGCTCAATGAACTGGCTTATTTCCTCCTACAAGTACTCATCTGCGGCACTTGTAACTTGAGAGATGACTACTTGATATTTAGATGACTGGCTGAAGCAATTGTTCCACATCCATCTCATTAGTTTTTGAGTCTTATGTCGTCAATCATGATGTCGATCTTGGATCCTACCAATAAATTGAAGGCCAAGGAATCAGCGTGAGGCATAAAAAAATAGACTGAGTGATCTGCTTCTCCAGATCTAAAGCAACTTGCTCCATCTTCCCATCTATTTAAATTCATGTATTTGTTTTCTTAGTTTGATTCATTCTTTTCTATGGATGAATTCTTTATGATAATTCACGTGAGAGATTATAATTTTGTTTGGAACAATTTTCTTACTATTTTTTAAAGCAGCTTTATAGCCAACAAAATTATTGAACTAGAAATTTTTATAGTAAAAAGCTGCTTTACAAAGTAATAAGAAAGTTGTCCCAAACAAAACCTATGAACCCTAACATAATCTAATTGTCTAGTAATTTCAGTCAAATAATTTGATTCATTAACTTATATATATATTTTTTGGCATAATATTGTAATGCATAATGAAGTAAAGACTAATTAGTCTAATTTCATATAGGGACTATCTCACAGTATCATATTTATAATTTCATAGAATTAAAAGAGTTTTTCTTTCTCATCATTCTCATTTGAAGTGTCTAAATACAGTCTTAATCATATCGTTAAAAGTTATTTCTTACAACTACAATAACTAAAGCTTCGTTTGAAATAGCTTTCTTATTGCTTTACTTTTTAGACTGTAATCATAATTTTTATTTGGCTACAGTTTTTAATAAAATTTTATGCAAGAAAGCTGCTTTTTATAGTAGCTTTTAAAAAAACAAATTTCTTCATGATAACTTTATAATCACTTTTATAAAAAGCTGTAATCGTCTCAAAAGATCCTATGTTACATTCCTCATAGTAAGTTCACAATAAAATTTATAAAATGTCACAGTTGTCCCAAAAGACGCTTAATGGCTGGTACTGAAGGAAAGTGAATCTAATTCGGAATCCCAGATCCTTGGTGGTTGTGGTTTGGGAGGATCGAGTTACATACGGCCGGCATTTAATTACCGTAAAAGTGGATCTCGAGGAACTGCGGAAGTGGACTTCCTCGACTTCCAAGGGTACCAAGTACATAAATTTTATCAAGATTTCGTAACTTGGCGATAATCAGTTGCTGATCTGTGCATATCAACTCAGTAATCCTGTGGGCGCCAGCTAAAGATTTTAAAGTTTTAAAGAATTTGAGATTAAATTCTGATTTATTTAAAATTAAGCTTTGACACTCAACTTTTCCAAGAAGAAAAAGGAAAGGAGTTACTAATCATAATAGAAATAATAGGATTTCATATCCCAAACTCTGGCTTATTCTGGAACACTGGGGGACATTTTTTGTTTTGATTGCATCGCACTTCTTTTTCACCTTCGTTATTTGTGAAAGGATGGTGGGTCTTTAAAAAGCCCCACAACATATTTTAGAGATCATTAGAGATCATAAATAATGGCGGAGTCTCTTGTAGGGGCATAAATTATTAATTTTAAAGAAATCCTTAACTCTTTTCATGTGGACTTGAGATCGGCATCGGTGGTTTTAGAAATTTGAATTAGTCTTCTATCTTCCAATAGCTCTAGGCCTAGCTATTAGAAGATAGAAGAGACCAAAAAAATACCTTGTGAGTTGCGACTGTGGAGTGCAAAGGAAAATTGAGCAGGGATTGAGGAGTGCGGTCAGTGCGGAGGAGGGAGGAAGATTGAGGATTTGCCGGAGGAAAATTCAAGGGGAAAATTTTTAAAATAAGCATGATTAAAAATCTAATTAAGTGATTAATCATCTAAAAATAAAAATTTAAAACTAGACAAAATTGCCAGTTTAACGAGCGACTTACTGCTGACTCAGCACACCAGGTGCAGCGGCCCTTGCACACTTGTCGCTGTATTCAGGCCATACAACGTGTCGCTTCCAGGAGACGCCCTAGCATTAACACAATTTTTTAAAGGATTCATGTCATTATTATTCGACAAGTTTTACGCTGGCTGTCGACTACCTAACACAACCCTCCACTTTTCTCATCCAGGACTTGGGACCTGGCAACGGCAGTGTTAATGGAAAAAAAAAAAGTAATTGCTAAGGAAAACTTCTTTGCCTTCATCGAAGCATATTTCACCTGACATGCTCCTTTACCTCGATAAAGGTATCCGTGTTGTCCTTCCCTTGTCGTGCCATCCATCATTTCTTGCTGCTTGCTAGCTTCGCTTACACATGAAGAAATTGCATTACCCCAATCTTTTTGCAAATAGTTTTTTTAAACAGTTTTTTCTTTGAGTTCAATTTCTTAACTGCCTTCACACGATTAAAAATAAAAAATTATATTTTACTGTATGATTACTGTAGCAAGTCGCCCGTTAAATGGACGACTTGCTACAATGTCAAATGGTTGAGCTGGCAGCAGAGTCAACAGTAAATCGCCCGTTAAACAGGTGATTTTGCCTTGTTTTAAATTTTTATTTTATGATGATTAATCACTTAATTAAATTTTTAATTATGCTTATTTTGAAAATTTCCCCAAATTCCAGACGGCACCAATCGGTTCGTAGTTTAGAAGAAATAATATTATATAGAAGGTCCACATAGAAGGGACTTGTGGAGCGAAGGCGGGATTTGAAGTTCTAAACCAAATTATTAAGGTTAAATTATTAGGTTTAGATGCCTACCTTTTTAATGTGTATATTAGGTAACTATGCGGATGCAATGGGGGCCCATGCCTCCAGGGCCCCATCATGGATCCGCTTATGATCATAAATGAGTATGGGTTTCTCCATCTACTTTGAGCAGCACTATATGCAACCTACGACGACATGAATATGACACGACACAGACATAAGGCACATCAATTATTGAAAATATAGGATATCGACATGGTATTATAATTTTTATATTTTTAAAAATAGTGTATAAAATTGAATCTGTATAATATTAAAAATATTATAAATATTAAGTCATTTTATTAGAATTTGTGCTTAAAATGATTAAGATTAGGATAATGACATTCGGGCACCCTTGCCATGTATCAAGCATCGAGAGAGGAGACTGCAATATTGTTGAGAGTCGGGCATCGATGTCATGTAATAAGTATCAGGCATCGATGTCAAGATGGTGTTTGTCGTTGATGTTGAGAGGGCGTTGGTCGTTGATATTAAGATGACATCAGACAAAGATGAGCTATGAAGTTGTGGGTGTAGAAATCGCTAACCTTGAACATCAATGTCAAGACAGTGTCAAATTTTGATGTTGAGATATTTTTGAAATGTTGATATTGTAACGACGTCAGACGTCGATGTTGAGATGTCATTAGATATTGTTGTGAAACCAAAGTCGTGAGCTGCCAAAGAGAAATGAAAATGAGAATTCAATGAATGGATATTGAGTGCGAGTGATTGATTTAGTATTGTGGATAGAAAATAAGAAATTTAGTTTTTATATTTTAAATAAATATATCTTAAATAAAAGAAATTATATAAAAAAACTTCATAAAATATTTAAGGCACGCATGTCCAATTTATGTTTAATATTTTTTTAATCGGACATGTTCTTGACATGTTTGACACGTGTAGGATGTGTGTTGTGTCTGATACATGTCAGGCATTGCATGTCTCTTTCAGGAGAATTGTCGGTGCATCATTGGATGCGACATAAAGCACCTATGAAATTTTATGTAGAGTGATGGCCAAGTTTTTATCCCGTTGAAGGCTAAATTTAACAATATATGCTCTACCTTCATACTCTCATCTCTTATTTTTGTAATGTGATTATACTTACTGCTTAATGCTTCTTGTATGAAGAGGTGAATTACTTCACGCTGGGCTATCGCTCTCTCTCTCTCTCTCTCTCTCTCTCTCTCTCTCTCTCATATGTTACCCTTGATTTAATGGATTAACACTTAATGAATATTTTGGCCCTATAGTATACTAGAGATACTTTGTCACATCCTGAGTCTAGATGGAGATACACTTTGACAAGACATGATGTGATGAAGAGATAGAAAGATATGTTTTGTATTCATAAAAGAGAAAAGTGCATAAACCAATAATATAAATAATTTTATCAGAGTAAATAATGGAAAGAAAGCTAAATATATATTTCATTAATATGAATTCAAATAACAATACATTATAGCAATAGTACTGATATAAAAGTAAAGAAATATAAATGAAACAAATTACTGGAAAGAAACTACCAAACCTTCAAAGCAAATATATAATAATGTACTACAAAATATAAAATACTAAATACAATTTATTGTTGATAGCTCGACTCTTATGATGATGGTCCACTAATCACTCATATAGGACTTGTTATAAAAAGATATAACATGTGAGTTTCATAAATCAAACTTAGCAAGCGACTTCTATCTATTAAAGCATAAACAACAAGAGAGTGGGGCATCCAGTATGGCCAATCAAACATGTAAGAATAACACCTGAAAGTCAACAAATCAATGTAATAATGTAACATGTTATGTCTCCTATGATGGGTTCTAGTATGCTTATATTATAACCATAAATGTCCAACTCCTACTAATGCAACATTGGTCAATGTCCACACATATAATTACCTTAGGTACCATTATACTCAAATATGACCTATATGCCATTCATCATTTTTAGCTATTGCTTATTTATATATTATCTGTAGTCAGTCTTGCTAAACACCCTTCACCAGGAAGGTAAACACCAATTCAAGAAAATCTAATGATTTCTTGTAGAGTAGGCACTCTAAGGGCCTATCAGCCTGGCTAGCCAATATCCAATAGAGTACTACTAACCTACACACAATCATACAACGCCTGTACTTTTACTAACAAGTTCCAATAGGAATTATATAAGTCAACATGGCCATAATAATTGTATAACCAATATGATTTATAGCTGAAGTATCATTTTTTGCATTATACAGAAATGATATGTAAGAACTAGAATATCTATAGTATAAATCATTTTAAATGATAAGAGGTTGTGCATCAATAAATCAAGGCGATGATATTTCTACTACTTAACACATTCATTATGAGCAATAAACAAGATTTATAATATACACAATATTAATAAAAAGATAACTAAAATAGGACTGACAATCTAATATTGAGAGACCTAGCACAAGAAATAAAGGTAACTCTCCTAACAAAGAAGGGCACATCAATGTAATAATCAATAACAGTCACTTATAATGATCGACACGATTTCCCAATTTTAATTGCGGGTTGCACACTTTCACCAAATGAAAGTCCTACAAGAAGTGAAGCTAAACAAATTTAAGCAGACACTTTGAAGCATCCGAGTTAGTTGACTTTAGCTACAACACCATTACTAATATTAACTATCATAAAAATGTTATTAACCTTATAATTATTTAAATCACATCACGCCCATAATAAGTTAAAAGATCTAAGCCAACAATTTAATTAATATATTATTATTTATAATGTAATAAAAATCAAGATTATATGATTTAATCCACTTGAATCTTCAATCATAAATAAAGATTTCTCATACATGCTAAAGCCAAAATACTAGTAATTCGAGGTTATAAAAAATCAATATGAATCAAATCGTGCTTCACATTTTAAACAAAAGACTCTTAATTAGGTGATGAGAAACAAAAGAAGAAGGAAGAGAGTAGGAGATAGAAAGAGAAGGAAAGGAACTCACTATAGAAGGAGAGGAGATTGAGACACATTCACCAATGGCCATTATCGGGAGAAGAAAGTTACTATCAAAGAAGAAGGAAGGAGTGGTTAGATGGCTACAAAGGGAAGGGGATGAAGGGGCATGATGAATATTGTGAGATAAGGAATATGATGTTATATGCCTCTTTTTTCTTTAAATGACAAGAGGGAAAGTTGAGGGCAGCAATGATCGTGAGAATCACACAAGAAAAGAAAAAATACACAATCCTTGCAATTAGAGAGATATGATCATGCCTTGACTATCATGTGTGAAGATGGAATCGAAGGCGATCACTCGGTTTATGCACAGAAGCGGTAAAGGGCTTGATTGGTTTGTGTGTAGAAGGCTTAGACCGATCGGTCCAAGTTTGGACATTACATACTATCTCCCTTAAAAAAAAGTATAATCCCCAAATTTATACCTTAATTCTAGAAAAGTTGAGGGTACTTCACGATAATCTCTTCTTCAATGTCCCAAGTCACTTCTTGTTTTGAATTATTCTTCCGAAGTACTTTGATAAATAGGATAGATTGATGACGAACCTATCAAATCTCAAACTCCATAGTGTGTTCTGATATTTCTTCATGGCTCAGATCTTCTTGAATCAATAGTTACTTGAGTTGAATAATATGATAACAGTTGTACATATATTTTTACAAAAGAGATACATGAAAAACATTATGTACTTATGTAAGTCTCAGAGGAAGAGCTTCCACACATGGGAAAAAGCTTGAGAAAGACGTGATAACCAATCTCAAATTCAATCTTTTTATGCGTAGGGTCAAAATATATTTTCTTACACACCTGAGCTGAATGAAGCCTATCTAGAATCTGATGAATCTTTTATTAGCTTGATCAACTAGTTGAGGTCCTAAGAGTTTCCTTTCACTCGCCATAAACTAGTATAAATGAGATATGCTCTCCCTACCGAAAAGAGCCTTATATAGTGTCATGCTAATGCTAGCCTGAAAACTATTATTGTAAGCAAAATCTACAAGTAGAATGTAGTCTTCTCAACTACCTCCAAAGTCAAGAATTTAAGTCTTCAACAAATCTTCAAATGTCTAAATGATGTGCTTTGACTGACCATTTATTTTTAGATGAAAATTTGTGTTGAAGTCTAATCTCGTACCTATAGTTTCTTACACTTTCTTCCATAACCTTAAATTGAATATTTCATATCTATCTGACATGATGTCTAGTGGAATTTCATGTAATTAAATGATATTTTCCACATAGATCTTTGCTAACTTTTCAACATCATAATTCTGCTTGATCGATAAAAAGTGAGCTATCTTTATGAGTCTATTAACTATGACCCAAACCACATCATGAACTTGTTAAGCTAACATCCAAGCCCATTGCAGTCTCCTCCCACTTTCACTCTAAAATAGGAAGAGGTGGAAATAGACCACTATTGACCTCATTTCTATATGAGATCATCAGGACCATCCAGACTCCTGTGTGTTGATCTGAAGATTTGACAATCATTAATCTATCAATCATCCACAACTCAGACTACACTTAAAACATCATCCTGCACCTATCTGACGTCACCCAGTCTCCATTAAAACTTCAATCAACTTCAATTATCCAGTTTATATCAATCTAAAATCACTTGAAGCTGTAGCCCCGCACTGTAGCTAGGTGACTTAGTATATTGCCCAGCTCAATGCACTGTCACCTAGTGATCACCACTTAATTTTCTTTATCCAATGATCAACAATCACTTAATTGATTATCATTGATGTGGATAAAATAACCTCAAATCAATCAAATCTAGAATCCAGTTAAAATTTAAAATTCTAGACCAAAATTCAAGATTAAAGGCCCATGTCCTTTAACCCTTTTTGATTGATTTTTAAATCACTTCAAAACCTAGTCAAATGACTCATGATTTATGATCTATCAATTGCATATTTATTAGGCATGTATCTAGGGTCAAACCTCCAAATCTGAGACCTCTAACCCTAGAAACTTGATTGAAATCCAAATGCTACAAAACCTTCAAATATTTACAACCTATGCCACTAAACCTTCCACCTTGTAGAATTTGACCTTGGGACATTTCCAAAAACCCTTGACCATGTCTATAATCCTCATTATGATATGTTGAACACATAATTACATTTTAGTGGACCCAAAGTTGACCGAGGATCCAAATGACCAAAATACCCTTTAAGGTGAAAATTGAAATTTTCTCCAAACTTCAACATGGCCAATCCACATCAAGCCATGAAACCTTATCCAATGCATCCTAAACATCATTAGAAATTCATTAAACTCAAATTCAAGACTTGGTCATGTATGGTTGACCAAGTCAACTCATGTTGACCAAATTGCCTCTAAAGGATCCAAATGGTCATTTCAAGCCAAATGGTCATTCTATTGATGAGACCACCTCCATTACCCTCAAATCACTCATTTGAACTTGTTGGACCCAAACCCATCCCATGTATTGACTTGATTAGTCAAGTCAACCATGGTTGACCAACAACCCTTAACCTACGCAAATGTCAAAATCAATGCTCCAAGCCATTTCAAACCAGATTAACCCTTCAAAATCCTTTAATTGGACATTTCAAATATGTACAAAATTTCTCTAAGTCAAATCCCCCTTAATTTGACTTGGTCAACTCAATTGGAGGGGTCAAAACCCACTCCATTTCCATGCATTTGGCCAAAACTCCAAGGCCATGCCTTAAGTACTTGGCTATACACCCAAACAACTAAATGTACTTCATTGGATGCCACATTCCAACATTTTATCTCAATATTCCTGATTGTTCTTACATTCCTTCATCGTAGCTATACATCACACCAGGTTTTAACTACACACATGGCCACTATATGCATAAAATGAAGAATGGGGAATAATTAAAAACATCATTAAATCTTTCAGAAAAAATCCTTATTTGCTTATTGTACCAAACTATAAAGTCCTAGTTTTATTGGTGCTTTCATGGCAGAATGAATAGGCTCTCTCTAACCCCCACTCACACTTCTGCTATATGTCCTATTTTTAGATGCTTTAGTTCTATTTATTAATCCTTCACTATACATTTTAGAGCTTACTATCTCTATCTATAAGCACGTCTAGACTATTCTACTCTTGATACTGATCATTCTCCCTATCTCTATTGTGGGCAGTCAACCATCTAATGTTCTCGCATTCTGCATCTAAAGTACTACCTAGTGATTAGAAAATAATATATAACATGTCTCCTTCTGCAACTAGAACACTCAAGTATCCTCTCATCTATCACTTTGATTTTTTCTTAGTCTGATATGCTTGTACTAAATTCTTCTGATATCCTCCATCTACTAATATGCTATCTGAATAATGGTATAACTAAATCATTATCTACTAAAATTGCTCTCTTAACCAATTCTAAAAATTCTTGAACCCTTAATGGTATCAGTGGGTGTCTCAATTCATCCTTCGGTCCCCTTAGATATCTATAGTACTTTTTTTTCTATTATATTAATCAACTACGTGACATACTTAGCTAATGTAGTAAATTTTACTTTATATTACATCACTATCCTTTCTCATTGCTCTAGTTTCATAAAAGCCTTTTGCATTTGTTATTAGGTTGTTAGAGGTACAAACCAATTTCTAAAGAAAGCATGCAATAAACTCTACCCTAGCAATCTTTTTATTTATATTTTCTCAGAATTTCTCCTGTTGTTGTCAGATCCATCGTTTCTCTACTTCACCTTCAAACAAAAATGCTACTTTTGATACTTTTTTGCTCTCAAGATAATACATACTATCAAATATTTTTTTTTATTCTCAACTACCAATCTTCTGCTATCTGGGGCTCTACAACCCCCTTAAATAATGGTGGCTTCAACTTATAGAATATATGTTGGTGCTTATCTTCACCACTGTCTTTGATCCCTAATTGTCTGCTATGAGTGTCACTTATAATCTGGGCAACCATACTAGCAAATTATTACATACTATCATAAATCATTAGAGCCACTATTGCACTTTTCTCATTTTATACATCCTAGTCAGTAGGATCTATTTGTCTACTTATATAATTATATTTCCTAATCAATCAAGCATGCAAACTTAATATAAATACATATGCAATTAATCAATCTAATATGCAAATATTAAAATCTATACTACCCAACTTCTACCCCACTCAAAATCAACTATATGGCTTTAGCTACAATTCAATTATTTCAATAACCATTGCTCAGATACAAGTTTATGGTGCTCTAATATCTAATTTAAAATAATTACATCTTTTTATTTACTATTTAATCTACTAGAGCATCTAAAAATTTATTAGTATAAATAAATCCAATAAAAATAACTATAAATTATATATATCAAGTCATATACATCAATTTATAATTATATATTTATTTTCTAAAATTTATGTACAATAACTACAAGTTCAATATGCATTATCAATCTATTATTTAACAGTCCTGCTTATAAAAAAATAAATAAATAAAACTAAACCCGAAGATCTTAATATGCCTCACTCTAATGCGTCTTGGCCCTTTCCTTGACCTAAAATCAATATACCACATAATAAGATACAAAAGCCCAGGAGATTACCAAAATCTACCGCTGTATTTAATGCAAGGCATTAAGAATCAATATGCATGATTTATCTCAATCAATACAACTTGTAGAGGTCTATATGAATCTATATCGATCAATGAAAGTATGAATCAACATGATTGGTTATTTGATTCAAGAATCTTTAGAATATCAATAAATAAAAGTAAATCAAGAATTATCACATCAATAAAGTTCTATATAAACCTTCTTTGCTTATATTCTTAGTTATTTAATCTCATCTCCTATCAAAAGAAGGTCAAGCCAATTGCACATTATCACCCACATTCAATGTTCTTATTGATCATTACCCAATGCCTATTAATGATCGATATTCAACACCTATTAACCACTAAAATCTAATGCCCATCATTTTTTTCACCAAATGTCTAATTATTTTAGGAAAATTATCAAGTTGATCACTCATTATCAGCAAAATTTTGATATTCCCCATCAACCATCATTCGATACTTATTGACTACAATGACCAATGTGCATTTCCACTTATGGCCAATACCAATTTTCTTTGTTGCTTGGTATCCCCTTGTATTAAGAGAATGAATAAGTTGATTTCTCTCTATTGCCTGACTTTTAATATTCTATATTTATCATTACCTAATGCATGTAAGTGACCAATATCTATCATTTATCAACTGCCAACTTCTATCTTATTGATCGTCCAGCCACCCCTTCTAGAATGAAAGACAAATTCCAATGGCCATTGTTACTTGACTTTTGATGTTCAATCACTTGAAACCTACTAAAAATCAATATTTTATGTCCAACATTCACAAATTCTAATATATATATATATATTATTGTTCATCTAGTGTCCATCCCAATAATAAAATGACCATGCTAAATGTCCACCTCAACTCATTTTTAATATTTCTCATCAATTGTCTCTCGACATTCACACATGATTGATTTTCATTATGCATCAGCCACTGATGATTGACACTTGTCTTCATGATGTCATAGTATCCTAACTATTAACAAAATGACTAACATAACCACCCATTATCACCTAATTTCTTATGTTCTCCATTGATTATCACTCAATGTTTGTCCATAACTATTGCCCACTCTCCACCAATATTCGATGCCTATCTTCTTGGTTGTTTGATCTACTCCCATAATAGAAGAGCAATCAAGTCGACCATCCACCATAGCCTAATGCCTACTAATTATTATTGTATAACATTATTAACCACCAATAGTTGACACTTATCTTCCTGCCCATTTTATCAAAAGAATGATTATGTTAACCACCTAATATCACCCAATGTTTGTTAATCTTATCAATCATGTCTTAAAACCTATCAATGATAAGCATTTAGCATCCATCAAACATTAATGTATAATGTCTATATTTTCAATAACCTAGTTTCCAATCATATCAATAAATAACCAAGATGGTTGCCCACCTTCACCTAACTTCTTATGTTTTTCATAAACCATTACCCAAAGCTTGTCAAAGAGAAGTATTTTTGGTTGGCTGGTCTCACCTCTTATCAAGAGAATGATCAAGCTAACTTCCCACTATTGCATGATGTCTAATAGTCCCTTTGACCAAGACATAACATCTGGTTATAATTGATGTCCATCAAACATTAACACATATCTTTTCAATCATTTGGAGAGAGAAAATTTTCAATCAAGTCAGCTAGAAAATGATGAAACATTGGAGAGAGAAATATTTCAATCAAGAGGTGAAAGATGTGATGATGATCTTTACTCTCAATGCAATGTTCGATGAAGAATCTCATACTTTGTAAATGGAAATTGATCAGTTGATGTTGAACATGTGGATTGTGATGAGAGAGGAAAATTATGTAGGGAGAAGCATTAGATTGTGATGGCTCTTGCTGATGGATCTTTGTGAAGAAAGGGTTTTCTGGTCAATAAGGTGCAAATATAACATAAAAGAATTTCTCTTTATTACGATGCCTTTATTTTACATGTATAATTTTTTTTGGCATTTGTAAGCTACAAAAAATTTACTCTAATCTCACATCCAACATAAATACCAAAAAATAGACATAAATCTTTCACTTTAAACTTATTATGCTTGCAACTAGACTTGTTTATCGGGCAGGTGGTCTTTTTCAGGGTTTGGATAAGAAAGAAAAATCCTTTGCTATATTTCAGGCTTTAAAGCCCTAGTCCAATTTCAATTTGTGTTGAGCAAGGCAATTAGAATATGCTTGGGCCAAACTTTGGAAAATTGAATTAGTTTTATTATTTTTCCTCTTTATTTGGTATTATTTGATTAATTTATAAACATACCAACAATCTTGTTTATTATATACTTAGAACATTTCATTTTAATTTCATGTTATCATTATACTTATTTTTTAAAGAAAGCATACAAATTAATGGTTAATTAACATAAAAATTTTAAATTCATCAAAAATATTACATGTATTAATATATTAATATAAGAATTTATTGTTCAAACAACTATCAAACGATCAACCTTAGAATATTGTTCTAGTTCCACCTTTCTCAATATAAACGTACTAGCATATGAATATGAGTTCTTATGGGCTAGGTGGTTAGAGATTATTACGTGCGGAATTTGGACGTACAGAATCATTTTGTTTTGTGATTGTGAACAGTAAAAGTATATCGGTGAATAGTAACTGTACTTTCACAATGCTTTTATTATTCACAATCACAAAACCAAACGGTTCTCTGGTCCGAACTCCGCACGTAATAATCTCTCCCATCTTAGAAGTCATGGATTTGAGTAAGAACACAAGTGTGTAAAATTTTTTTAAGGAATTAATATAACTTATACTTTAATTAATTAATTATATATTATATTAATCTCAAAATAAATTAATTAATTTTTTGTTTTTGGACGCACAAATTTTTTACAATTTGAATCATTTCCTGTTTGTGTTGTCATTTTATTGATTAGGTTTCCTTTCTTCGCGGATTAGGGTTCTTTTGGACGCTCTCTTGACTAACAAACCTTGATCTTGATTTCCCGGGCTATGCTCTCCTACTTATTGCGGCTTGGATCCGAATGATGTTATATATTTCCTGAGATTTGATTGTTTCTCAGTTTTCGATTTGACGCGACTATTGCATATTTTGCGGCATTGACATGGAATTGAAAGCTATGAAGGTGGTCAGAAGCTTGAAATTCAGAAAAAAGAATTTCAAGCTTCTGCTGATGTACATAGTTTTCAATTCCATGTTCATAGCTTGAAGTTCAATTTGGTTGCTTTAGTGTTGATGTGAAACTTGCTGGAGGCTTCATGGCTGTGTAAATGCTACATTGACTGGGCAATCGTCTTCAGATTTATTTCTGCTTTTGTGGATTATGGTTCTATGGGTTCATTCGAGCTTTCTTTCTCCGCGGAGAAGGTCGCTGGTTTTGATTCTCTGTTCACTAACAAAACCCTGATCTTCTCTTCCATGGATGTGCTCTCCTACTTGCCACACTTTGGAACCGACTGTTGCTAAATTTGCTGAGGTTAGTTTACTTCTTGTTTTTTGAAGTTGTATCTTTTTTTTTTCTTTTATATTTTGTGTCAAGGAAGCCGGAAATGAAAGTTATGATGGTGGCATTTTGGCTCCGTGAATGCTACATTGGGTGAACAATCACCTTTGGTTAATTAGAGTGAATACAAATTCTTAGGGTTTTGTTGAAGCGGATATACTTTCTGTTATAGATTTTTTCTGGACCATAAACCTGACAGACAAGCGAGAAAGTGAGCATTCAGACTTGTTCATCAGTATGCTATTTTTTTGTGATTAAACTATAACTTTGGATTGTTGGGAATTTCTTATATTTCTTTTCATGTCAGAAATTCAGTAAATTCACGGCTCTTGCTCTCGCAGCTGCATGCCTCAAAAGCATGAACTGAATAGTCAGCGACAGTAATCCTTGACATTTCAACAGCATTAAACATATAGTTTTCTCTTAAAACAAATCGGATTATTGTATGATTGTAAGTGAAAATGTTCATCAGGGCTCTTTTCAAATGATAGTACATTTTGCCTCTTAATGCTTCATTACTGTTTCAAAGAGAACTGCCTAGGCATGTGTGTGTGTGTGAGATTTCATGCTTCTCTAATTGATGAATTTGGTGAATTAAACAAGAAGCATATTGAATTAAATAAGTCATATGAATCCTTGAAATCTGAGCATCTTGAGTTAAAAAAAAATATCTAAAGAACTAGAGATAGTGGGAATGGAACTGTACTCTAATGAGCATGCATTGTTATTTGAAATTGAGAGTTTCAGGTGTGCAAATGAACATTTGAAAAAGAAAGTGTATGCACTTCTAAATAATATAGTACTAATCGTGTTAGCACAAAAGCTCAACCTGCACTAGCATAACAGACACCCATTAGAGCACAACGTGCATCATCTCATATCCCTAAGAAGAGGCACAATACCCTACATAGATTAGTGAATATATTTCCTAGAATTAGGTGTTATTTATGTGGCATGATAGGATACATAGCTCGCACTTGCACTGTACACCGTAGAATATATCTTGTGTGGAGGTTCAAATCATTTGCATCACATCATAACATGCATTTCAATCATTCAGTAAAGCATAAGGTGAAATCTAAACTCACTTAGGTTCCCAAAATCTAACCAATGATTGATCTTGTAGGAATGCTCTCACAAAAGACCTAGTGAAAGCATGTGGTACTTAGACAATGGGTGTTCAAGATATGACGAGAGACATGAAGCAATTCATCACACTGGAGGCCAGGGCAGGAGGCAAGGTAACACTTAGTGATAACACCACGAGAAAAGTAGTGGGCACATGTATGATTGAAAATTCAAAAAGTTTTATTATTGAAAATATTCTTTTAGTAGATGAATTAAAATACAACTTGCTTAATATTAGTCAGCTTTGTTATAAGGGCTTTGATATAAAATTTTTATCTATTAAAGGTATGATTAGTTAGAGTCTAAAGGCTTTCATTTGAGTAGATCTAAAACTGAATATATGGAGCATAATTTTAGTAATAATAGATTTAGTGGGGGGATTGTGACTTTGGGCGATCAAGTCATTAATAAGAGTACACATTTTAGATATCTTGGGTTTATTGTTCAAAGTGATGGTGAAACAGATGGGGATACTATTAGTAGAATTCAAGTTGGATGGTTGAAATGGTGGAATGCATCGGGCTTGTTGTGTGATAGAAAAGTCCCTCTTAAACTTAAGGGAAAATTCTATAAGATGGTAGTGAGACCTGCAATGCTTTATGGTGCAGAATGTTGGCTATTAAAAGAGAAGTATAATATTAAGTTGAGTGTTGCAGACATTAGAATGTTCAGGTGGATGAGTGACTTTACTCTTAGAGACATGATACAAAATGAGCATATACGTGAAAAGGTTGGAGTAGCTCCAGTGGAAGATAAGATTAGAGAGAGTCGCCTTAGATGGTTTGGTCACATAAAATGGCAGCCTTTCGATGATCCGGCTAGGAAAGTAGATGTATTAGATTTGACTTATGTTAAGAAAGAAGGAGGTATACCAAAAAAGACTTGGTTAGAAAATATTAGAAATGACTTTTATTAGATTTAGAAGAGAATTTGACTCTTAACAGGACACAATAGAGAAAAAGAATTCACGTAGCCGACCCCACAGTGGGATAAAGGCTTGTTGTTGTGGTTGTTGTAATATATGATTAGTTTAAATGGAAAAAAAATTTTAGAAGGAAAAAATGGTAAATAATGTTTACATGCTTGATCTATCTTGTATTGATAATTCAAATACCTTTTGTTTTAAAACAGTTGTTGATGAATCATGACTATGGCATAGGCGACTATACCATGCAAGCATGAATACCCTTAGGAAGATCACTCAAAAGGATCTAGTTGGAGGCATACCCAAGTTTGACTTTTCTAAGGATTATCTATGTGATGCCTGTCAATTAGAACAATAAATTAATCATCTTTTCATTCCATTAAAGACATCACCACCAACAGACCACTAGAAATCTTGCATATGAATTTGTTTGGTCTTGTTAGCACAGCCAGCTTAAGTGGGAAGACTTATTGATATGTGATTGTTGATGATTATTTAAGATTTATCTGGATTAGATTCTTATCTCATAAAAGTGAGTCATTGGAGGAATTTAGAGTATTCTCCACTTGGATACAGATGAAGCTAGGATTTATAATTTCCACAATTCATTGTGATTATAGTAGAGAAATTGAAAAATGAAAAAAAATTAAATCTTTGTGTAAGGAGTTTGGAATAGAACATAATTTCTCTGCCCCTAGGACCCCTCAACAGAACGGAATGACTGAAAGAAAAAATAGAACATTAGTGGAAGCTGCTTGGGCTATGTTAGCTGAATATTTTCTCCATAGATATTTTTGGGTAGAAATAGTAAGTACTACTTGTTATGTTTTGAATTGGGTGAATATTAGATCAAAATTAATTAAAATACCTTATGCGTTGCTTAAGGGTAGGACACTCAATCTCTCACATTTTCATGTCTTTGGGTGTAAATGTTTTATTCTTATCAATGAAAAATCTCATCTAGGAAAGTTTAATTTTAAGTCTGATGAAGGAATTTTCTTAGGCTATTCCTCTATAGTTAAAGCTTATAGGATCTTTAATAAGAGGATCTTAGTTGTAGAGAAGTCCACCCATATAGTGTTTGATGAATCTGATAAATCTGGTGAGCCTAGATTAGAAAAAGATGGAGAGATAGAGATTAACCAAGGGGTGGAGTCTTTTGACTTAAGAGATAGAGATGAACCTCAGGAGTCATTGCGTAGAGAATAGAGATACTCATCTAGTCATTCTAGAGAGCTCATCCTAGGAGATCCTTCTATAGGGGTGAGAACTGGACATAGACTTAGGAATGAAGTTTGTCATTCTGCTTTTATCTCTATAGTAGAACCCACAAATATAGACCAGGCTTTATTTAATAAATTTTGAATCCTAACTATATAAGAAGAGTTAAGCCAATTTGTTAGGAATGATGCGTGGGAGTTGGTTAGCAGGCCTAAGGACTAGAGTGTAGTAGGTACCAAGTGAGTATTCAAGAATAAGATGAATGATTTTGAAGCAATAATTAGGAATAAGGCTAGATTAGTGGCTAAAGGGTACAATCAAACTGAAGATATTGATTTTGAGAAGATATTTGCTGCTATAGCTAGACTAGAAGTCATTAGAGTTCTATTTGTGTTTGCATGCTTTAGAGGCTTCAAGTTAATATCAGATGGATGTTAAAAGTGTCTTTCTAAATGGGGTTATTAAAGAAGATGTATATATAGAGCAACCCCTGGATTTGATAATTTCTCTTTTCCCAACCATGTGTACAAACTAAAAAAGGCTTTATATGGGTTGAAGCAAGTACTTAGGATATGGTATGAAAGGCTTAGTAGATTTCTCCTAAATAGATTATTTGTTAAGGGTAGTATAAATACCACTCTATTTCTTAAGAAAGTAGGAGATGATTTACTCATTGTTCATATATGTGGATGATATAAAATAAAAACTTTTGCAATGAATGTTTTGAAACTATGAGTAGAGAATTTGAAATAAGTATGATGGAAGAGTTAATATGTTTTCTTGGATTTAGTGTGAAGCAAAGGAAAGATGGTACCTTTCTCAGCCAGAGCAAGTATATTAAGGAAATTCTAAAAAAATATGATATGGAAGGTGCTAAAGCAATAAATACACCAATGAGCTCAACCATTCAATTAGACAAAGATGTGGATGGAAAATAAGTAGACCAAAAAAAGTATAGGGGGTTAATATAATCACTTTTGTATTGGACTGCTAGTAGATCAGATATAATATTTAGTATTTGTCTATGTGCCAGATTCCAAGTTGATCCCAAAGAATCTCATATGATTTTAGTTAAAAAAATTCTTAAATATTATGGGCACCCAAAACTTAGATATATGGTATCCCAAGCATAGCTCTTCATTTAAAATAATGAGGTATTCAGGCTCAGACTTTGTAGGATGTAGAATAGACAAAAAAAGCATTTTTGATACTTGCCAATTCATAGGACAATCATTAGTTTCCTGATTTAGTAGAAAATAAAATTCAGTAGCCCTATCTACTGCTGAGGTAGAATACATAACTATAGGAAGTTTTGTTGTTCAAGTCTTATAGCTAAAGTAATAATACCTTAACCTTGGACTTTCTGTAGGCTCCATACAAATCATGTGTGATAATACTCGTGCTATCTGCATTTTCAAAAATCAAATTCAACATTCTCGCACAAAGTATATAGACGTTAGACATCATTTAGTCAAGATAGATATCAAATTACATCATATAGCTACTAAAAATCAACTGGAAGATATTTTTACATAACCTCTTAGCTATGAGACTTTCCGTACATTTAGAACTAGACTAGGTGTTATTGATATCAATGCTTAAAGGATAATGAGGTAAGAATATAGAAGCAATTAATTTGTGTTTGTTTTCTTATGTTATTTGTTTCTTTTTTTTGATTATTTGTAGTTGATTATTTCTATTTATGGTTTGTTGTATGTGTGTTTGATTGTGAAATTTGCTCAATGTATCTTCCTTGATCATCACAAAAAAAATTGTACACATCGTACTATACAATCTTAATAGGTTTGCACATCACCAGTGCACAACACATCCAATGGCTCTGATTGAATTAATGATTGGTGGTCGTATTGTATGAATTCCTACGTCATACTGTATGATACACGTGACACACACCGTTGGTCAAATTCAATTCCGCCTGTACGATATTTAATAACCTATCGTACTGTACAAACACCTGTTCGTACTGCACGATATATTAGTCAAATATCATACAGCCTGACTCCTCGGAATGATTGTCTTAATGAAGATCGTTTAGTATGATTCCAATCGTACTGTATAATTTGACCAAACTTTTTGATTGATTAGACTGGACGAATTAACTTCTTCTGATCGTACTATACGATCCATATCGTATTGTACGATCTGCTTGAGATTTATTTAAGGAGAGGGAATTCAAGCTTTTCCATCACACATTTCATCATTCTCAATCTTCATCCTTCCTCTTTTTAATTGGCCGGTGGAAATCTTTCTAGGGCTCTTATAGGAAGCGCTTCCAGACATCCTTTAGATCCTAGATTTCACGAAGCTGCTGTTGAAGAAGCCTACCATAGGAACAAGGCCGCAGGGCTTACTCAATCAAAATTATAAGTTAGGAAGCTCTTAACTTCTAGGTACTGAACCTCTTTATTGGCACCACACTCCAATTTATTCTGACCTTAGCCTTCCCCTTCAATTACGAATTACTTTTTGAGCTCTTTGCCATCCTTAGAGTCAATAGTGAGGGCATTGCGCTTCAATCTTTTGTTTGTAGAAGACCTGTAGAGATTACCTATAACATCTTACCTTTTTATTACTAGCCTAAAAGCTCACTCCATAGCCTATGTCCTTAACTATGATTAACCCTTAGGGATACTCTACTGAACACTCGCGCTCCTTTAGTCTACACCCTTGTTCAAGTTGCACGTATAATTCAACATATCCTTCGAAACTCAATCATTCCTAAAGCAGACAATAGGGTCATCATTACACCCCTTCTATCCCTTGTCACATATTTTATTATGACAGAAACTGATTTCAATGTAGTATAGTTGATTATTCGTTATACTGAAAACCTGACAAGTATTATAGATCCCAGGAATAAATGCAAGTAAAACCTAGCACTTGGACACCTCATAGCCTTTGTCTTGGAATCAAAATACCATCTGCAATATCCTGCATCACCCGAACACCTCCCAATCCTCTACTCCAACAGCTCTTTTCACGTACTCCATAGTGATAGACACTGCCATGGTCGTTATGTGGTGGATCCCAAGCTAGAGGAGGCAAGGGGAGCTCCAGCACCGAGCCTAGCAGCAGCTCCTACCCACCAACCTTTGGACTACAACTCAATTGTGAAGTGACTTGCCCACCTGGAGATGCAAGCTGCAATACAGTATCAGGAGACAATTCAGCATTAGGAGTGGCTCCACCAGCAACACGTGTTGCACCAGTAGTAGCACGATCAGCTTCAGCATTAGCATGAGTCAGATAGAGCCTGGTTCAGCAATAATTTCTCTACTCTTCACCCGTACTTTCAGCCACCTCCTCCACCTGATCAAAGTCCTTCCTACTTCTGAGTTTATGTGTTGTGTTGTAGTTATCTTTTTCTATTATTGTGTTGTCTTTTGTCTTTATCCTTATTTTTTCTCCTTTTTGATTGATGTCAAAATGGAGAGTAGGATTTTAGTATAGGATGTTAGTAGTATGTATTTGTATATTTGGTGTTTTTAGTTCAGTGTTTTTATATATATTTTCTCTTGTGCTTAATTTTTATATATATTAAAAATAAAAAAAACCTCTCCCTATTTTCATAAGAACTCAGTTAGTAAGGGGAAGATTAAGAGAAAATAAACTAAACTTGAAAATTTAGCCAATAATATTTGCCATCATAAAAAAAGGAGAGATTGTTGCAATTTGGGGTCCCGAGCTTAGAATTTTGATGATAACAAACATTATCGGATTGTTATTTTATTTCTTCTTGTACTAATATTATCAGATTGTTATTTTATTTCTTCTTATACTAATATTACATACATTTCGTGTGAGCACTAAACATTTATGGTACAACGTACACCGTGCAATAAATGATCAACTTAAGACTGAGTATAATATGTTTGATATTTTTGTAAGAGTCTGTATTTTCATTTATTTATTTTTATGTTTCTTGAGTCAAATGTCCTGTAAAAGATATATGCCAGCTTAACGACCATGCATATGCACATATACACCTAGGAGCAAAATTAAAATTTTAATTTCTATGAAGTTCATATAGTATGATCTGGATAACAGGGATTAATTAAAATATTTAATTAAGATAATTTAAATTTGAGCTAATCGTACTGTACGATCTAAATTGTACAAGACGATTAGTAGAAATAAATAATTCTGCCATCAATCATAAATTAGGTAATATTTTGAAATTCAAAAATAAAACTAATCATACTATATGATTACAATCATACTGGACGATGTAGTTAAATTTTGCCTAATTTGATCCTGTAATTAAGCCATCGAATCTGGATTAATTGACAGTTTGTATCATACTATACAGTGTCCTAATTCATACAGTACGACCCGATTAACTCTCAAAATGATATTTAACTACCAGCCATCATACGGGACGACAATCCTATTCGATTGAACTAATCATAACTCTTGATATTGTATTGGACGATCGGTTCAAATATTTGAACTAATCGTACAAACTCTTGTTCATTTTACAGTACTAACAAGATGCATTAAACTAATCGTATTGTACGATTAGAAACAACTAACTTGAAAAATTAGGTTTTTTGGAAATCTTGTATTTAAACTTTCTCAAGAGACTCTAGAAGAGTCTTCTGGCTATTATGAGAATTCTATGGGAGTGCTTTTGAGAGCTCTATTTTCTTGAGAGATCATGGAGTTTTGAAAGGAAGAGGGGGAGAAGGTGTGTGTGAGGGGATTTCATGCGGTTGTTCCAAGCAAGTTTCTACCTAAGTTCCTCCATGTCTTATTGATCTTGAGGGAAGCCCCAAAGTAAAAGGTCTTCAAGGCCAAGGATTCCAGGTTCTCTGCCTCACAAGGAGGGTGAAAAAGATTCCAGGTTCTCTGCCTCACTAGAAGGGTGAAAATGATTCAGATTCTCAACTGCACCTTGGAATGGTGGAAGTGGTTTTGTAAGGGCTTCTCTGTCTTGCTGTGGGGGGGATAAAGGAGAGTCACTAAATGTTTAGTGTAATATCCGGAGAGAAGGACTCTAGGGAGTGGACATAGGTTAAGGTTGACCGAATCACTATAAAATTTTTGTTGTGCTCGTTTCTTTTCTTTTGCACTTTTATTTTCCGTATTTTAATTTACACAAATATTATCTTCTTGCAATCTATGATAACCATATTGTGATTGTTTTGGATAGATTTCTATGAGTAAGAAAAAACAAAAAAAAAATTGAAAAAAAAAGAAACAAAAATATTTTTCTATTTATTTTTATAAAATCAAGAAAATATAAATTTTATTTGGTTCATTAATATTTGTTTCCTCTTGTGTTTTTATTTAACATCGTTCGTAAAAAGAAAAAAGTTTTGAAAAAGAAAATTTTAAATAACCAATTCATCCCCCTCTTGGTGTGCCTAGGGTAGTTTAACAAGATTTAATAGTCTCTTTTGAACTTACACTAATAAGGCTAATGTTATAGCTAATGCTTTGAGTAGGAAGTTTGTTGGAATGACACGTATGATTATCTTTGAGACCACAACATTAACTATGTATCAATAACGTCATGAATAAAAATCATGTTACATTCATAAGACATTAAACTTATAATATTACAATCATTGTACATGTATAAGTGGTAGGAAAGTATTCTAACATACAAGAAACTTCTACAACATCAGTTAAAGCATCATGAATGAAATTTAAAGAAGCCATTATTTAACATAGTAAGATGATTGAAAATGTTAATTTGAAATGTGATCTTATAATTTCTATCAAATGCACTAACCCAAAACAAATAAAGTTTTGTCAAATGAATCTAATATATCTAGTTTTCTTGGAATTGAAATCTCTAAAGGATAAATATGGAAAGAAATTAGCTAGTAAATGCATTCCTGAGAAGATCTCCTAAGTCCCTGCTTAATAATACATATATACGAGTAAGTAGTACAGAACTCTCTCTTATATAATTGGCAAGCAACAGGTATTTAAATGTCTGCTAGCTAACTGGTTAGATTTAGATATGCTAAATTCATTTATACTAATCTATGGAGTAGAACAGAACACTATGCTGGTAATAATGTGTTTGAGAGAGCTGAATCAATGTCATTTCATATTTTGTAGAAAAATGAATGTATGAGAAACCAAAATATTTGTGATTACAGGTTTACATTTGGACTAGTATAGCTCCATTTCATCTCAACTTTCAACCTCCATCATTTATTGTATTTCAGTACTCAGATTGTTATGCTATATGTGAAATGACAAGAGAAAAAAAAATGGTAGAAGTCATATATATCATTCAACCGACATATAAAAAGAAATAACATAAGGACAATATCGATTCCAAAACAACTTCCTTGAATTTCCACACCCACCATGACATTATCGCAAGGATCCAACTAATAACCAATGACTCCTTTTATTAACAGTTGTGCTCAGATTTGCATATTCTAATAGTAGAGAGTGTAAACCATTAACTTATCTCCCTTCACCTCTCAATTCACTTCAGAGGGGCTTCTATTCAATATTGCACAATCTCATGAGCATAGAACTAAGAGGAGAGCAATGCATATGTGAAACGTTAACATTAGAGAAGAATTCGTAAACATGAAACTGAGATATGAATTGGCATTATTGTTGGCATGAATCAATATGTAAATAAATGATTAGAGATTCATAAGAATTTGATTACATAATCATGTTGCTTCAAAACTCATCTCAATGTTTTTTCTTCCTAAAGCTTCATTGATATTTATTAAACCAACCATGTCAACAAGACACTTGCAAAATATACTAAGCCATAATGAATTATAGACATAATAGCTTAGAATTGAAAATCCTTTACCTTCAATAAATGGTTCACTTCCCTTACTATCTCTCAAAACATTTCTTAACAATTTTTGTAACAGTTGAAGGAAATGGGGTCATACTCGTATTCATGTGTAAATACTTGATCATACCAAGACAGGCAGTAAATGTATGATTAAAAAAAAATGTTGTAAGAGTTCACTTCATCTTATCATTGATACTAGCTTTGGGTTGAATAAATGAAATGTTGAGAATATGTACATAACATTACATATTCTGGAGACTTTTGACTAAATTGTATTCACATGGAGAAGTTGAATCATGCTGGAGAGAGGGAAACTGACATATTATAAAGATTTATCCCTTGCAACAGTAATATAAACCTCATGTTAAACTTGTAAAGCACTGGAAGAGCTATATATATAAACATAAAAAGGACCTATTAATTAGAAACATTAAAACATGGATAAGCATAGATAGAAGAGAAGGTTTGCTGCTAGATGCCAAGAACAAATGAAAATGCCAACGAATAGAATTACATCTCCAGTAAAGCAAAAGCCCAAATAGGAGGAGACTTTGGGCCATTTTGTTGAATAAATTAGTTATAGAAAAAACGTGGTGTACAACACTCCAATAAATCATATTGGAAGCTGAAACATAATCATAAAAGCATCAGAAAAAAAAAAAAAAAGCAGTAGCAGTACTTCAGTTTTTTTTTATCATTGAAAAGTGGAAGGAGGATATAGACTAAGTTGCGGAAGCCTAAGTTGTTAACAAATCAGATAGAGTATGCACACAAAGCATTTTGAAGTCACGATACTTCTAAAAAAATGGTTTCTTACCTTCCTTGTAGCCAATCGTTCCAGTTGAGCTCGCTGGTTGCAGGCAAGAACAATGCTAAAATAATACTTCCCTCAGTCCATCGACCCCCTTGAAGATGCAAAAGCCGCAGAAGGAAGCGGTTCCCTCTTCATCTCCCGAGCACAAGAAACCGAAGAGAAAACTAACCAAAGCCTACCGTCTTTTGCTGGAATGAAAAAAAAATATGCAACCCTGTTTTCTCTCCCGATTCTTCTAATTCTTTTTTTGGTACATTTAGTTGGCAAACTCCCACACACCTCACATATGCATGACTCAAGCTTAAGACTTCTTAATTGATAGCTAAAGCTCCCAAGACCAAGATGAGTTGCGTCCATTCTTCTAATTCAAATATTACATAGAATGGGGGCAGTCGAAAGACCATATAGCCCTTTTGAAGATATCAATTGAAAAGTTATTGTTACTCTCCCTCTACCCGTGAGGGCATGAAGAAGGAAAGATTAATGCGTGCGGCATCTGGATTCGCCTCTCCAGATTCGTCCGGAGGCGAATCCGGACACGCCATGTCATCCGGGGCCCGGTGCATCCGGGTGACGTGGCGTGTCCGGATTTGCGTCCGGACGGTTCAGACGCCAAACACAATAATCTCTCGGAAGGAAGAAGTTGACGGAGGCAGAGAACGTGGGTAAAGAAAGCTACAGCCGGCTGCATGCTGTGCTGCCTTTGGGCAGATCTGCGGCCATTTGATTGTCTTAAAAGCTCGATTTTAGTAATACTTCTTTTTGTAGAATAGAGTATAACCATCCCAATTTTGGGGGAAATTGAATCAGACAGGCTAAGTTAAATATGTTTGGCTAGCTCAAACCCAACTTTGGTTGATTCGAGCCATTCAACGTCGGTTTAATTTTGTTTGATCGAATTGCTTCAGTGCATTTTAAATTAACTTAATTTGACTTGAATTGGCTCCAATGTTTTAGATTAATTTAAGCCCGGCTTTGTTTGTTTGTTTGTTATTAAATTTAAATCAAGTTGACTTAGATCGAGTTGACCCAATTGAGTAAATTAGATGTAGTTATATTCGATTCCAATTAAAATTAAACTCACAAATTTAAAATTAAGTTAGTCGATATTGATTTAAGTGTAACTGACTAACTTGACTTAATCAATTCAAACCAATTGTGTTGAGGATTGAGCAAAATCTAAGCTGATTTATCGAACCAGATTAAAGTTAAAAAGCATTTTAAGGTCAGAATTAAGTTGGGATTGAATATGAACTAAGTGAGTACAGGTCAACCTATCTGACCATCGAGTATCGAACCTAATTTAAGTTAAAAAGCATTTTTGGTTAGAATTGAGTTGAGATTGAATATGAACTAATTAAGTAAGTACAAGTCAACCTATTCGATCATCAGGTCTAATAAAAAATAGGTTGAATTGGTTGAGAAATTGAGTTATAGCCTAGAAATTATAGGTCGGGCTAATCTTAGAATTAACTTGGGGAGCCTAAGACCTACCTAGAGCCGTCTGGAGATACCTTAAAGGGTTTGCAAGCCTCTTATGGCTAGTTGACGTTATGTCATCAGGTGTCCACCTATGGGATATCCTAAAGGTGACTTCTACGCTATGGTAGTAAGGCCTAGCTCTTAGAAGATCCTAGGGGAAAGATGATTTGACTCATCAAAATGAGGTCAATAAATAGACCCCCAATAGTTATGGAAGACTTCGCAAAAGTACATCACAAGTATTGGTGTTGAAATAAAAAATTAATAGGATCCAGAAAAGAATAAGATTTGACTTTGACCAGAATGTGTGTCATACTCCTTAGATTGGCTTGATAAAAAGTGTTTAAAGTTGATTTGATTTGATAGATGTGATGAATTCAATTTGATTGAGTTTGAAAGTGTCCCTAATTCTAAAGAGAGGATGCATATGTGTGGAGATTTGCACCGATCTCTGAATAAACAGGGAAACATCTGGACTCAGGAAATATGAGGTCATTAAACTAGGAAGGCGTTTAGAAGCCATACACCAATACTAGCTAGTTTAGCCATAAGGAATAGGATGCTTAAGTGTGGAGACTCACACTTATCCTTAAATACTAAGATGAATCTCATTCTAGTCCAAGGAAACGACTGCCTAAGGGTGATGACTCAAACCTACCCCAACAACACTAGAGGGTGCTTCTAAGGAAAGGAAGCATAAGTGTAAGGATTCACACCTATTCTTAAGAAGACTAATAGGATTTAAGATGACTAAAATAGAAATGTGCCTAAAAGGAGTTCTCCTACACTAGCTAGTCTGTTCTAAGAAAAGAAAGCCACCATGAGGACTCATACCTATTGTTAAGAAGGTTTGAATTTTAAGATTTAAATTTAACTAGGATGGTGCCTAAAAGGTATTATATAACACTTGTGGGTTTCTTCTAAGAAAAGGAAGCCAGTATGGGGACTCATACATAATCTTAAGAAGGGGTTCAAAATTTTAAGATTTATATTTAATTAGGATGGTGCCTAAAAGGCATTTTCCAACACTAGTGGGTTTAGCCTTAAGGAAAGGAAGCCTAAGTGAGTGTTGTAAATTTGGATCAAAGTCTTATGATTTTGATGATAACAAATATTATTAGATTCCTTACTATGCTATCTCCTATTAATTGCTATTATTACATATTTATTTTTTCTTTTACACTAACATTCCAGGCCCATCGTACACTGTGCAGAATTGATCATCTCAAGACTGTGTAGAATAGGGTTAAAGTGTTTGGAAAAGTCTACAAATTTTGCTTTTTCTTTTTCTAGTATTCTTGAGTCAAAATTATGTATTTGGTGGATACTAAGCTTAGCGATAATGCGTACACACACTCAAGAGAGTGAGACTGTAATAAAATTAGAAGTTTAATTTTTTGAACTAATCGTACCGTATAATCACCTAATCAAAAAATCATTAAAATGGCTAATTGTGACAATTAAAGCAATTTGAATAAATCGTACTGTACAATCCAGATCATATAGGACGATCAGTTGAAATCAAGATCCCAGCTGCCAATCATAATTTAAGCAATATTTTGAAATTTAAAATTTGAACTAATCATAATGTATGATAAGTATCATACTATATGATGTAATTAAATCTTGCCTAAATTAATCCTATAATTAGGAAAATAATTTTAATTAATTTGTTTAGTTAGATTGTATTGGATGATTGGAGCCAATCATACTGTACGACTAGATCCTTGCATGGGACGATAATTTATCGTCGATAATCATATGGGATAAAAACCAAGTCGTAAGGGTGATTTAAACTAATCATACACCGTACGATCTTGGATCGTACTATACAATTAGTGTCGATAGAATTGAATTCTAGGGCTTTTTATAAGGGCTTATATTTAATCTCTCTCATTAGATTTGCTTCAGACTTTTGGCTGCTGAGTGTTCTTGAGAGAGAGCTTGAAGAAGAAGATCTAGGAGAGCTTTAGGAAGAAGAAAGAGAGAGTTTGTGTGTGAGGGAGAAGTAGTCTGAGGGGTTCACACGGTTTCTCCAAGAAAGTGTCTTGCCTTGTTTTCTCCAAGTGTTTGTCTAAGTTTCTTGGGTGGCTCTAGGAGGAAGTTCTTCAGCTCAAAGTTGTGGTTCTCTACTATCACCACGAGGGTGAGAAAGAAGTTCGTGGTTCTCTGCCATCTCTAGGAGGGAGAACAAGATTGAAGGTCCGCTACCGTCACTAGGAGGGTGATAAAGCTTCCTATTCTCCACCACAACAGGTTTAGTGGAAGTGATTTGTGTAAGGGCTTCTCCGCCTTACTGTGGGGGCAAAAGAAGAGACACTATAGTGATAGTGCAATACTCGAAGTGGAGGACTCTGGGGAGTGGACATAGGTCATTATTTGAGTAAACTACTATAAATCTTTAGTGTATTTGATCTGATTTCTTATTTTTTGCATTTTATTTTTTCGCATTTAATTTTTTATGATAACTGCTTGGTGAAAATCAATGATAAATGATTTGCTTTGTTAATTAAAAAATTATCATTATTATTTCAATTTTTGATAACGTTAATTTCTTCCCCATCAAGTAATAGTAGTTAATTGTTTTCAAATTACTAAAATAAAATCAAAAGCATATTGGTTGAATTTTAAGTAAGTGATTAATTTTTAAATTCACAAATTCACTCCCTCTTAGTGTGCCTATGGACAGTTCACTTAGGCTTAACATCATATATCAAACTTTCAATTGGTATCAGAGAGGTACTCAAAAATAATGTTTAAGAAAATCTAAAGGAAAATGATCCATGGCATATTTTGAAAATAGGAACACTATAGAAGGTTAGTCTATCACTCGTCCACCTTTATTTGATAACATACATTTTGATTTTTAAAAAATTTGTATGTCTACTTTCTTGCAGTTTATTGATTTTCGCATATGATTTTTAGTATAAGAGGGTTATTTTGCACCATCTCGTTTTATTAATGGCATTAAAACTGAGTTACCGTTTAATTAATGGAGTAGTGAGGATAGATACTTAGCTCAATTAAATGCAAAGTATTTAAACTATTTTTTCCTGTGCTCTTAGGTCAGAAGATTATATGAGAGCCTCTACCTGTACCACTAGCAAAGAAATCTGGGATAAATTTTGTATTACATATGAGGGAACAAGTGAGGTTAAACAATCTAAGTTGAATATCCTGTTGCACAATTATAAACTCTTTTGCATGAAATCTAACTAAACCATTTCAGATATGTACACTAGGTTTACACAAATTATAATGTCTCAACATGCTTTAGGAAGGGAGCTTTCTAATTTTGAGAAAGTAAATAAAATCCTTAGATACTTACCTAGTAATTATGATGCTAATGTTACTGCAATTTGTGAATCAAAGGATTTTAATATTTATTTTATAGATAACTTGCTAGGCTCACTCATTGCCTATGAGCAAGATGTGTGTCAAAGATTGTAGGATGCATGAGACAAGAAAAAGGACAAGCTAGTTGCAGTGAAAGCAAATGAGTTAGAAAGTGATAGTTATGTAGCTGAAGGAGAGAATGACAACACTGATGACACGATAATTTAAAAGCTTCCTAAGAAGAAAACAAAAGCGTCATCAGTAGTGAAACAAAGGCAAATCAAATAAGAATTTTAAGGTATCTTCTGATACTATCTGTTTTGAATGTAGGAAGCCAGGACACTTGAGGATGGACTTCCCTAACCTAAAAGCTCACCCAATCAAGGAGAAGGGTGAAGAGAAGATAGTTTAAAAATGGTAAACAATGGACTCATAATGTATTTTGGGCAGACTCCGTTTCAGATTCATCAAAAATAGAAATAGAAGAGGAGGTAACCAATCTGTTCCTTATAGAAGACAATAGTCTTGATTATTCTACTCAAGAGGAGGTATATGAGCTTTCCTATAATGAATTATTTGAAGTTTCAAAAAAAATTTATATTACATATAGAAAGATGAAAAAATATATGCTAGCTTAAACACTGACTTTTCTGATCTACAAAAAGAGCATACTAGTCTGATAACTGAGTATTCTATTTTAGATGGTGATCATATATCTTTACTTATAAATATGATGCATTAAATAAGAAGCATACTAATTTATTTAACACATATGATTCCTTGAAAACAAAGCATATCGTATTAGAAAACTTATTCAAAGAATTAGAGACATGTGTAACAGAAATAGATGATAGTGAGCAAGCATTGAAATCAGAAATAACAACCCTTAAAAGTGCAAATAAATTTCTAAAAGCAAAAGTAAATGTACTTCAAAATAATAAACCCTCACCTACTTTGGTATAGTGGCATAACTCATCACCACAGCATGCATCGTATAACCCTAGGAAGAGGCACCATAACCCACATAGATTAGTGAATCCTTTTCCTGGTGTTAGGTGTTACTCTTATGACATGTAAGGTCACATAGCCCGCACTTACACTGTACACTGTAGGACACATTTACTTTAGAGACCAAAATTACATGCATTATAACATAGCATGCATACAAGTCATTCATTAATGCATAAGGTGAATCCTAAACTCACTTGGGCTCTCAAATCCAATGTTTGATTGACTTTATAGGGATATTCTTACAAAGGCCTAGTGAGAGCATGTGGTACCTGGACAACGGATGCTCAAGGCACATAATTGGAGACATAAAGTAATTCATCACATTAGAGGCTAGGGCAGGAAGCAAGATAACACTTGGAGATAATTCCATTAGAAAAGTGGTAGGCATATGTATGCTTGGTAATTCTAAAATTTTATTATAAAAAATGTTTTAGTAGTAGATTGCTTGAAACATAATCTTCTTAGTATTAGCCAATTGTGTAATAAAGGTTTTCACATTAAATTTTTATCTATTAGTTGTATGATTAGTTTGAATGAAAATACTATTTTAGAAGAAAAGAGAATTAACAATGTTTATATGCTTGATTTGAACAGTATTGAATCTACTAATTCTCTTTGTTTGAAAATGATTGCTAATGAATCCTGACTATGACATAGGATATTATGTCATGCAAGTATGAAAAATCTTTAAAAAATAACCCAAAAGGATCTAGTTAGAGTCATACCCAAATTAGACTTTCCTAAGGACCACCTATGTGATGCATGTCAACTAGAAAAATAAACCAAAGCTTCTTTCCACTTAATTAAGGACATTATTACCTATAAAGCCTTAGAAGTCCTTCATATGGATTTGTTTGGACCGGTTAGTACTACTAACTTAGGTGGGAAAGTATATGGATATGTTATTGTTGATGATTACTCGAGATTTACATGGATTAGATTTTTATCACATAAGAGTGAATCATTCGAGGAATTTAGGATATTCTCCACATGGATCCAAAAAAAATTAGGCTGTGAAATTCTAACAATTTAGAGTGATCATGATGGGGAATTTAAAAATGATAAATTTGAATCATATTGTAAAGAGCTAGGTATAAAACATAAATTTTCAGCTCCTAGAACCCCTTAGTAGAATGAGGTTGCTGAAAAAAAGAATAGAATCCTGGTAGAAGCTGTTAGAGCCATGCTAGTCGAATACTCACTTTCTAAGTATTTCTATTCACAAGTAGTAAATACTTCTTGTTATGTTCACAATAAGGTTAAAATTAGATCCAAGCTAAATAAGATGCCCTATAAGTTACTCAAAGGAAGAACACTAAATCTCTCTCACCTTCACGCCTTTGGATGTAAGGTGTTTATTCTAAATAATGGAAAATCTCTATTAGGTAAATTTGACCCTAAATTTAATAAAGGAAATTTTTAGGATACTCAACTATTGGTAAATCCTATAGAGTTTTCAATAAGAGGACATTAGTGGTAGAGGAGACCACCCATGTAGTATTTGATGAATCTGATAAATCTAGAGGGTCTATATCAGAAGAAGAAGAAATGGTTGAGATCACCTAAGGAGTAGATCTATTGACTTAGAAGATAAAATAGAGCCTCAGAACCCATTGCCTGAAGATTAGAGATATTCATCTAGTCATCATAAAGACCTCATTTTAGGAGACTCATTAGTAGGATTAAGAACTAGGTATAAACTTAGAAAGGAGGTTATCCACTCTGTCTTTATCTCTATGATTAAAATCTTAAATATAGATCAAGCTTTATCTAATAAATTTTTGATCCTATCCATGTAAGAAAAGTTAAATCAATTTATTAGAAATGATGTTTGGGAGTTAGTCAGTAGACCCAAAGAGTAGAGTGTGGTAGGAACCAAATGAGTTTTCAAAAATAAGATGAATGACTCTGGCACAGTAATTAAAAAGAAGGCTAGATTAGTAGCTAAGGGGTACAATCAAATTAAAGAGATTGACTTTGAAGAGACCTTTTTCCCTATAGAAAGACTAGAAGCCACTAAAATGTTATTGGCCTTTGTTTGCTTTAAAGGATTTAAGCTATATTAAATGGATGTTAAAATTACCTTCCTAAATGGGGTAATTAAAGAAGATGTATATATTGATCAACCCCCAAGTTTTGAGAACTTTAAATTTCTTAATCATGTATTCAAACTAAAGAATGTGTTATATGGGTTAAAGTAGGCACCTAGAGCCTGGTATGAAAGGCTGATCACTTTCCTTCCAGATAGAGTTTTTGTTAAGGGTAGTATAGACACCGCCTTATTTCTAAAGAAAGAAGGAGAAAATCTACTCATTGTTCAAATTTATGTTAATGATGTACTATTTGGATCTACGAATAAAAATTTTTGTGATAAGTTTTCAAAAATAATGAGTGAGGAGTTTGAAATGAGCATGATGGGAGAGCTTACCTATTTTCTTGGATTTAGTATAAAGAAAAAGGATGATGGTACTTTTCTTAGCCAATCAAAGTATATTAAATATATTCTTAAAAAATATGAGATGGATAACGCTATGACAATTAATACTTCCTTGAGCTCCACCATTCAATTAGATAAAGATCTAAGTGGAAAATCAGTTGACCAAAAGAAGTATAGAGAAATAATTGGATCACTTTTTACTTGACTGTTAGTAAACTTGATATCATATTTAGTATCTTTCTTTGTGCTAGATTTTAGGCTGATCCTAAAGAATCCCATATGAGTGCTATTAAGAGAATTCTTAGATGTCTTCTAGGAACCCAAAACTTAGGAATCTGGTATCCTAGATATATTACTTCTTTCAAAATCATAGGATATTTTGATTAAGACTTTATAAGATGCAGAGTTGATAAAAAAAAATACTTCTAGGACTTGCCAATTCATAGGATAATCTTTAGTGTCTTGGTCTAGTAGAAAATAGAACCCTATAGATATATCCACCGCTGAAGCAGAACACATAGCTGTATGGGGCTGTGTTGCATAAGTTCTATGGATAAAATAACAAATTCTAGATCTTGGACTCCTATCGGCACTATTGCAATTATGTATGATAACACCAGTGCCATTTATATTTTAAAGAATCCAATTCAACACTCCAAGACTAGCACATAGACATTAGACACCACTTCATTCGAGATCATGTAACTAAGAGAGATATAGAGCTACATCATGTAGCTACTGAAAATTAACTGGTAGATATCTTTACAAAACTCTTAGCTTTTGAAACTTTTAGCACGTTGAGGATTAGACTAGGTGTCATAGATATTCATGCTTGAATCAGGATGATTTGAAAATTGGAAACATAAATATTGTTGTGTAGTTTTTTTGTTTTGTGTTTAGAGTCTTATTCATATTTTATTATTTATGTTTGTGATTTACTTTTTTATGAGAATTTTTTATATATTTTATTTTATGAAGTTTTCGTGATCATCACACATAAATTAATTTTTTTCTATATTATATTGTACGACCCATATTGTACTATACGATATTCACAAAGTATACATCACCGCTCGCAACACATCCAATGGCTCTGATTGATCAATTATTGGTAATCATATTATACGAACAGCTAATTCTTACTATACAATACAAATTGCATTAGGCATTGGACAAATTGAATTCAGTCGAAATGATATTTAATATTGTATTGTATCATACAAACACCTATTCGTACAGGACTATCTGACCAGTCAACGATCATCCAGACTGACTCCTTGGGATGAACATCTTCACTCTAATCATCAAGTATGATTCTGATCATACTATATGATAAGACCACCTTTTTTGACTAATTGGACTAGACGATTTGACTGCACCCGATCATACTATATGTTATCTTATTGTACTGTATGTGTTGCAAATCTGGTTTTGATGATGACAAACATGTTTCCAGCGTGTTTTGCTTGGCTAACCTGTTTCAGGCACAAAAGATCACGAGCAACTCAAGCCAACTCAATATCGGGTCCATGTGTGTCCAATATACTATTTTTTCTTTTCTTGAGTCAATTGTAATGTAACTGTTCCCCTAGCTAAGTAACTTTGCACACACACACTCAGGGGGAGAGCTTGAGTGAATTAGAGTTTCTGTTCATTTTTTGTTCAGATCGTCCTGGATGATATTCACATCATCCTGGACGATCCAGTAAAAACAGAAACCCTAATTAGGGCGACCAAGTTAAGTGCGTCTGATTAAGCAGATCGTCCTGGACGATCTTTGGATCGTATGGGATGATATGCTTAAATCAGGAATTCTCAGCCGTCAGATCAAGTTAGGCAAGTTTTTATTTTAAGTTATTTGGTCTAATCGTCCCGGACGATACGTGTATCGTTTTGGACGATTCAGTATAATCATGCCTAAATTAGTCTGGTAATTAAGGAAAGTAATTAATATTTAATTGATACGATCATATCGTCCTGGACGATCGCAGGATCATCCTGGACGATCATGATCGTTTAAGTACATTTCAGCTATACGACCCGAACTGTGCTCAGGATGATTTTGGCACTTTTTGAACTAATCATACGGGACGATACCCTTATCGTCCTAGACGATCAAGTCATTTTTTGGTCATCCAGCACAGTTTGCTCTGGACGACCCGAACTGTCTTCTGGACGATATTCCTCGATTTACACTAATCGTCCCGGACGATCGCAGAATCGTACAAGACGATATGAATAACTTTTTGAACTGATCCTCCAGAAGAGCCAGATCGTCCAGGCTGAATCAGCTGAATTTAAACTGATCGTATAGGACGATCTACCGATCGTCCTGGACGATCTACCGATCTTCCTGGACGATCTTGGCCGACCAATTGAGATTTAGGGTAAATTTTGAGCCCTCCTATAAAATATCTTTTTCTTTCAACAAGAAAAATCTTTTACCACTTTCCTTTCCAGAGAAACCCTAGAAAGAGAGAGAGTTTGGGAGAGAGAGAGAGGATCTTGTGAGGGGGCGTTCGTGGGGGTTCACAAAGGTTGCTCCAAGAAAGAATCAGAGTCTTCTTCTCCGCTCGTCGTCTTTCGTCGTGTCGGTGTTCTTTGGGAGAGGATCATCGGCAAGAAGATTCGAGGTTCTTTGCCTGCTTCAGGAGGAAGCAAAAGGACGTTGGGTTCTCTGCCCGCTTCAGGCGGAAGCAAAAGGAGGTCATGTTCTCTGCCTCACCGGGTGGTGGAAAGGAGGTTTTTGTACAGGCTTCTCCGCCTTGCTGTGAGAGCAAAAGGAGAGTCACTTTTTGTTTAGTGCAATACCCGGAGGAGAGGCTCTGGGGAGTGAACGTAGGTCAAGTTGACCGAACGACTATAAAATATGATTTGCTTTTTTGATTCTGTTTTGTACTTTACTTTTCCGATATTAACTGCTTGGGTGAATATCTGTGATTGATCTTTTCGTTCTTGTTTACTTGTTTCCGCTGCTAAGTATCAAAAAGTTTTTCTGTTGCTAGTGAAATTTTGAAATAACCAATTCACCCCCCCTCTTGGTTAGCCTCGGGACTAGTTCACTAGGGCTTAACATCCCTATCGAACTTTCAAGTGGTATCAGAGCGGGATTCAAAATTTAAGTTTAAAAACTTTTGAATTTGATCCATGGCTAACTATAACAATCGTAATACTGCTGAAGGTTATTCTATTACAAGACCACCGTTGTTTGATAATATTCCTTTTGATTTTTGGAAAACACGCATGTCTACTTTTCTTCAATCAATCGATTATCGTATGTGGATGTTAGTTAAGGATGGATACGAACCACCTTTTAGATTGATTAATAATGTGAAAATTGAATTGCCCTTGCTGATTAAACTTTTGATGATCGTGATTTAGCACAGTTAAATGCAAAATGTTTGAACTGTTTCTTTTGTGCTTTAAAATTTCAAGACTACATGCGTCTTTCTACTTGTACAAAGGGTAAAGAAATCTGGGATAGATTGTGTATAACATATGAAGGTACAACTAAAGTCAAACAGTCTAGGTTAAACATCTTGTTACATTATTATGAACTTTTTCGTATGAAACCTAGTGAGACGATTTCAAAAATGTACACAAGGTTCACTCAAATCGTTATCTCTTTGCATGCTCTAGGAAGAGAACCAACTAATTACGAAAGAGTGAACAAAATTCTTAGATGTTTGCCTTCTTGATACGATGCTAAGATTACTGCGATCACGGAATCTAAATATTTAAATATTTATTCTATTGACAGCTTACTTGGATCACTCATTGCTTACGAGTAAGGGGTGAACCAAAGGAAACTTGATGTAGGTGAATGAAAGAAGGAGAAGACAGTGGCGCTAAAGGCCAAAGATTCAGATGCTAGCACTTCCGGGTCTGATAGCGATGATATTGCCTTAATCACAAGGCAATTCAAGAGCTTTCTAAGGAAGAAGAATAAGAATTTTCAAAAGTGGAACAAAGGTAAGACCAGTAGAAATTTTAAAGGTTCATCTGAATCTGTTTATTTTGAATGCAGAAGCCTGGACACATAAAGGCGGATTATCCTACACTCAAGGTTCACCCAAGCAAGTAGAATGGTGAGGAGAAACCAAAGTTCAGAAAGGACAAGAAGTGGATACAAAAGGCATTCTGGGCAGACTCTGCATCCGACTCTTCTGAGACTGAAGCTGCTTTTAAGAAATTGAATGATATGGCATGTGAATTAGAAAGTAATGAAAGTGCAAGAACTTTTGAGATTGCTAGTCTTAACAAGGAGAACGAATTTTTAAGAGTGAAAATTGCTGCTTTTGAAAAGAACAAAAAACCACCTACTTTTGAACAGTTTTATGCACCTCCACCTGTTGAAAAATATGTTGGAAATTCATCAAAGCATGTTTCATACATTTCTAGGAAGAGGTACTATCACTCACGACGTTTAGTTAATCCTTTTCCTGGTGTTAGATATTTTTCATGTGGCATGTTAGGACACATTTCCCACACCTGCACTGTTCACCGTAGTACACATTGGGTGTGTAGGCTGAAACTGCCTGTTTCACAGCATAGCACGCATGCATTGCATTCTTCTTTTCATAAGAAAGAACCCAAACCTATTTGGGTTCCTAAGACTGACATTTGAGATTTTTGTAGGTGTGCTCTCACACAAGACCTCGTGAGAGCATGTGGTACCTGGACATCAGATGTTCTAGACACATGACTGGAGATGCAAATCAGTTCATTTCACTGGAGGCCAGAGCTGGAGGCAAGGTTACACTTGGAGATAACACCAGCAGGAGGGTGGTAGGCTCAAGTATAATTGGTGATTCAAAGAATTTTATGATTGACAATGTTTTGCTTGTAGATGGACTGAAACACAACTTACTGAGCATCAGTCAACTTTGTGACAAAGGATACAGCATCAAATTCCTGCCCACTGGCTGCATTTTAAGCTTAAATGATAAAGTTATTTTGCAGAGGCAAAGGATCAACAACGTCTATAAGCTGGATGTAAGTTGCATTAAATCTGAGAATTTAATTTGCTTAAACACTACTGCTGATGAGTCTTGGTTGTGGCATAGGAGATTGTGTCATGCCAGTATGAAAACCCTTAGGAGAGTCACCCAAAAGGACTTAGTTAGAGGTGTGCCCAAGCTTAAGTTCACTAAGGATCACCTGTGTGATGCCTGTCAGTTAGGAAAGCAAGTCCAGTCCTCTTTTCACTCTGTTAAGGACATTAGCACCTCTAGACCTTTAGAAGTTCTTCATATGGACCTCTTTGGACCCATTATCACTGCCAGCTTAGGGGGAAAAGTTAATGGATTTGTGATTGTAGATGACTACTTGAGGTTCACTTGGATAAAATTTCTGTCACATAAATCTGAGTCATTTGATGAGTTTAAGTCCTTCTCCACTTGGATTCAGAGGAAGTTAGGTTGTGAGATCCTGCCTATTCATAGTGATCATGGTGGAGAGTTTGAGAATGTAAAGTTTGGAAGTTTATGTGAGGAGCAAGAGATTAGTCACAATTTTTTAGCTCCTAGGACCCCTCAGTAGAACGGGGTAGCTGAAAGGAAGAACAGGACCTTAGAGGAAGCCGCTAGAGCCATGCTTGCTGAGTATTCACTTCCAAAATACTTTTGGTTGAAGCGGTAAACACTGCCTGTTATGTGCTGAATAGGGTGAATGTGAGATCTAAACTGAACAAGACACCTTATGAGATTATTAAGGGTAGAACTCCAAACCTGTCCCACCTCCATATCTTTGGCTGTAAGGTTTTCATTCTGAACAACGGGAAATCACCCTTAGAAAAGTTTGACCCCAAATCTGATGAAGGAGTGTTCTTAGGCTATTCTAGTGTGGGGAAATCTTTAGGGTATTCAATAAAAGGACTTTGGTGGTGGAAGAGATAACTCATGTGGTGTTTGATGAATCTGATCCTAAGGTGAATAGATTTGAGGAAGAAGAAGAGGTAGAGAAAATTACCCAAGGGGTTGGAAATATAAATCTGGAGGAGAGGGTAGAACCTCCAACCACATTGCCTAAAGATTAGAGATATTCTTCGAGTCATCCTGAAGAACTGATCTTATGAGACCCTTTTGAAGGTGTTAGGACTAGGCATGGACTTAGGAAGGAAGTAAACCATTCTACCTTTATCTCAATGACTGAACCCACCAACATCAATTAAGCCCTTTCAGATGAATTTTGGATTTTAGCTATGCCGGAAGAATTGAATCAATTTGTAAGGAATAATGTTTGGGAGTTAGTAGAAAGACCTAGAAATCAAAGTATTGTGGGAACCAAGTGGGTCTTTAAGAATAAGATGAATGATTCTGGTGTGGTGGTGAGAAATAAGGCAAGATTAGTGGCTAAGGGGTATAATCAGATAGAAGGGATTGATTTTGAGGAGACTTTTACCCCTGTAGCTAGATTGGAAGCCATTAGAGTGCTACTAGCCTTTACCTGTTATAAGGGATTTAAGCTGTTTCAAATGGATGCCAAGAGTGCCTTTTTAAATGGGGTAATAAAAGATGATGTTTTTGTAGAACAACCCCCAGGTTTTGAGTATTCCCAATATCCAAATCATGTTTATAAATTAAAAAAGGCCTTGTATGGATTGAAACAGGCACCCAGAGCTTGGTATGAGAGGCTTAGCACATTCCTGTTAGAAAGAGAGTTTGTTAAGGGGAGCGTAGACACCACCCTTTTTCTGAGGAGAATAGGGGATGACTTACTCATTGTCCAGATCTATGTTGATGATATAATTTTTGAATCTTCTGATAAATATTTATGTGATGAGTTTTCTAAAATAATGAGTAAGGAGTTTTAGATGAGTATGATGGGAGAGTTATCCTACTTTTTGGGGTTTAGCATAAGGTAAACGGATGATGAAACCTTTCTCAATCAATCTAAATACACTAAGGATATTTTGAAGAAATATGAAATGGACAAAGCCAAGCCAATCAATACTCCCATGAGCTCCTCAGTTCAGTTAGATAAGGATTCAAGTGGAAAATCTGTTGATCAGAAGAAGTATAGAGGAATAAAAGGATCACTGCTTTACCTGACTGCTAGCCGACCTGATATCATGTTTAGTGTCTGTCTTTGTGCTAGGTTTCAGGCTGATCCTAAAGAGTCCCACCTGACTGCTGTTAAGAGAATTCTTAGATATCTTTTAGGGACCCCAAACCTAGGAATCTGGTACCCTAGGCACAACAGCTCTTTTGAGATCATTGGATATTCTGATTCTGACTTTGCGGTGTGTAGGGTGGATAGAAAGAGCACCTCTGGAACTTGTCAATTCATAGGACAGTCTCTAGTCTCGTGGTCCAGTAGAAAATAGAACACAATTGCACTTTCCACTACTGAAGCTGAGTATATTGCCTTAGGAAGTTGTGTGGCCCAAGTTCTTTGGTTAAAGCAACAAGTTTTGGACTTAGGTTTACCTGTTGGCACAATTTCTGTCCTATGTGATAATACTAGTGCCATCTGTATCTCTAAGAATCCAATCCAACATTCTAGGACCAAACACATTGATATAAGGCATCACTTCATTAGGGACCATGTTATAAAAGGGGATATTGAGCTACATCATGTAGCAACTGAAAATCAGCTGGCTGACATATTCACTAAACCACTGGCCTTTGACTCATTTAGCATTTTGAGAACTAGATTAGGAGTGATTGATATAACTGCTTAATTCTGATGACTGCTGATTTCTGATTGGTCTGATTATTATTCTATTTCTGTTAGTTAGCTTTTTGATTTGCTTATTTGCTTTCAGTTATTTTTACTGTTTCTTTGTCTACTGATTTCTGTGTTAGCCTTGCTGTTAGTTTGATTTGAATATTTACATTGATGTAATTTTCTACCTATTTTTATTCACTAGTTCATCTTTTTTATTTACTATTTTATATTTTTCAAAATCAGATCACTGCTCACTACTTCTGATAAACTGAATTTCTGACTAAGAGTTTTACCTTAATTTTATTTGGAAGCTGGTAAGCAGTGATTGATTCCACTGAATCTGTTAAAGGGAAGAAATATTGATGATTGTTTCTCTTCCTCTAACTCCTTTACTGGTGTATTATTTCTTTTGGATAAAAATCTTCTTTAAAATTAGAATATTAGTTTTTGAAATAGAGATTTGTTTTATCTTCCTACAGTAATCTACCTCATATGAATAGTGTTTTCAAAGTCTTGACTCATTGTTATGATTTTCTAAACCAAGTGCTTGCACTTATCATACGACATATGACTTTTGTTTTGTGAATTACTCTTCCTTATTATGGAGAGCGTCTCCTATATCTGGAAGATAATTTCACAGCTGAGACTCTTTAATAATCATGAATTGAAGAAAGCTTACAAAAGATGCGCAGTGCACCAAAAAATTGAAAAAGAGGCATAAAATGAGCCCAAAGCTGAAAAGATGCGAAATATCACCAACTAAAAGATACACAAAGTGTATCAAAAATGAAAAGATGCACAAAGCGCCAAATAAATTGAAAAAGAGGCACAAAATGAGCCCAACCAAGCTTTCTTTCCTTTCCGATCATTAAATGTCTTAGAAAAATCCGTGCGCCACTTAATATTTTCAAAAGCTTGTGTTTGAAAATCCTGATTTCTGATTTATTACTTTGTAACACTTTTATATCAGATATTTTTTTGGAACGAAGCTTAAAAGGATCTCCTTTCGAATCTAATTTATTTTCTTCTGAATTGAATTTTTGGTTTGAAAGAGATTTGCATCGATAAGGTGCCCGAGGTGGGAGTTACGAAAGTCAATTTTTCCAACTTTTCTAGATTTCAGCGCTGTCAATCATCTTCTTATTGGTTTTTGGATTTAAAATCAAGAAAAAATTTCGATTTACTCGAGCAGCTTGATAAAAAAAAGGGGTGCCATTCACAACTACTTCAACCCACCACCGCCACCTCCTTCCGATCAGGATCCGCCTCCGTTCTAGTTTTCTATTTTGTACATGTCTTCTTTTCTGTTTTGTATTGATGTTTCAGTGTTCTGTTTTTTCCTCCTACTTTTTGTGATGTCAAAAGAGGGAGTCAGTTGTAGTCGTTTTGATTTTTTGTTATGTGTTATATTTCCTGTATTAATTTAGTTGTTAAATAAAAATACTAATAATAATAATATATTTATTTTTCAATTTTCTAGTTATTGTTATTTTCAAACTACTGTATAAATATTTTTCATCATCAAAAAGGGGGAGATTATTGCAAATCTGGTTTTGATGATGACAAACATGTTTCCAGTGTGTTTTGCTTGGCTAACCCGTTTCAGGCACAAAAGATTACGAGCAACTCAAGCCAACTCAAGATCGGGTCCAAGTGTATCCAATATACTGTTTTTCCTTTTCTTGAAATAATTGTAATGTAACTGTTCCCCCAGCTAAGTAACCTTGCACACACACACTCAAGGGGAGAGCTTGAGTGAATTAGAGTTTCTGTTCATTTTTTGTTCAGATCGTCCTGGACGATATTCACATCATCCTGGACGATCCAGTAAAAATAGAAACCCTAATTTGGGTGACCAAGTTAAGTGCGTCTGATTAAGCAGATCATCCTGGATGATCTTTGGATCATATAGGACGATATGCTCAAATCAGAAATTCTGAGCTGCCAGATCAAGTTAGGCATGTTTTTATTTTAAGTTATTTGGTCTGATCGTCCTGGAGGATACATGTATCATCCTGGATGATTCAGTACAATCATGCCTAAATTAGTCTGGTAATTAAGAAAAGCAATTAATATTTAATTGATACGATCATATCATCCTAGACGATCGCAGGATCGTGCTGGACGATCATGATCGTCTAAGTGTATTTTAGCTGTACGACCCGAACTGTGCTCAGGATGATTTTGGCACTTTTTGAACTAATCGTACAGGACGATACCGTTATCATCCTGGACGATACCCTTATCATCCTCGACGATCAAGTCATTTTTTGGTCGTCCAGCACAGTTTCCTCTGGACGACCCGAACTGTCTTCTGGATGATATTCCTCGATTTACACTAATCGTCCCGGATGATCGCAGAATCGTACGGGACGATATGAACAACTTTTTGAACTGATTGTCCAGAAGAGCCAGATCGTCCAGGCTGAATCAACTGAATTTGAACTGATCGTCCTGGACAATCTTGGCCGACTAGTTGAGCTTTAGGGCAAATTTTAAGCCCTCCTATAAAAGATCTTTTTCTTTCAACAAGAAAAATCTTTTGCCACTTTTCTTTCCAGAGAACCCTTAGAGAGAGATAGAGTTTGGGAGAGAGAGAGAGAGGATCTTGTGAGGGGGAGTTCGTGAGGGGTTCACGAAGGTTGCTCCAAGCAAGGATCATAGTCTTCTTCTCTGCTCATCGTCTTTCATCGTATCGGTGTTCTTTGGGAGAGAATCATCGGCAAGAAGATCCGAGGTTCTCTGCCTGCTTCAGGAGGAAGCAAAAGGTCATTGGGTTCTCTGCCTGCTTCAGGTGGAAGCAAAAGGAGGTCAGGTTGTCTGCCTCACCGGGTGGTGGAAAGGAGGTTTTTGTACAGGCTTCTCCGCCTTGCTGTGAGAGCAAAAGGAGAGTCGCTTTTTGTTTAGTGCAATACCCGAAGGGGAGGCTCCGGGGAGTGGACGTAGGTCAAGTTGACCGAACCACTATAAAATTTGGTTTGCTTTTCTGATTCTATTTTGTACTTTACTTTTTCTGATATTAACTGCTTGGGTGAATATCTGTGATTGATCTTTTCGTTCTTGTTTACTTGTTTCTGCTGCTAAGTTTCGAAAAGATTTTTTTGTTGCTAGTGAAATTTTTAAATAACCAATTCACCCCCCCCTCTTGGTTAGCCTCGGGACTAGTTCACTAGGGTCTTAACATTCCTATCGAACTTTCAGTATGATATGATTGATTTCTACTTAAAGGGAGGAAAAACAAGTTTTTCTTCACTCAACCCTTCTCAAACATCCTTTTTCCTCCCAAAGATTTCAATTCTTATAATGGCCGATAGAAAGCGTTCAAGGGCTCTCATCAGTAGTTCCTCCTGATGACCCATGGATCCTCGCTTCGTCGAAGTAGCAGACGAAGAGGCTTACAATCATTACAAGACTTCTTGAATCACACCCTCCAAAATTATAAATCAAGAAATTCTAAACTTCCAAGTACTCAATCTTTTTGCTCGCACCCCTTTTCCATTCATTCTCACTCTTACCTACCCGTTCAATTCTAAACTCCTTTCTAAATTCTTTGCCAGCCTCCGTATTAATAGTGAGGATATTACCCTCTAATCTTTTGTCAATAAGAGGCTTGTTGAAATTACCTACTAAGATTTTCATGAATTCCTCCATCTTGTTACTACTGGCAAAAAAGTTCACCTTGCAACATCTAATACTGATTATGACTAGACCCTTGCTAACACTACCCTTCAGGAATCAAATGTGATATACCACATTCCTCATGCCAATACCTTAGTGTAGGATGCTAGAATTATTCAATATATCCTTCGTAACTCAATAATACCAAAAGCTGGGGATCGAATCAATATCACACATCTTTTATCTCTAACCACTTATTTCATAATGCTTGAGATTAACTTTAATGCAGCTGATGTAATTATTTGATATCTTAAGAATTTAAGCTGCATTCGAGATCCCAGACATAAAATAAATCCAAATCTTGCCTTAGGTCACATAATTGCCTTCATTCTTGAATCTAAATACAACTTCCAATTTCCTGCACCATCAGATCATCTCCCAATTTTCTATTCAAAAATCTCCTTCACGTCCTTCACAGCACTCACCCCATAATGTACACTATGTGGACCCTGAGCCAGAGGCAACAAAGGGAGGGCCAGCACCAGTTCTAGCTCCAACACCTATCCAACATCAATCTTAGTATGATATGCTGGTTCAGAGGTTTGACTAGTGGGAGGCTCTTTTTGACACCTATGTAGTAGAACAACAATAGCAACATGATAATGATATGGCTCATTTTGACACCTATGTAGCAGACAAGAAACAACAACCTGCAAATGATATGGCTTGGCTTGGATAGCAGTTTGCCTTCATTTATTGATTCTTCCAACCACCACCACCACCACCTCCTCTATCTGATCAGGACTCTTTATATTTTTAGTTTGTTCTGTGTTAGTGCTTGTGTTTATATTATTTTTATGTCTCTGCTTTGTGATGTCTATTTTATTTTGGAGTCTTTGTTTCGTTGTTCCCTCCTTTTTTTGATGTCAAAATGGGAAGTAGGTTGTTGTTGGTTGTTTGTACTTCTTGTTATGTTATGATTAGTTCACTATTTTTATCTATGTTTTCTCACTCATTTTTTATGTTTCTTTTATTTCTTATTTAAAAAAATAACAAAAAAAAAACTCTCCCTAGTTTTAAAAATTCAATTAATAAGGAGGTGTTTAAGACATAATAAAACTTTTTTACTTGTAATTAAAATCAATAATATTTGCCATCATTAAAAAGTGGAAGATTGTTATAAATCTTGACCGAAGTCCTGTAATTTTGATAATAAAAAATATTATTGGATTTCTTATTATGCTATCACCTGTTAATTTTTATTATTACATATCTATTTTTTCTTATGCTATAACATTTTAGATTCATCGTACATTGTGCAAAACGGATCATCTCAAAATTGAGTAAAATAAGGTTAAAGTAACTAGAAGAGTCTTTAATTTTTGCTTTTTCTTTTTCTACTTTTCTTGAGTCAAAATTATATTTTTGGTGGATACTAAGCTTGGTGATCGTGCACACACACACTTAAAGGAGTGATACAGTAACAAAATTAAAAGTTTAATTTTTTGAATTAATCATACTATACGATCCAGATTATACTCTACGATCACCTAATCAAAAAATCATTAAAATGACTAATTGTGATAATAAGAGTAATTTGAACTAGGTTTTTTGTTAGGCCTTGTATTTAATCTCTCTCATTAGATTTGTTTCAGACTTTTGGCTGCTGAGTGTTCTTAAGGGAGATCTTAAAGAAGAAGATCTAGGAGAGCTTTGTGAAAGTTCGATAGGGATTTTAAGCCCTAGTGAACTAGTCCCGAGGCTAACCAAGAGGGGGGGTGAATTGGATATTTGAAACAAAAAAAATCTTTTTATAACGTGCAGCGGAAACGAATTAAAACAACGATAAAAAGATCAATCACAGATAATACCTAAGAAGATAATCGCAATAAAATAAAGTGCGGAAAAATAATAAGAAAGAACACACCGGATTTATAGTGGTTCGGTCCAACCTGACCTACGTCCACTCCTCGGAGGCACCCTCCAAGTATTGCACTAAACCAAAAGTGTCTCTCCTTCAGCCCCCACAGCTAGGCGGAGAAGCCCTTACAAAATCACTTCCACCTTCCCCGGTGCGGCGGAGTAGCTGGGTCCTTTGACACCAAAGAGCACTTCTTCTTCCCAAAACTTCCTTCGAGATAAGCCTTGAATCCGACGGTACTTAGGTGCAAGCCTGCCGGAGCAACCGTGTGAACCCCCTCACACTCCCTCGAGAAACCCCCTTCCCAGGCTCTTCTCCCTCTCAAACTCCACTCTTTTCTCTCTCCCTTTCAAGCTCTCTCTTCAAGTTTTCTCCAAAAGAACGAAGCCTCAATGGCTGCCAAAGACACTTATCAAGTGCCTTGAGAAAGCTTAAATAAAGAGCTCCAAAAACCCTTCCAAATTAGTTCAGGCGGCAAATATCGTCCAGGACGATCGCCGGATCGTCCAGGACGATGTGCTCCAAAAGACAGCTTCAGAAAACCCTAAAAACTAAATTCTGCCGCCAAAAATCATCCATGACGATCGCAGGATCGTCCAGGATGATGTGCAGAATTTGACCTGATAGTCCCGTACGATCCTGGGATAGTCCAGGACGATCAGAACAAATTTTGCACAAATCGTCCAGTACGATATATAAATCGTCCAAGACGATTAGAACAAATTTTGACTCTTAAATCCTTGCCTAAATTGTCGTGGAGGCTAGGGTTTTGAGATCATATTGGATCATCCAGGACGATTAGTTCAATGAACAGATCGTCCTGGACGATCAGAAATCGTCCAGTACGATTTATTCAAAAGTTGAACTTCTGGTTTTGACAGGATCTCACTCCCCCTAAGTATGTGTACACATGATTATAAATAAACATATACCATTACAGGACTTGACTCAAGGAATTAAAAAGTACATCAATGAGAAATACAATAAAGCCTATTCTACTCATTCTTAGGTCTTGAATCTTTCTTGTATTGATGCATGCTGTTCCTGAAATGTTAGTACACACACAAATAAATATACATTCCAAATATTAGAAGATGTGAGCCATAATGTTTGTTATCATCAAAACAGAAACTTGTGGGCCCGAGTCATAACAATCTCCCCCTTTTTGATGATGGCAAATATTACTGGTTGAATTTGCAAAAAAGATATTTTCTCCTAATCTCCCCCTCACTAAGAAAAAGTCTTTTAAAAATAGGGAGAAATACTTTCTTTTTTTTTTTAATTTTTAAAATAACTACAACAACAATATGATGTAAAATAAACAACACAAAAATAAATATCACAAATACAACAGTACGTAAAAAATAACACAAATACAACAGTATGTTCTCCCACTTTGACATTATCAAAAAGAGGAGGAGCAAAAATTTGAAAAGTCACCTCTTAAGGTTCTCCAAAACTTAGTAAGACATGAATTGACTTCTTTGAACCCAGAAAGGTTAGAGAATCAGAAAATGTAAATCCAAACTCAGGTTTTTTTTTTAAAAGGCGAAAAAACTTTTTAAGCCAATATCTAAATCAAGGAACAAATTAGATAAGGAAACAAAAATATTTCAAAACTCCTTTCATGAAATACATCTAATAGAAGATTGATGCAAAGTAATGAATCAAAAAATCTTGATTTTCAAACTCAAGTAACGAATCTATCAAAAAGTCATAAGAGTTTTCTAAACTTTAAAGATTTACAAGAATGGAAGCAGCTTTTATGGGCTAATTTTGTGCCTCTTTTTCAATTTATTTGGCGCTTTGTACATCTTTTAATTTTTGATATACTTTGTGTATTCAATTTGGCAATTTCGCATCTTTTCAGTTTTGGGCTCATTTTGTGCCTCTTTTCAATTTATTTGGCGCACTGCGCATCTTTTGATTGCCTCCTTTCTAAATCTTTAAAATCAGCAAACCTTATTCTTATGATAAAGACGAACAACCTAAATAAGATAATCTTAAGGTTGGTTCAATAATTTGCAAAAGATTCCTATGAGATAGAAAAAATGTTGGGAGATGAAAAAAGTTTTAATTTCAAAAACCAATTTATAATCTGAAACAGATTTTGACTCAAAAGTAAGATAGCCTTATTCAAAGAAATGAGATAGAGAGACAAAATCATGAGTTTCCTTCCTTTACTTGATTTTAGAGAAATCAACCACAACTAACAAAGTATTTAGAAAATACAGGAGGTAAATTTTCTATTTTTAGAAAATAAGATCTTAAAAAATGATTTAAAATAAGAGGTGTTATGTGTGTGCTTGATCAGAGGAATAATAAAAAATATCAAAAATTTTAAAAGGAAAAACAAAAATACTAAAACACAGAAAACACAATGAATAAACAATAGTAACAGAAAAACAAAACAAAAAATATAAACACACAAAAAGAACATTAATTTACATCAGCTTGCTCCTGATCTGATGATTCAGAAGCTAGATCTGCCTAGGACATTTTTCGTTTTGCATTATCAACCCTTATTATAATTTGCTTAGCTTTACCCTTTTCCTTTTCAGGAAGGGTTCTTAAGTTCGGGGACTGATTTTTCATATGTCTAGGCTTCCTACATCCAAAACAAATAACATCAGAAGAAAACTTTACATTCTTACCATTTTTTCCTTTGTTCCACTTTTGATGTTGATGTTTGTGCCTTAGTAGATTTTTCAATTTATTTGTTGCTGATGCTAACTCTTCACTTTCATCACTTTCTGAGTTATTTTTTCCAATGTCTTCAGTTTTCAGCACTATCGTTTTATCTGCATCCAAAAGCTTTTGACCCAAACCTTGCTCGTAGGCAATGAGTGAGCCAATCAAATTATCAATAGAATATTCATTCAAATTTTTTGATTCAGAAATTGCAATGACTTTGGCATCAAATTTAGGAAGTAGAGAACGTAGGATTTTATTAACTTTTTCAAAATTTGAAAGTTCTTTTCCTAAAGCATATAATGATGTCACAATTTGAGAAAACCTAGTAAACATGTCCAAGATCGTTTCATAAGGTTTCATGCTAAAAAGTTCATAATCATGCATTAACATATTTAGCCTAGATTGCTTGATTTCACAAGTACCTTCATATATAGTGCATAATTTATCCCAGATTTCTTTGCCGGAAGTGCATGCAGATATTAACATACAATCATCAGAATTTAAAGCACAGAAAAAACAATTTAATCATTTAGCATTTAATTGAGCATTGATCTGATATGTTCTACTCCATTCAAAAAAGGGAATATCAATTTTAATTTCATTTACAATACGTGACGGTGCAGAATAACCAATTTGAATCATATGCCACATGCGATAATCAATAGATTTCAAGAAAGTAGACATACGGATTTTCCAAAAATCAAAAGTAATATTTTCAAATAAAGGTGGCCGGGTGATTGAATATCCTTCCGCAATATTACAATTACAAAAATTAGCCATGGATCGAATTCAAAAGTTTTTAAACTTAAATTTTGAATCCCACTCTGATACCACTTGAAAGTTCGATAGGAATTTTAAGCCCTAGTGAACTAGTCCCGAGGCTAACAAAGAGGGGGGGTGAATTGGATATTTGAAACAAAACAAAAATCTTTTTATAACGTGCAGCGGAAACGAATTAAAACAACGATAAAAAGATCAATCACAGATATTACCCAAGCAGATAATCACAACAAAATAAAGTGCAGAAAAATAATAAGAAAGAACACACCGGATTTATAGTGGTTCGGTCCAACCTGACCTACGTCCACTCCTCGGAGGCACCCTCCAAGTATTGCACTAAACCAAAAGTGTCTCTCCTTCAGCCCCCACAGCTAGGCGGAGAAGCCCTTACAAAATCACTTCCACCTTCCCCGGTGTGGCGGAGTAGCCGGGTCCTTTGACACCAAAGAGCACTTCTTCTTCCCAAAACTTCCTTCGAGATAAGCCTTGAATCTGACGGTACTTAGGTGCAAGCCTGCCGGAGCAACTATGTGAACCCCCTCACACTCCCTCGAGAAACCCCCTTCCCAGGCTCTTCTCCCTCTCAAACTCCACCCTTTCCTCTCTCCCTTTCAAGCTCTCTCTTCAAGTTTTCTCCAAAAGCACGAAGCCTCAATGGCTGCCAAAGACACTTATCAAGTGCCTTGAGAAAGCTTAAATAAAGAGCTCCAAAAACCCTTCCAAATTAGTTCTGGCGGCAAATATCGTCCAGGACGATCGCCGGATCGTCCAGGACGATGTGCTCCAAAAGACGGCTTCAGAAAACCCTAAAAACTAAATTCTGCCGCCAAAACTCGTCCAGGACGATCGAAGGATCGTCCAGGATGATGTGCAGAATTTGACCTGATAGTCCCGTACGATCCTGGGATAGTCCAGGACGATCAGAACAAATTTTGCACAAATCGTCCAGTACGATATATAGATCGTCCAGGATGATTAGAACAAATTTTGACTCTTAAATCCTTGCCTAAATTGTCATGGTGGCTAGGGTTTTGAGATCATATTGGATCGTCCAGGACGATTAGTTCAATGAACAGATCGTCCTGGACGATCAAAGATCGTCCAGTACGATTTGTTCAAAAGTTGAACTTCTGGTTTTGACAGGATCTCACTCCCCCTAAGTATGTGTACACATGGTCATAAATAAATATATACCATTACAGGACTTGACTAGAGGAATTAAAAAGTACATTAATGAGAAATACAATAAAGCCTATTCTACTCATTCTTGAGTCTTGAATCTTTCTTGTATTGATGCATGCTGTTTTTGAAATGTTAGTACACACACAAATAAATATACATTCCAAATATTAGAAGATGTGAGCCATAATATTTGTTATCATCAAAACAGAAACTTGTGAGCCCGAGTCGTAACACTTTGGGAAGAAGAAAGGGAGAGCCTGTGTGTGAGGGAGAAGTAGTGTGAGGGGTTCACACGGTTGCTCCAAGCAACTATCTTGCCTTGTTTCCTCTAAGTGTTTGTCTAGGTTTCTTAGGTGGCTCTAGGAAGAAATTATTTAGCTCAAAGTCGTGGTTCTCTGTCATTACCAAGAGGGTGAGAAAGGAGTTCATGGTTCTTTGCCATCTCCATGAGGGAGAAAAATATTAAAGGTCCTCTTTCGTCACCAGGAGGATGAGAAAGGATTTTGAGATACTTTGCCTTATCCAGAAGGGAGAAAAAAATTGAAGGTCTACTGCCGTCACTAGGAGGGTGACAAAGCTTCCAGTTCTCTACCGCACTTAGTTTAGTGGAAGTGATTTGTGTAAGGGTTTCTCCACCTTGTTGTAGGGGCAAAAGAAGAGACACTATAGTGATAGTGCAATACTAAGAGTGGGGGAGTCTGGAGAGTGGTCATAGGTCATTATTTGATCGAACCACTATAAATTTCTGATGTGTTTGTCTGATTTCTTATTTTATGCATTTTAATATTTCATATTTAATTTTTTATGATAACTGTTTGGTGAAAATCAGTGATCAATGATTTGCTCTATTAATTAAAAAATCATCATTATTATTTCAATTTTTGATAACGTTAATTGCTTATGCATCAAGCAATAGTAGTTTCTTATTTTCAAATTACTGAAATAAAACCAAAAGCATATTAGTTGAATTTTTAAGCAAGCGATTAATTTTTAAATTCAGCATGTGAGGCGTTCACATGGTTGCTCCAAGAAACTATCTTGCCTTGTTTCCTCTAAGTGTTTGTCTAGGTTTCTTGGGTGGCTCTAGGAAGAAATTATTTAGCTCAAAGTCGTGGTTCTCTGTCATTACCAGGAGGGTGAGAAAGGAGTTCGTGGTTCTCTGCCACTCCATGAGGGTGAAAAATATTAAAGATCATCTTTCGTCACCAGGAGGGTGAGAAAGGATTTTGAGGTTCTTTGCCTTCTCCAGAAGGGAGAAAAAAATTGAAGGTCTACTGCCGTCACTAGGAGCGTGACAAAGCTTCCAGTTCTCCGCCACACTTAGTTTGGTGGAAGTGATTTGTGTAAGGGTTTCTCCACCTTGTTGTAGGGGCAAAAGGAGAGACACTATAGTGTTAGTGCAATACTCGGAGTGGGAGAGTCTAGAGAGTGTTCGTAGGTCATTATTTGACCGAACCACTATAACTTTCTGGTGTGTTTGTCTGATTTCTTATTTTTTGCATTTTAATATTTCTTATTTAATTTTTTATGATAATTGTTTGGTGAAAATTAGTGATTAATGATTTGCTCTGTTAATTAGAAAATCATCATTATTATTTCAATTTTTGATAACATTAATTGCTTCCTCATCAAGCAATAGTAGTTGCTTATTTTCAAATTACTGAAATAAAACCAAAAGCATATTAGTTGAATTTTTAAGCAAGTGATTAATTTTTAAATTCAGCATGTGAGGGGTTCACACGGTTGCTCCAAGCAACTGTCTTGCCTTGTTTCCTCTAAGTGTTTGTCTAGGTTTCTTGGGTGGCTCTAGGAAGAAATTACTTAGCTCAAAGTCGTGGTTCTCTGTCATTACCAGGAGGGTGAGAAAGGAGTTCGTGGTTCTCTGCCATCTCAATGAGGGAGAAAAACATTAAAGGTCCTCTTTCGTCACCAGGAGGGTGAGAAAGGATTTTGAGGTTCTTTGCCTTCTCCAGAAGGGAGAAAAAAATTGAAGGTCTACTGCCATCACTAGGAGGGTGACAAAGCTTCCAGTTCTCTGCCGCACTTAGTTTGGTGGAAGTGATTTGTGTAAGGGTTTCTCCACCTTGTTGTAGGGGAAAAAGGAGAGACACTATAGTGATAGTGCAATACTCGGAGTGGGAGAGTCTAGAGAGTGTTCGTAGGTCATTATTTGACCAAACCACTATAAATTTCTGGTGTGTTTGTCTGATTTCTTATTTTTTACATTTTAATATTTCATATTTAATTTTTTATGATAACTGTTTGGTGAAAATCAGTGATCAATGATTTGCTCTATTAATTAGAAAATCATCATTATTATTTCAATTTTTGATAACGTTAATTGCTTCCGCATCAAGCAATAGTAGTTGCTTATTTTCAAATTACTTAAATAAAACCAAAAGCATATTGGTTAAATTTTTAAGCAAGCGATTAATTTTTAAATTCAGCAATTCACCCTCCCCCCCTCCTGGTGTGCCTAGGGACAGTTCACTTAGGCTTAACATCTTATATCGAACTTTCAGTGAGGACTCACACCTAACCTTAAATGACTAGTGGAATGTAAATATGATCCCTGGGGAAGGTTGCCGCTTGGGAACTTATACCTAACCTTTGGAAAAGATGAGTGACTAGTAAAGGTTTTGTGTCTTATACCTAATGACATAAGAAGTAAGATTCGAAGACTCATGCACTTATCAGTGCTACACATAAGATTGAAATGTTAAAGGAGATTCGATTTGTTTTTAATGTTGATTTTCCCTCTCCAATAAAGAAATGATGTCAACAACTTGCAAATGTTCTATTGGAGATCATAAGCTTTTGTGTACATCATGTTCTTTGGCTGGGGGGGGGGGAGATTGAAAAGGATTTTTAATTTAAAGATTTTGAAAATTTTCTTTCCCCTTCCATCATAAATGACCCTAATAACTTACAAATACTATACTAGGGATCGTAAGCTTTTATACATGCCATTTTTTTAGGAAAAGAAAAAGAAATTAAAGAACTTTTGAATCTTAACTTTGATTTCTTTTGATTTTTTTAGGATTTGAATTTTTTTTGATAATTTTAACTCTTCCTCACTTCCCTACAAGAAAAGATAGACATGAAAAACATACAAAATATTCTGGTAGGAATTTTTTTTTTATGCAAGTCATTACTTTTGAGGAAAGGAGAAAGAGAGAGAGAGAGAGAGAGTAGTTCAATCATCCTAAATAGATAGTATCTGTCAAAGCATCTTAACTACTTGTGAGGAAATTAAAGTTTTAGTGAGGTTTGATTTTAAAAATTAAAATTTTGAATTTCAGAACCCAATATAAATGACAAGTGTGGTAGGATTTAGAAAAATAAGGAAAGGCGGGTTGAGTCTCTTAAATGAATGATTTGAACCTAATTGTAGTGAGTTTAATCAAATAGCCAAAACTTAACGACTTTTGTGAAGAAAGTTGTAGTTTCAACAAGCTTTTCAAATGTCAATGATATTGAAGAATTTTTTTTGATGTGAATAGAGTCATTTATACTCTAACTTTTGAGCTTAGTCAATCATGTACTAGATCAAATTGAGCTTGATTTTGACTAGAAGTATGGTAGGGATGAAAATAAAGTCATCATGGACCTCACCTAGGATAGAACCCCTCATATTCTAACATCCCGACTTAGTCAATTATGGATTAAATCTTGACATGATATGTCACAACACGACTCGATATGACCCGATATCACACATGACATACCGTGTCCGATTATAGCAAGACTGACCCCAAGATCTGGTTGGAGAGATACTAAAATAAAACTTTCAATTTTTAGACTACATAGAGCCACTATTGAATGCAATATAAAGCGAAATACTACTGAATCTCAACATGATTTTTCTATATATCATCCAAAATATATATAATTTGAAATCTATTTACTATAATTCTTGGCAAAAGTGAGCGCAAAAAAATAAAAGTCAAGCTTGTAAAAAATCAAAACTAATCAAAGCATACCTACAACACAGATCGGAGTGTGCTATCCAAGCTGCTAAGCTCGCTCCTTACCCTTCCTCGGGCCTGAAAATAAAAAAGCAGGAATGAGCTAATATGGGTCAGTAGGCTACCGTAACCTAAAATAGAAATCAGTAACTAAAACCGAAAGAACTAAAATCACTATTTTGAATCATATACTAAAATTAAATATAATTAAATAAATACTAAAAAGAACTGAATTATAAGCAAATACTTCATAACAGAATCCCACCTTGGTAGCCCATTGGTTCCGGCATAACAACACTTAGGTAACAGAATCTCACAAGCATATTGAAATCCCACCTAGGTCGCCCACTGGTGCCGGCATAACAAAATCCCACCTCGGTAACCCACTGGCGCTAGCGTAACAAAATCCCACCTCGGCCGCCCCTGACGCCGGCATCACATCACAATACTTTATAACATATTTTTCAATATATTTTATTAATTAAAGCATAATCAGACTGAATTAAAAAATTTTCAAAATGTCCCAACAATAGATAATAGAAATACTATTGAGTAAAAATTCACAGTTTCTAAACATAATCAAATTATAACAAATTGTGTAAAATATCATTCTGAAGCTTTAATTAAATTATAGCAATATTTTTAGATATCAAAATAAATTTTTGGGTAGGCAAAAATTATAACTTTTTCAAAGTCATCCTACTCAAAATATTCGTAATAATAATATGTATAACTATAAAATGTTACGTGATAAAAGTTTTACAAAAATAAAGTTATCATCATTCTTTGATAACGAAAATACAAATTTAATCAGAAAAATACCAGAAAATATAGAATTATTGAAATATGAAATAGGCAAAATGTAACCTACCTCGAGACGAGCAAATTTTCCAACTAGGCCGATAGATAAAAATGGCTCTACGATTGCCAAAATAAGCTTCCTTTTTCTCTCCTCTTTTTTCTTCTCATTTCTCCCAAATGTTCTATGTTAAAAGAAATAGCTTAGGAAAAATAAAATGACTTAGGAATTTATTAAGTGGGATTAGATATTTAGGAAAAATAATGATTTAATAATAATATTTTAATAAATTTTTAATATAAAATTTATAAAAATTCTTTTAGGGATTCTAAAATTTATAGAAAAATATCCATAAAATAACTTATTTTATTTAGAAAAATCTGATGAAATTTGTTTGCAAAAAAGACACATGATGGTCCCAAAACCTCCACTTGTATCTTCAGGTGCCAATTTTTTAAGGAATTTCACAAGTGCCCAAAAATTATGAAAAATAAGGGAAACTAAAACACAATAATAAACATATTATGGAGAAGACGGTTTATGCTTTGGGCTTATACTGACACCTGAATAATTCTTGACTGTTATAGGTAAAAATGCAATTTTTAAAATTTTGAGTTATAATAATCCACCCACCTAAAATAAATGTCATCATCGACATTCTCAAATCAAAATACATCAGAATAAACCTAGGTAGAGCTGTCTCATCTTAGATTCCTTCTCCCAAGTAGCCTCTTTGACGGTCTTGTGCTTCTACTACACCTTAACCATTAGAATCTATTTGCTCCTTAATTTTTTAACATCATATGCCAAAATCCTATCTGGCTCTTCTCTGTATTGTAGGTTTGGATAAGCCTTCACATCATCAGCATATAATCTCTTTCCAGAATCCGATATTTACTATATTAAAGAAAATACATGAAATACATAGTGTACATCGGGCATATGATCAGGTAACAATAACCTGTAAGTAGAACTATCAATCCTCTCAATAATCTCAAAAGGTCTAATGAACCTTAAACTCAGCATACTGATTCTTCCAAATCTACTAACAACTTTCATCAGGCTGACTTTAACATTAAAAAAAATCACCAACCTGGAATTTCACCAGCTAGTGTTTTTAATCATCATATTTCTTCTATCTATCCTGTGCAGCTCTCAATCTTTCTCTGATTAGTTGAATTTTTATTATAGTGTTATCCACAAAAGTTGATCCTATCACCTGTCTATCACCAACCTCTGTCAAAAATAAATGTGTCTTGCACTTCCTACCATATAGGGCTTTATAAGGAGTCATGCCAATACTAGACTAATAATTATTATTATATGCAAACTTTATCAGTAGGATGTGATCCTCCCAACTATCACCAGTCTATTACACATAATCTCAAAAGATCCTCCAGTACCTAAATAGTCCTTTCGGACTGTCTGTCTATCTGCGGATGAAAAGCTATACTAAAATGCAATTTCATACCTGTCCTTGTTGAAAGCCTCTCCATAATCTAGAGGTAAACCATCCATCACAATCAGATATAATCACCTTCGACATACCATATAATCTGATAATGTCTTTGATATATATTTATGATAATCTGTCTATCGAATTAGTCTATCAAATCAGAATAAAATGTGCTGACTTCATCAAATGATCAACAACAACCCAAATGGAATCATGTCCCTGCCTCGATTTGGGAAAACCCAAAGCAAATTCTATTGTGACCTCCTCCTATTTCCACATAGGGATAGGTAACGACTGCAAAAAACCACCTGGTTGTTGATGCTCTACCTTTACTAACTGACAGGCCTCACACTTTGAAATAAACTCAGCTATATCCTTCTTCAATCCAGGCCACCAGAATATACCTTTCAAATCTCCATACATCTTGCTGCTTCCTAGATGAGTAGTGTAGCCTAAGTAATGTGCCTTATGTATGATCTTAGCTCTCAGATTGTCAATAGAAGGAACCCATAATCTATCCTTGCAAAAATGACTCCATAATCAGATAAAGAGACTTTAGGTCTCTTACCAGCCTTAAAATGATCACTCAACTTTAGATACTTTGTATCTTATTTTTGGGCTTCTTGAATTCTTTCCTGTAGAGAAGGCTAAATAATCATCTGAACTAATAATTTTTTATCTATATTAGCAGATACCACCTCTATATCTAATTTCTCCATATCTCAAATAAAAAAGTTTACAGAAGTAAGCAATAAAAAAGAAATACATGAAAACTTTCTACTAAAAGTATCTGCTACTACATTCGCCTTACTAGGCTGATATTAAATAAATAGATCATAATCCTTAATCAGCTCTAACCATCTTCTCTGCCTCAAATTCAGATCCTTCAGAGTAAAAATGTACTTTAGATTCTGATGGTCAATAAAGATATCACATTTGACTACGTACAAGTAATGCCTCTAAATCTTTAATGCAAGTACAACAACAGCTAACTCAAGATCATATGTTAGATAGTTCTTTTCATATGGTTTCAACTACTGAGATACATAAGCAATCACTTTACCATGTTGCATTAGCACACATCCCAAACCTCTCAATGATGCTCCACTAAAAACTTGGAACCCTTGAGTGCCTAAAGGAATAGTCAAAATTAGAGCAGAAGTTAAACAATCTTTCAACAGCTGAAAACTCTCCTCACACTTCGGAGTCTATATAAAAGCTACTGACTTCTGAGTCAATCTTATTAAAGGCAAAGAAATATAAGAAAATCCCTAGACAAACTTCTGATAATAGCCAGTTACGCCTAAGAAATAATGAACCTCTGAAATTATAGTAGGCCTTGGCCAATCAAAAACAGCCTGAATCTTTTGGGGATCTACTGGAATACCTGCACTGTTCACTACATGCCCCAAAAATGAAATGCTCCTCATCCAGAACTCACACTTTGAGAACTTAGCATATAATTAATCTTGCCTTAGAATCTCCAGAGCAATCCTCAAGTGTGTTGCATGCTCCTCCTCAGATCTAGAATAAATCAGAATATCATTTATAAAGACGATCACAAATTGGTCCAAATACCTCCTGAAAGTCCTATTCATCAAACCCATAAAGACTGCAGGGGCATTAGTCATTCTGAATAACATGACTAAAACTCATAGTGTTCATACCTTGCATTAAATGTAGTATTTGCCACATCCTCTGCCCTTACCTTCAACTGATGATAACCAGATCGCATATCGATCTTAGAAAATACTAAACATCCAACCAGCTGATCAAATAAATTATCAATCCTAGGGAAATGATACTTATTTTTTATAGTGATTTTGTTCAACTCCCTATAATCAATATACATACGCATCATATCATCCTTTTTTTCATAAATAGAATATGTTCTTTTTATGGAGACACACTAGGGCAGATGAATCCCCTGTCAACTAACTCTTGAAGCTCCTTAGGTGCTATTCTATACGGAGCTTTAGAGATTGGAGCAGTACCCACAAAAAGATCGATACAAAACTCTATCTCTTTGTCTAGCAGTAAAGTCACCAATTCCTTTGGGATGACATCTAAAAACTCTTGAACTATAGGGACACTACTCACAGAATCAGAAGAGAGTCTCACATTTCTGATAGATGCTAAAAATACTAGGCTATCATTCATCCAAACTCTATCCACTTCTAGAGAAAAAATCAAATAAGAGAGAACACCTCTGATTTCTTGAAATATGAAGCTCTCATTATTCTGATGCAAAGTCATTTTATTCTTCAAGCAATTAATCTGAGCCCCATATCGACTCATCTAGTACATACCCAAAATGACATCAAATGCATTAATAGGTAGCAAAATCAAACCAGATCTCCAAACTCTATCAAAAAATTTTAAATCACAAAAATAAACCCTACTAGCTACCATTCCATCTCCTGTAGGCAAAATCTCATACAAAGAAATAGGTAATAATATGGTAAAAAAATTAAGAGAATCAAAATAATACTAAGATATGAAAGAATGGATAGGACCATAATTGAAAAAAAAGACAAGGAGATGCAGAAATATAAGCCATACTTGTTACAATATTTGGGGACTCGCTAGCCTCTTGCTGCGTTAGACTATAAACTCCTGGATGCATTGGGGTCAAAGCAATAGAACTACCTGCACCTCGTGAACCTGCTAAAGGCTGACCTCGTGATACCAGACCAACATCCTGGCTACCATAATCCTTAGTATACGATTGAGGTGGTACTGCCCTCAGCCTACCCATGGTCGACTGCAAGTTCCTCTGAAATTAGAACATCTATTAAAACTACCTTGTGGATACTCAACAATCATATGTCCAAATTGACCATAATAAAAACACCTGCCTGATGCTCTATAACACTGATCACTGTGCCTTCTACCATATCGCTGACATAATGGGGCCTCACTCACTGAACCTTTAGAACTAATAACACTGCCTCTATCTGATCCAAAAAAAATTGATATTAGTTGTCCCCTCCTTTTGAACTCAACATGTGTTGCAAATATGGATTTAAGGATCATAATTTTGATGATAACAAATATTTTTGTTTCTCTACTAATGTTACTACTGCGCATCTGTTTGTAGTTGCCCTGCCTACTAACTTTTCAGGTCCATAAGATCAAGTGCAATTCAAGCCACCTCAAGATTAAGTAGATTAAGATTGAGTCAGTTTATAATTTCAAATTCTAATAATTTTTTACCTTTCTTGAGTCAAATATAATAAAGTGGATCCTCATGCTAAGTAATCTTGCACACACAAACTCAGGGGGAGAAATTTAGTGAATTTTTTTTTCTATTTTTGATCATATCGTACAGGATGATTCAAATATCATCCTAGATGATCATTTAAAAATAAAAACCCTAATTAGATCATCTGGGATATGTTAACCTGATTAAGTAAATTGTCTTAGATAATCCTCCCATCGTTCTGGATGATATTCTTAAATAAAAAATACTCAGCCACCAAATTGATTCAGGCATGTTTATGAAATTGAATTTATGTGTCTAATCTTACAGGACGATCCCAAATCATCCTAGATGATTCATACCAATCATGCCTAAATTAGTTAGGTGATTAAGGAGAGTAATTAAGGTTAGATTGATCGATCATATGGTTCGGGATGATCGTAGGATCGTACAGAATGATTAGTAAGGAAAATATTAACTTTCTCTTCAATCTGCTGGACGTCCTGAACTATCTGCTAGATGATATGTTCCTTTTTATACTAATCATACAAGATAATATTAACATTGTCCTGGATGATCAGTTATATTTCAAAGTCATCCTGATTCATCTGCTGGACGACCCGAACTATCTGCTGGACGATAATGTCTCATTTTGAACTAATCATATAGGATGATTGAAACATCGGCCTTGACAATTAATTATATTTAGTATTATCCTGCTTTATCTTATGTACGACCAAAACTATGTTCTGGATGATTTAGTTAATTTTGTACTAATCATATAGGATGATCCGACGATCGCCCTGGACGATCAGTTGCGTAAAATTAGAAAACTAGGATTTTTGAAGCCTGTTATTTAAGCAAATTGTTTTTACTTTTAATTAATATTTTTTATTATTTTCCACTTCAAGAGAGCTTAGAGGAGAAGGAGAGTTTGGGAGAGAGAGGATCTTATGAGAGGGAGTTTGTGAGGGGATTCACAAAGTTTGCTCCAAGCAAGGATTCAATCGCCGTCTTCCTTCTTCACCTTTAGTTCCATGGTGGCTCTAGGGAGATGATTATTAGCATCAGATTTTGGGTTCTCTGCCTGCTTCAGGAGGAAGCAAAAGAAGTTGGGGTTCTCTGCTTGCTTTAGGAGAAAGTAAAAGGAGTTGGGGTTCTCTACCTGCTTCAAGAGGAAGCAAAAGGATTCTAGGTTCTCTGCCAGCTTCAGGAGGAAGCAAAAGGAGTTGAAATTCTCTGTCATCTTCAGGAGGAAGCAAAAGGGGTCAAGATTCTCTACCTCACCGGTGTCGGTGGTAAGGTTTTGTAAGGGCTTCTCTGCCTTGCTGTGAGGGCAAAAGGAGAGTCACTTAGTTTTTAGTGTAATACTTGGAGGGGAGGCTCCGGGGAGTGGATGTAAGTCAAGTTGACCGAACCACTATAAATCTGGTGTGCTCTTTTCATTTACTTCTCTGCACTTTAATTTTCACATATTTCTGTGATCTGATATATGGTTGAAATATCCAATTTTGATTTTTTTCTTTCGCTTTAACTGGTTATGTTTTAAAATATTCAAAAGAACAAAAATAATTTTTTTTGTTTGTGTAAGAATTTTTAAAATATCAATTCACCCTCCTCTCTTGGTTAGTCTTGGGACTAGTTCATAAGGGCTTAACAACCCTAATAAACTTTTAATAGGTTCAAACTTGCTCTTCTTCTTAGAATGGCTACTACTAGCTGTCTCACTGCCAAATCTCTTATTACTTGTAATCCATCATTGTTTCACTACTAGCAGATCAGCCTATATCCTCTTGGCCCTTTTGACCAACTGAGCAAAGTTTATGATATCCTGTGCCAATAGTGGCTGTCTCAAAGCATCTCAGAGTCCCTCTAGAAATCGGTAACAATTCTCCTTAGAAGTGCTAACTAACTGTGGAGCATACCTAGAGAGAGTAGTAAATTATGCCTTATACTGCATCACTAACATGCTCCCTAAATCAACTTCAAAAAAGAGCTTTGTAACTATCTCTTAGCAGATGAAGGTATAAACTATATCCTAAATATCTCAGTAAACTCATCCCAAGTAATCATGGTATTTGCATGATCTTGAAACTTCTCTCTCTGTTGGCCCAAACAACAACGCTCTGCCTTACCATCAAATAAAAATGCAGCTAATGCAACTATCCTCTCAGAAGGATAATGCATCACATCCAGAGTCTTCTCTATCCTCATTTGACAATCCTTAGCTGCTCTAGACTCAATAACACCTAAAAGTCTAGGAGGCTGTAATCTCATGAAATTCTATAAATATCTATTCAAGTCATCAGATCTGGTACCAAAAACCCATTTGTGAGCCTTACCAACTAGCTATGCTACTATACCTATAATCTGAGAAATCACCTCAGAACTGATCACAGGAGCTGTACCCTAAACCTGAGCTGCCTGACTAGAACTCTGACTATTAGTCATTCTTTGAACTAGCTGAGGTGGATCAGCCATCTCAAAACATACAACTGAATGAAACACATGCATATAAAAAAATAAACAAAATGAGTACCCAAAATTATCCAGAATGATCTCAAATGCTTCTACAGATTAAATCTTATGGCTCTGTTACAATTCACTTTACCAACCTATGCTCTGATACCAAAAATATTATCATAACTAGACCCAATATTACTCGATATCACACAGGTCATACCGTATCCAATTGTGGCAAGACTGTCCCCAAGACTTGGTTGGAGAAATACTGAAATAAAATATTCAATTTATATACTACACAAAGCCACTATTGAATGCAATAAAAAGCAAAATACTACTGAATCTCAACATAATTCTTTATATATCATCCAAAATATATGTAATCTAAAATCTATTTATAATAATGCTTGGCAAAAGTGAGCACAACAAAAATAAAAGCCAAGTTTGTAAAAATCAAAACTAATAAAAACATACATATAATACAGATCAAAGCGTGCTATCCAAACTACTCAGCTCACTCCTTACCCTTCCCCAGGCTTGAAAATAAAAGCAAAAGTAGGAATAAGCTAATACGGCTTAATAGGCTATCGTAGCCTAAAACCAAAATCAATAATCAAAACCAAAAGAACTTAGATCACTGTGCTAAATCATATACTAAAATTAAATATAATTAAATAAATACTGAAATGAACTAAATTATAAGCAAATACTTCATAATAGAATCCCACCTCAGTAACCTATTAGCTCCAGCATAACAACATTTAGGTAACCAAATCTCACCAGCATAATAGAATCCCACCTCAGTCACCCACTAGTGCCAGCGTAATAGAATCCCACCTCGATCGCCCACTAGTGCCGGCGTAATAGAATCCTACCTCGGTTGCCCACTGGCCTCGACATCACATCACAACACTTTACAACATATTTTTTAATGCATTTCATTAATTAAAGCATAATTGACTCAATTCAAAAAGTGCCAAAATGTCCCAACAATAAATAATAGAAATACTACTGAGTAAAAATTCATAATTTCTGAACATAACTAAATTGCCCCAAATTATGTAAAATATCATTATAAAGATTTAATTAAACTGAAGTACTATTTTTAGATGCCAAAATAAATTTTTGGGTAGGCAAAAATCATAGATTTTTCATAATCACCTAGTGAAAAATTTTTAGAATATACTCAAAATATTCGTAATCATAATCTCAGTAACATATAAAAAGTTACGAGGTAAAAAATTTACCAAAAGAAAGTTCTCATTATTTTTCAGTAATGAAAATACAAATTTGATCAGAGAAATACCAAAAATATAAAATTATTGAAATCTGAAATAAGCAAAATGTAACATACATTAAGACAAACAATTTTCCCAACAGGGTCAACGGACAAAAATTGTTCTACGATCGCCAAAACCAAGCTTCCTTTTTCTCTACCCTCTCTTTTCTTCTCATTTCTCCCAAATGTTCTCTGTTAAAAGAAATGGCTTATAAAAAACAAAATGGCTTAAAAATTTATTAAGTGGGATTAGATATTTATGAAAAATAATAATTTAATAATAATATTTTAATAAATTTTCAATATAAAATTCATAAAAAAATTTTTAGGGATTCCAAAAATTACAAAAAAATATCCATGAAATAACTTATTTTATTTAGAATATGGTGAAATCGGTTTGCAAAATAGACACTTGATGATACCAAAACTCCCACTTGTACTGTTAGGTGCCAATTTCTTAAAGAATTTCACGAGTGCCTAAAAATTATTAAAAAATTAAGAAAATTAAAACACAACAATAGAGATGTTATGGAGAAGACAGCTTATTATTTGGGCTTATACTGACACCTAAATAAATTCTTGACTATTATAGGTATATAGTTTTCAAAATTTTGAGTTATAACATGATATCTGCCATGATGAATAAGAATATCAAACAATCTTCTTAAAATGAAGCAAGATGGAATATTCTTAGTAAAGCTTCAAAAATTATAGTTTTCAAATATTAAGACCTTGTCTGAAATCTCATCCAAATAGGGAGATATTTAAAAGAGAGTTGAAACTATTTCAATGCATCTCAATTAGGTTAGTTATATAAAGCCTAACAATAAATAACTAGCGCCATTATAAATTCAACTGGATTTATCATCCTTATGATTTTTTTGAAGTTAACCCTCTCATTGAGGCTTCATTTCTATTGGAGGCTTCATTTCTTAAACCCGAGAAACTTATTCTCACTTCCAAGCCTAAGAGAAGAAAATTAACCTTCTCGTGGTAGGAGTATAGAATTATAAATTGGATCATGTCCTATGACAAGAATAAATAACTTGACTAAGATAATTATGAATCAGGTTCATAAACTTACAACGATGCCTACAAGATGTATAACAACAAGAAGATGTGGAAGATTTTCATTTCTAACTTCAATTTAAGTTTGATATAAATTTTATTTTATAAGATTTTATTTTTAAACATAGTGATAAGATATTAGATGAATCCAAGCATGATTTCTTTTATTCAACATTAAAAAAGGAAAATCTTTGAAGATGTTGTGAAGTCACCTAACTTAGTATCAATATAAGGTCCATCAATTAATTTTGAGAAAGTCAAGCCACATGATAGAGAGAACATTTACAATATCATGGGTTAAATCTAGTAAGAAATTTTGAAGTGTCATAAGTCTTTGACTCAAAAGAGAATTTTGATGATCAGGAAGATAATCAATCTTAGTAAGGATTCCCCATTAGTTTTCTCAAATGGGTTAATAAATCCAAGTATAAGGTTAGATATAGTTGAATTTGAAAATACCACTATAAGAGAAAACTCAAAATAATGGATTGGAGATTTTATATGATTGATGAGGTCATTCAACTTTGCACATGCCTTAAGGCCCACTTTCCATCAGAGTTAAACCACATTATATAAGATAAATCATCATATCCATATGGTACCCTTACGAAATAGGTGTCAAAGGCGTTCCAAGCTCAGACTTACAGGAAGATTTAAAATAGAAGAATTTTGAATATTTTTTCCTTTGTCAATAGAATTATTTTTTAGCATTGAATTTGATTGTAAGTGATGAGGGCTCTTATGAGTAAATTTTTAAACTTCAAAACATCAACTAGTATATATATCTCCCTAAGTTTAGGAAAGTCATAATATGATTGAATAGAAAATTTAGAAATACAATTGAATTTAATTCAGATGATTACTATAAACCTTACAAAATAGGCTAAACTTTTTTTTCTTCAGGGTTTCTAAAATGAGGTGAAATGTGTCTTCCACCTATGGCATCAATCCACATAAGTGGTGGGAGGGAATGAAAATTTTTGAAGGATTGTCTCCACTTGATATTTGTTCCGTTGGTGGTAAGTGAATTGGTTGTTTGCTTATCGACATTAATAATTATGTATATCTTTCTTTGTTATTTTATGGAGTTAACCATAGCAACGCTTTCCATTATAATTTGAAGAAAATAGAGGTAAATTTACTTCAAGAGGAACAAACCTACTATTCTCTTTGACAAAATCTTTCTCATAGGCTTGACCTATATTTCTACATTCAACGTTTCTTAAATTGATTTTTCTTTAATTCTATATTTTTTAATATATTAAATAATGGACCCTATCCTACCAGACATATCGAGCTACAAAGACATGTAACAGCAATATGGTGTTAGGATAAGAAAAATATTTTGATTTGAAGGTTTGAGTTTTTGAACCCTATCTTACCACGCACATTAAACTACAGAAATATGTGACTACAACATATTGGTCGGGATAAAAAAAATTTTTTGATTTAGAAGTTTGAATTTACTTAAACTCTGTCTTACCACACACATAAAGTTATAAGAATATTTTAATATAATATGCTGGCTAGGACAGGGAGAGGATTTTTGAAAAGAGATTATAGCTTTGAAGATTTGAATTTGTGGACCTTGTCCTAACAAACACACCGAGCTACAAGTGCGTATAACTATAAAATGTTTGTTAGGACATAGTGAAGGTTGATTTTGGATTTTAAATTTCACAAGTCTTACAAAGCAATGTATTGAGTTTGAGATTAACAAATGATTCGTAAACCTATAGGATTTTAGAGAAAGATTTGGCTTTGCAAAGACCAATATTCCGAAAAGACTTTAATGTAGAAGAGGAATATTGATTTTGATTAAGATTTTAGAGAATTTAAAACCTTCCTACTGAACTATAAGATTAGTAGGGGGTTCAAAAACTCCAACTTCTTTTGTTAAGAATCTTCAAATTTTCAAAACCAAGCTTATCAGATTCTTATATGATAAGAGTTTTTTAGACTTAAAAAATCATCGAAATTTAATTAATTTTAAGAATTTTAGAAGCTGATCCACCACATCAAAACTGATGGGGGTCACTAAAATCAGAATGTTGACTACAGTTACCCAAAGGAGAAATGGGCAAGTCAACCAATAGAAGAAAGGTAGTCTAATCTTATACAAGGCATAAGCATGTTGGAGATGTAAAAAATATTAGCCACTTTTATAGATTAATAGAGGAACCTTCCCCAACGGAGTAGCAAGAAAAATAATGTGGGAAAATAAAACCACATTGATTTAGTGCGCTCTCATATTTTTATGATCGAATACTACATTACGATAAACATACCATCTTGAGAGATAAACATAGCATTCTACATGGATTTAAAGATAAAAATAGAGTTTTAAAAAATTATTATTTATGTAATCAAACATAACTAAAAGAATTAAACATCATCCCAAAGGCTGAATATAATATTCTATGGAAGTATTTGAAAATAGAAATGAGGTTTTGGAAGTTTTCCACTCTTGGAATCAAATGTGGCGAAAAGAATATTATATCATTTGAAGAGATGAATATAACATTTTTCTACGGATTTGAAAGCAAGAATGAGTTTTGAAAAATGTATCATTTTCATGAACAAATATAAAAGAGAGAATAACATATCATCTTGAAAGATGAGGATGATATTCTACAAAGGTATGTAAAAATAGAAATGTCTTTTGAAAAGTATTTATGGCGTCAAAAAAATTTGTGGGAAGATAAGACCATATAGACTTGAAGGGAGATATCCACCAGGGATCATATGTCATTTGTACATGTCCTTTTTCAGAAAAGGAAAGAAACTTGGAGGAATTTTGGATTTCGACTTTGATTTCATTTTCTTTTTTAGGATTTGAAATTGTGTTCGAAGATTTTTAACTATTTCTTAGTGCCCTACAAGCAAATATGACCACGAACAACTAATAAAATATTTCATTGAGGATTATTTATTTTTGTTTGGGTCATCACTTTTAAGGAAAGAAGAAAGTGAGTAGTTCAATCATCCTTGATAGATAATATCTATTAAAGCATCTGAGCTACTCACGAGGAAATTATAATTTCCAATGATGTTCGATTTTCATAATTAAAATTTTAAAATTTAGGACCTAATTTAAAATGACAAGTGTGAAAGGATTTAAAAGCATAGGGAAACGTCGGTTGACATAATTCACAACAAATGATTTTAACCCAATCATTGTGGGTTTAATCAAATAGTCAAAACTCAGCAAATTTTCAGGAAGAGAATTTTATTCTTGATTAAGTTTTCAAATATCAATGCTATGAAAAAAAAGTTTTATAGGAATATAATCATTTGCTCTCTAACATCCGATTCTAGCATATCACAAACTAGAGATTAACTTGAATTGAATTTCATATATATTTGACAAAGTCATCATGGACTTCATTGGGAATAGAATCCGTCCAATTATAACACCCAAGCTTAGTTAATCATTTACTAGATCAAATTATAATTTGATTTTAATTTGAAGTTTGGCATGGATGCAAGTGGAATCATCATGAACATCACCAAGGATAGAAACCCTCATGTTCTAACATCTTGGCTCAATCAAACATGCATTAAATATGGATATGATACCTACCCATGATGAATGAGATCATCCTAAAATCTTCTCAAAATCAATCAAGGAGTAATGTCCCTTGGTTAGGTCTCAAAAATTATGGATCAAAAAGAGTGATTCTTATGTTCATAAGTATCACTATAAGTCTTCGAGCATCAAGACCCTATTTGGAATGTCAAAAGAGAAGGAGAGCTAAGCTCATTGGATTTGAAAATGCTTCAATAATGGTTTATTTATACATCTCAATTAGGTTAGTTATTTAAATCCCAATAATACATAATCAGTGCCATTATAATTTTAGTTAGATTTATCATCTTTATGATTTTCTTTAAAATTGATTGGATGATATGAAATGACCTACTCAAGTTGCTAACTAAAGAGGTCTTAAGATTTAGATTTTATTAACCCAGGTCAGAGCTCCCTACAAGCTAAACTAAGATTTCCTTTTTTAATTAAAATTTAATTCAAAGAGAATTAAATTGAAGATATATAGAAATTGATTCTTTTCAAATTTCTTGGATGATAGATATTTTTATATTGAATAGAGCATTAATGCATTTTGATAAACCTAAAATCAAGATTCTCACTGTCAAGTGTTAAAAATATTAAAGGGTGAATAAATCCTTTGAGATTTAAGGATTAGAAAAGGAAGCCATCCCCAAATTTCCCTTTTTTTTTCTTTTTTTAAACACATATTTGTGTGTGTGTATTTTTTAACAACCCACATGATAGAATGACTTTCTATTATATTCATGGGTTGTTATTATTCCATTTTCTATCCCTTTTTTTTAGGAGGCTTTCTTTCTTAAACCATGAAATTTTCATTTTCAGTTGGAAAGTCATCTTCCAAGCTTAAGATAAGAAAACTGACCCTCTTATGAATGGATGATTATTCTAAAAATTGGACTCTATCCTATGATAGGAATAGACAAATTAACTAAGATAATTATGAAATAGGTTCACATACCTGTAAAGATGCCTATGAGATGTATAGCAACAAGAAGATAGAGAGGATTTGTTTTCTATTAGGTGAACCCAAATACTTTATTTTTCAACAATAAGAGAGAGAAACTTTTAAAGATATTTTGAAGTTACCTAACTTAGTATCAATTGGAGGCCTAACTAATTATGAGAGAGTTAAGCTACATGAGAGAAGGAAAATTTACATGAGATGACACTAAAAATAAGCCTTGAAATGTCCTAAGCCTTTGACTTAAAAGAGAATTAAAATGATCAATCTTAATAAGAATTCCTCATTAGTTTTCTCAAATGGAGTGATAAAGCCAAGAATAAATTCAACTAGAGTTTGATTTGAGAACACCACCATTCAAGAAAACCCAAAATTAGCAAATGGGAATTAGATATGATCATTGAGTTGATGTTCAACTGAGCATATACCTTAAGATCCACTTTCCATCAGAGTTAAACCACATGGCATAGGACAAATCATTATATCCATATGGTACCCTTAGGAAATAGGACTCAGTGGTTTTCAAGCTCTTACATACAAGAAGATTTAAAATGGAAGAATTTTGGATGATTTTTTATTTTTTTCATGGGATTTTCTTTTTTTAGCTTTTAGTTTGATTGTAAGTGATGAGAGCACTTATGAGTAGATTTTCAAACTTCAACACATCAACCAGTAATTATACCTCCCTAAAATTAGAAAAGTCATAATGTGGTTGAATAAAATATTTAGAAATACATTGGAATCGAACTGAGATGATAACTAGGCACCATGTAAAATATGCTAAAATTTCATTTTTCAAGGCTTCTAAAATGAGGTGAAATGTATTTTCCACCTAAGGCCTCAATATAAATAAGTGGTGGGAAGGGATAGGGGTTTTTGAAGAATATTCTCCTTGGTGTTTGTTCCATTGGTGGTGAGAGAGGGAATTTTTTATGAATCTTCTCCACTTGGTGTTTGTTCCATTGGTGGTGAGAGAATGGGGATTTTTTTTTATAGCATTGATCACTATATATATATATATTACTTTATTATTTTATGAAGTCAACCGCAACCCACTTTCTATTATAGTTTGAAGAAAATAGAGGTAAATTTTCTTCAAGAGGAACAAAACCTCCTCTTCTCTTTGGCAAAATCTTCATCATAGATTTGAATTATATTTCTATTGTTAAACTTTTCTCAAATTGATTCTTCTTTAAGATTATGGACCCTATCCTGCTAGATATATCGAGCTACAAAAAATATAAAACTACAATATGGTGTAAGGACAAGAAGAAGATTTTTTATTTAAATTTTTTGAATTTTTGAATTTTTTTTCTACTACATACATCAAGCTACAATAATACGTAACTACAATATGTTGGTCAGGATAGAAATTTTTTATTTATTTAAGAAATTGAATTTTTTTGGGACCCTGTACTAACATGCGCATCAAGTAACAAGATAATTTAACAATATTATATGCATTAATAAAGAAAAAAAATTTTAAGAGGAAGAACATTTTCAATGATTTTTTTTACTAAGTGCTAGCTTTCACATCAAGCTACAAGAGCATGTCATTGTAATATGCATGTTAGCATATGGATGAATTTTTTAAGGATGAAGAAGATTTTTATTAAATTTTGGATTTTCTTTCACATTTTCCTAATAAATACATCAAACTACAAGGATATGTAACTACAATGTATTCATTAGGACAAGGAATAAATTATGAAAATAGATTTATGACTTTTAAGAAATTTGAATTTACGGACCCTAACAAACACATCAAGCTACAAAAATATGTAACTATAATATGTTTGTTAGAGCAGAGATGAAATTTATTTTGGAAATTTGAATTTCACATGTTTTGTAAACCAACTTATCAAATTTGAGGTGGTTAATTAGTTCGAAAACTTAAGATTTTAGAAGTTTTGAAAAAGTTTTTTTTTTTTTTATAAATTTTATAAAGGCCAAACTTCCAAAAAGATTTAATGTTGAAGGAGAATTTTCGTTTTGATAAAAATTTTGGAGAATTTGAAACCTTACTTATTTAAATCTAAGCTAGGTAGGAGGTTCAAAAACTCTAAGTTCTTCTTCCTTTTGAGATTCTTAAAAAAAAACCTGGCTTATTAGATTCTCATATGATAATAGTTTTTGAGATTTTAATGAATCACAAATATTTTATTAATTTTTATAAATTTTAGAAACATATCGATCCCACCAGAGCTAATGGGGGTCAATTAAATCAGGATGTTGACCGTAGTTGCCCGAGGGAGATTTGGCAAGGTAGCCATAGAAGAAAGGTTGTCCAAGCTTATGTTGAGCATAAACATACAACCGATGTAAGAATATTAGCCACTAATAAAGATGGAGAGAGAAACCATCCCAATGGAGTCACAAAAAAAATAATGTGGGAAAATAGAACCCCACTAATTTGATGTGTTATTCCATCTTTTGTGATTGAATATGAGAATAACATATCATCTCATGAAATGGGCATAGTATTCTATAATAAATTTAAGGACAAAAATAAGATTTTAGAAAATACCATTTCTATGATCAAACATAATTCAAAGAATGATATATCATCTTGAGAGGTGAAGATAATACTCTATTGAAAGTGTTTGAAAAAAAATAGGGTTTTGAAATTTTAACCATTCTTATAATCAAATGGAATGATGAGAATAACATAGTATCTCAAGAGATAAATATATTACTCTACAAAGAATTGAAAAGTAAGAATAGATTTTGAAAAATACATCTTTCTTACATCATTAAATATTAGTCCACTTAATGTAGACTATTGCTTGTAATAATTTAAGAGTTTGTAGGAATTTATTTTATATTTTTCAAATTTTATGAGATTTTTAATGAATTTTCTAAGTTTTAGTTCAATTAGAGAATTTTTCTATTTAGAGGTAAAAATGTGTTGTTAACTAAAATATTTATTTAGTTTATTGTTCATTATAATTTTATTAGCTCATAGAAGTTTACTTTGTATTTTTATTATTTTTTTTATTTTTTATGAATTTCTCAGTTTCAAGGCTTAATGGGGAATTCAATAAATTTGAAACTAAAGTGGAATGGTTTATTGAAATATTTATTTAATTTATTGTTTACTATAGTTTCGTGTGTTTATAAGAATTTATTTGGGATGTTTCTAATTTTTATAAGATTTTTGGTGAAATTTTTAATGTCTAGGATATTTACATGTTATTATGTTAGTTTTTTATTCTTTATATTTATTATTTTAAGTTTAATTTCTCTACTTGCATCATTTTAATGTATGTGTTCGATGTAGATCTATATTAATTGTCTTGGTTTTAGGGATCATTTTTATATGATTTGAAATTAAGTAAGTTTTGATTTACTTATGGATGAAATTGAAGTCAACTATTCTATTTAAATATGCTTAATCAATGTATTTCTTATTAATAATTTTTCAATCAATTTGGCTCTTGGGATGATTGATATGGGTCAGACGAAGTAAGAGCCTAAATAGATAGATAATCAGAGGGTAGAAACCAACCTAGCAATTGGGTATAAAGCCCTTGGTCAAGATCCCATAATTCCATCATTCGGGGTTGATTGGTGCCCATAATCTACTTAGTCGAGTGGCGAATTGAGAATTCTTGTGTTATCTCATCAAAGGGGACCTCGTAGACTAAAGAGGTGGACCTAGTCTTAGGCTGACAGACGAGGAGAGTGCTCAGACATGTCATACAACAAGCTATAAAAATGTTTCACATGAAAGGGATCAATGTGGGAGAGAGCCTTCCTTGCTTATTCATTTGAGTAAATGTAAAAGATAATCTTTATAAGTTCACTAGTTTGGCTTCTTCCTAACCTGAAGAAGATTTTCTTTCTTTCTTTTTTCTTGTCTTTTTCTTTCTATTATTTTATTAGTTTCATTTGATTCATTTAATGGGTTTCACGAGACACATTCGGTATGTAGAACTTGGAGAAGAAAAAGTATAATAGTAGCTATAACTTTAAGAAAGAAGAAAAAAAATAGTGGCAGGTAACCATAGAGGTCGATCCTCCTCACCTGCACTGCGTACGAGGGGTCGTTCCCAATAGTTTATGAGTGTTTTTGGCTTCTTAAATCTTCCCTTAGCTGCACCTCGTAAGATGAACTCGATTGGTCTCCAAACGTAAGTGCTCTGCTTCTATTCCTTCATTTCAACCACCCAATTCCCCTTCAAAAGAACTCTTTGAGGTCCTCCTCTTCTTCTAAAAGAAGCAAAGTATCCTGCTGTTGTCTCTCCCATTCACATGCCAAACTAAAGAAAAGAGAAGAACCCAAACTTGTCATTTTCGCTGGACTCCAGAAAAAGCAACCATGTCTATCTCTTCTCTTCGAATGGAGAAATTATTTTGTCCGGACGTCCGGATTATTGCGTATGAGCTGCGTATTTACTGTGTATTTTTTGATACATAGCAAATAAGCAGTAAATAAGCAATAAATCAATAATACGCATTAAATACGCACTAAATACTAACTAAAAACGCAGAAAAAAAATTTGTCAAAAAATACGCAATAAATACACAGCTCATACGCAGTAATCCGGACGTCCGGATTCCAGACAAAATAATTTTTCCTTTGAATGAGAATGTGGAGTGTGCCAGTCCTTTTCCTTTCCACCAAAAAAATCCTCATTGCTTTGCTCAGGCAGGCGCTTTACACATACTACTTGGTGTTTTAAATATTATTTAATTTGTTAAGGTGTAAATCATGTTCTATGTAAGTGTATGTGTTGTGTTAAGTAATAATGTGATGAGAAGAGTATCGGTCCCATAAAGATTTAAAACATTCTAAATTTATTTTAGTGCTGCTTAATGAAACTACTCCATTTATCTAATTAGATGATTCAAAAGAGGTTGTGCAAATTAAAGTAAAAAAAGCTACAGTTACGAAAGGTAAATTCACTAATTACAAAATATCTGAACATATTATATTTCAAAAAGCATGCTTGCACAAGAGTGATTTTCCTTCTAATGTTGCTGTGAATCAAAGCATAAGTACTTCTCATCTCTCTCGAGCTCGTTGGAGTATTAGCTAGGATTTCCTCCCAACTACAATTTTACTATCTCCTTAAGATCCCATAACTCTAAACACCATATGTCTTTATTACAACAAGATTATGTTTTAAAACCTCTAATTATTATTCTACTCTGCCATCGAGGCTCTAGATCACACTAAGTTTTAAGTTTATCCATGACCTATACATAAACTTGAAGTAATTTATAAAATATCAACCCAATTCTAGGAAATATATGATTTTTAAATAATCATATATTCAAAATAATGGGATTAGCCACTCATGGAGATGCAAGTACACAAAATAAATATTTTATTACACTAAATAGTAAGCGTAAGTAAAATTATAATGAGAGTATAAGGATAAAAATGACCCAGCATAATAGTATGGATGAGCTACTCTCCCACTAGAAGAGGACTCTAACACACACACACACCTCTCTCCAAAGTGCCTCTCTCCATCTGAATACTAAAGTTACTATTTATAACCTTGCAAGATAACTAAATTCACATTGCAGTGTTAACTTGATGGTGTTGAGGTACTGTTGGGCCGGCATGTTGGTTCACCATCCATTGCATCGATTCACCATTTCAACTGTCTCGCACCATGGCCATGGGCAATTTGGCACACTAGTGCTTGATCTAGCGCTATAGTTTGTCCTGAGTAGGACCTTGGTGTTAAGCTCTAGCAATTTTTTTAAAGCCTCTCCACTACTCCAAATAATTGGTGGTGCTGCGGTGCTTGGGGAAAACTATGGAGCTATAGTGCTGACTCTATGGTGCTATGATGTTGGTTCAATTTTTCATAATTCTTAACGTGTTTCTTACATAAAAAGATAGATTAAGCTAGCATTTTATAACAAATATTTACAATTTAGGTATCCAATTTTTATACTTATAAAATTTTCCAAATTTTAAGATATTACTTATCGTCAAGTAATTACATTATGTTCGGATTAAGAATATTTGTTGTTAGAATATAGTTTAGAAATATATGAAATTAATAATCTAAATATTTAAAAAGTATATAAGTTGCAAAATTTTCTAATAAAACAATTTATAGCATCCTTTTCCTTTATTCTTAGTCAATATTCTATTTAAATTAAACTCTTAAGAGTAAGTGAAATTTTGATTAACTTACTTAGGGTTACTTATTTTTAGAATTAATAGAAGTAACAAATTTAATAAATTCTTTAATCAATCTATAAGCTTTTTAAAGTATTATGATTCCAAAAATTTCACTTAGGAGTATAGTAGTGGGGATAGACAATGTAGGTACTTTTTTTTATATATTTGTATTTAGCTTTTCACTTTTTCTTTTTTGGTTTTTCTTTTTGAACTTGTTTAGAACTTTATAATGATTTTGAATACCTATATATTATCTCCGCTTGTTATTTTAAAGTGGGGCTAGACATTACAAGTACCAATTTTTAATGGTCTATTACTTAGCTTTTTTTCGATCATTTCACTTTAACTCTTTTTCATTTATTTGCTAAATACCTTATATTAGTTTTGAATATCTCTCTATTTCCTCCACTTCTTATGCCATCTTAAGTGTATTAAAGGTTTCATAATTCCCTAAGTATTTACTCATTAGATGATTTATAACTAATCTAAATTGTTTATTCATATTAACCCTTAAATAAACTAATTCTTTATAAACAGTGAAGTGTTTTTATTTAGGAATTTAACTTATTAGGAATTAGTAATTTTGAATGTAAAGATTGGTTGTTATTTTGTAACTATTTTATTAGGAAAATTTTGTGAAGTGTGTACTATTAAATACTTATGGATCTTAATTTTGAATTTTTTTTAAATTTATAATTCAAGCAAAAAGTGCAAATATAGTAAGATAAATAATTTTTCATAAGATGGGGAAATTGATTTCATTCAATTTTCAAAATAAATTTTTTTAAAAAAATAACTAAAAAAATTGGAAAAAATAGCAAAAACTTAAAACTAAAAACTAAAATAAAATAATAGTACAAAAAAAATAAAGATAAAAAGAAAATAATAACAATAATAATAGTAGGGCCCTTCCTACTCCTCATCATCTTCTTCTTCTTTTCTTGTTGCTTATGCTGCCTTTGGTGACGAAGGTCATACTCCTAGGGTACATCTCAAAGGGGGCTGGGCTTGGAAATATGTTCTGTTGACTACAGGAGTTCATCTCCTAGCTCTTAAACATGCTAACCATGGCTGTATCTTTATCAACCTGGTACTAGTGCTTCCTTTAATATTGGAGCATCATATGGTTGTAGCGAGCATTCATCCCTTATTTTATCCCTATCAGATTCTACCTGAAGTGATTAGCAAAAACTCTTATCTGACCAACTCTATCCTGGAGGTCTACCACCTGATCTCTTAACAACCTAGGATCTCTACCCCACTGCTCGCTAGATTGGGTAGGATGGCTAGATCCCTCTCCTCGCTCTGATAAGGATATTTGAAGGATTGCATCTTGGATCTAGTTAGGGTAGAAGTAGGAATATTCTATTCCAACCCCGTGTTTCCTATTACCCCGTGTTTCCTCTTACCCCCCCCCCCCCCCCCCCCCCCCCCCCTCGTCGGCCCTTTTCGCCCCCAGATTATTGAACCCATGCTCAAGAATGATCGTTTTACTTAATAAATTGTTAAATCTCTCCTCAATGATTTCATTGACAAACTTCCTAGATTCGTAGGAAGTGGATGTAAACCTCTTCCTTTCAACTAAAATCTTATGGGTCATTTCTAAAGAATTAGAATAACTAGGGATTTTAAAACTGCAACACAAAGGAAACCAATTACACGAATGAAATGAAATAAAATAACCCAACCTTACTCATAATGGGACTACATTGCGACGATGTCTTATGTAGCACTGCGACACTTAGTTAAATAGGTTAAAATTGGTATAAGCACTACGACACTGGGGACAAGCAGTGTTGTGGCCCTCACATAAGAAATTAAAATCTTAGGCTTTTTATTGTGAGACCACCTTACACTCGACATGTGGAGGTGATGTGCTCAAAACAACCACCTCTATTATGTTTAATCTACCATACTAATGATTTGATGAAGTGATGCAATGCTGAGTATAACATTGTGGCACTGAGAGCAGTGCTAGGACACTCAATGGGATATAAATGACTGGAGACTTCAATGTTGCAACGCTGCATGAACAATGATTTGGCACTCCAAAGGGTGATTTTTTATTACATCACTGAATTTTTTCGACACTACGGCATGATCAATCCTATTTTAATTTTCAATTATTGACATGGTGTTATGAGGCTTCAGGGGGTAGCACTGCGGTGCTAGGCTGAAATTCTTAAAATGAAATCCTAACACACTAAATCAAGACTACTCACACAACATTAATAAGGCTCAAATCAAATATACCCAAAAGGTTTTCTAACCATAAAAAAATACCAAATACACATAAACTCCTAACAATAAATAAGGATGATAATTTGGGTTGCCACTCAAGCAGTCCTAAGTTTATCATCTGCATCTAGACTATGTCAAAATTATATCTAAGTTAAGCCAACTCTGCAGAACTTCTAAGGAGATTAACTTTTCCTCCTAAATAAGATTTTAGTCTCTAACAATTAACTTTAAAATTTTGGATATTTTTATTATACCTGATATTCAAAACTCCATGAGAATGCACTTTTATAATAATGAATGGGCCTGACCACTTAGACTTAAGCTTCTCAAAAAAAATAATTTTAATTTTGAACTATACAACAATACTTCCTTTACATGCTCAAATTATTTTCTAATAAGCTTATGATCATGCCACATTTTAATTTTCTCCTTATATAACTTGGCATTCTACAAGGAATCATTTATGAATTCTTCCTATTTATTCAACTGTGTAAGTCTTTTTTCTTCAGCAGCCTTAAGATTATAGTTTATTTCTTTTACTGCCCAATAAGCTTTATACTATAATTCTTGAGGCAAATGACAAGTTTTCCAAAAAAATTAGCTTATAGGGAGATATTCCGATTGAGGTCTTGTAAGCAGTCTTGTAAGCACATAATACATCATCCAATCTGAGTGACCAATCTTTCATATTTGGACTTACAATTTTCTCTAAAATTTTTTAATCTCCCAATTGCTTATCCCAGCTTGACCACTTATTTAGGGATGATAAACAATTGTTATTCTACACTTAATTTCATATTTTAAAATTATTTTCTTTACCCTCTTATTACAAAAACTGGCTACCCACATCACTTGTGGTAATTCTAAGCACTCTAAATTTGGAAAATATATTTTTTTCCTTAAAAATTTAATTATTATATGAGCATCAATTTTAGGAGTTATAATTTATTCTATGTACTTTGATACATAATCAACTAAAAAATTAAAAAATAAAAATAAAAATAAAAATATATAATCAACTACTATCAAAATTTATTGACTCCTAAAGTATTGAACAAACGGACCCATAAAGTCTATTCCCCAAATATCAAAAATTTAAACTTCAAGCATATAATTAAGGAATATTTCATTTCTTTAGAAATATTTTCTACCCTATGGCATCTATCACATTATTTAACTCAATCATTTACATTTTTTAATATGGTAGACTAATAAGATCCAGATTGAAGGATCTTAGAAGTAGTTCAAAATCCTCCAAATTGTCCTCCAAATTTAGAATCATAACACTGACTAATTATGGATTTTATCTCGTTTTTCATTTACACACCACCTAATAATTTGGTCTTTGCATCTTCTAAATAGATAAGGCTCATCTCAAAAATAGAATTTGGCATCTTGCATGAATTTACACCTTTTTAAGACATGTTAGTGGGGATTACACCACTAACATTGAAATTAATAATGTCAACATACATAGGCACATTCAAAGTTCACAGTGAAAATAGCTTTTCATTAGGAAAAATCATTACTATTATTATTATAATGATCAAAATATTCTCTCTCTAATCTAGACAGTTGATCGACCACCTAATTTTCAAATCCTTTCCTATAAAAAAATCTCTACATCAAATTCCTATAGTAATAAAATCCACCTAATTAATCAAGCTTTAGCATCTTTCTTGGTTAATAGGTATTTGATAACATAATGATTAGTAAAAATTATTACTTTGGTTCCAATTAAGTAAGATCTAAACTTATTAAAGGTAAAGACTATTGTTAGCATCTCTTTTTTAGTTCTTATATAATGAATTTGGGCATTATTAAGAATTCTGCTAGCATAATAAATGATATGAAATTTCTTATCAAGCCTTCACCCTAAAATTGCTCCTATGGCATTGTCACTAGCATCACACATCAATTCAAAATTAAGAGGACATTGAGGTGAAATGATGACAAATGCAATAACTAAGCACTTCTTAAGTTTCCCAAAGGCCACTAAGCAATTAGAGTTAAAATAAAAAGGTACATCTGTTTTGAGGAAATGGCATAATATTTAAGTAATTTTTGAAAAATATTTTATAAACGTCTATAAAATTCGGTATGCCCCGAAAAACTGCAGACTCTCTTAACAAAAGTAGGAGTTGCCAAATTCTCAATCACTTGGATCTTTACCTTATTGACCTCAATACCCCTAAGAGATTTTATGTTTGAGGATAATTCCTTCCTTTACCATGAACTAACATTTCTCTCAATTAAGTACAAGATTTGTTTCCTCACATCTTATCAAAACTAACTCTAAATGACCTAAGAAAATATTGGATGCTATTCCAAAGAATAAAATTCATCCATAAAAATCTCAATGTCTTACTTTATTAAATTGGAATTGATCAGCATCTTACATATTTGAAATGTCACAAGGGTATTACAAAAGCCGAAGGGCATACGCCTAAATTCAAAGGTTCCATAAGGACTTGTGAATGTTTTCTTATCCTGATCTGAGTAACCATCTTAAAAATAGTATAAAGGATGCCTAGCTAATCTATATAACATTTGGTCAATAAACAGAAATGAAAAATGATGCTTCCTAGTGTCTTTTCAAGCTTCCAAAAATAATACAGATCCTCCTCCTGGTCATAGTCTTAGTAGGAATAAGTTAATTCCTATCATTTGTAACTTAATTCTCCTTTCGTAGGGACATAGTGAATATGACTAACCCAATTACTACAAAAATGGGATAAATGATACCCATTTCTAACCATTTTAAAATTTCTTTCATTACCACTTCTTTCATGGTCAGATTCAACCTCCTCTATGGGTTACCTTTAAGTTGACAGGCATCTTTCAATAAGATCTTATGCATATAAATAAAATGATTAATCCCCTGAATGTCAGTAGTAGACCAACCAAATGCTTTCTTATACAAACTAAGGACATTAATCAACTTACATTGCATTCTCTTTTGAGCTCAACAAAGATAATGACATGTAAAGTTCACTTCTGTCCTAAACATTCATAATTTAAGTGGGGAGGAAGTGCTTTCAATTCTAACTTTGGTGTCTCAACTACAAATGGGTTCAAAGGTTTCCCTAGGGATGATGTATCTAAAACTTTTAATATTTTTCTATACATCTTAGGGACTTTAATAAGAATAAAATTACCATCCATCTCACACAAATCATCCTCACACAAAACTATATCCATCTGACTACCACCCAGTAGTATCTCCATAACTTTCTCTATACAAGAATTAATAGAATTCACTCTACAATAATCCTACCCCAATCCCTAGGAAATTTCATTGATTTCAAGAAATTAAAGTTGACTTTTTGATTTTGAACTGTCATGGTTAGCTCTTCTTTTATGAACATCAATCATAGCCCTATTGGTAGCTAAGTAAGGTCTACCTAGGATAATAAGTATTTTTCATTTCTTCCTCCATATCCAAAATAATAAAATCTATAGGGAAAATAAACTTATCCAACTGCACTAAAACATCCTCTATTATCCCCTTAGGATAGGTGAATAGATAGTCAGCTAGTTGCAAGGTAATAATGGTAGGGTAGACTTCTTCTAGGTCTAGTCTCTTAAAAATAAAAAAAGGTATAAGATTGATACTAGAACCTAAATAACTAAGCACTCTTTCACAAAACATATCTCTTATAGCCATCAGGATGGTGAAACTACCATGGCCTTTAAGCTTTTGTGAGATTTTCTTCTTAATAATGGTGCTCAACTCTTTAGAAAGAGTTATGGTCTCTTTAGAAAGAGTTATGGTAACAAAATCTCCTAACTTTCTCTTTTACTTCTTTCATAAATTTTTCATAGGTAGACATGTTTTTAGAGCTCCAGCAAAAGATATATTAATTGTTAGCAGTTTAGAGATCTCTAAAAATCTTAAAAACTGCTTATCCAAGTTTTTTAGCAATATTTGAGGAAAAGGAGATGGTGGCCTCTCAACTACCTCCCTAATAGGTTTTTCTATTTCCTTAGTACATTGAGATGACTCTTTATATTAACAGGTTCTAATGGGGTTTCCTCAATAATATCTTCAAGTGGCTTCTCCTCCTTTCTAAACACTTCCACTAATTCTTTTCCACTCCTCACCTGAATATCTTTATATTATTCCTTACCTTTTTCTTTTGGATTTATTTCAATGTTATTAGAAAATGTTTCTTGGGGTCTATTAGTAAAAATCTAGTTAACTGTCCTAATTATTTTTTAATATTTCTAATGGTAGTAACCTAAAATTATAATTGCATTCCCATCTTCAAAACTAATTCTTTCAATGAAGACTTTTTTTCCCTTAGATGGATTATTTTAGTGAAATCTAGGGGGTAACTAGGCCTTGTGTTTGCAATATTTCAAGGAGGGTGGTTCAAATTTCATATTTGATTTGGTTGGTTAGAGTTCCAATTATTATTACCATTTTAATTATTACTCCAGTTAAAATTGTGATGATTTCTCCAACTAGGATTATAGGGTTGTTGGTTCTATTATTGATGGCATTAAGGGGCTCTACTCTTGATACATTTGGGTCACTTAACAATCCAAAGATATTATCTTCTACAATCAAAGGTGAATTCTTGGGTGAATTGATTCAAAGATTATCAAATTTTCTACGTATGACATCTACTTTTTCAGTCAAAATTGATAGAGCATCTAATTCAAAAATATTAGCTAACTTCCTATGATTAGCACTTTCAAATGACCATTAAAACTTTTTGGTAGCCATCTCCTCAATCAAAGAGATGGGATAAAATATTTAGCTAAAAATTTATGGGCTAAGTCATACAAGGTTGTAATTAAGCCTAGGGATAATGAATTTAACTACATCATAGATTTATTCCTAAGTGAGAAAGGAAACAACCTAATTCTAACGACGTCATCATAAACACCATTATATTTAAAGATCATGCACATTTCAAGAAGACTAGCTATATATAAATTATGATATTCTATTAAAGTTCCCACATTGCATGTTTTCATAATTTGAATTATTATAGTTTTCAATTCAAAATTATTAGCTTGATTGCTAGGTCTATTTATGCTTTGATGAATGCCTTCAACCATAGAGTTATGTCATAGAGAAACTTTACTTAAGTCTTCTGTGCAGCTTAGCAACTTGATCCTAATGCTAAGTAGCCTAACACCTAACAATTCTAGGGAAGAGCACTTGAAATTAGAGAGTGGAGGTTAAAATGGAACAAGAACTCTTCACTAAGAAAGCTCTTTACAAGGCTTGGAAACTTGGATGCTATGGAGTGAGTTATAAATGAGGAGGTGGATTCCTATTTATTGTCCTCCACCCCTTATATTAGAACATTTTAGAGTGGACTACATAATACATATGTGTGGAGTTCTCTAGAAGACTCCATACTATTCCTACATACATTCTCTTTATATTATTACTATCTAGAAAGTTGTGGAATTCCCCAGAATACTCTCTAAATCCCTATATATATCTTGATTACTCTAGAGACATATAAACCATCTAGACTTCCAAAGTCTTTTGGAGATTTCTAGCATCCTCTAGAGTGCTATAGGCTTGAGTAGCACCTTACATATCCTTCTATAATATGATAAGTCCATATCTTATGGGCTATGGTAAGTCTCCTTGCCTCCTTTAGCCATGCCATGCCCAATTTAGCAAGGCTAACCTTATGGAGTATTGGTAGGGCATGACATTCTCCCCCAACTAATTTTGTGATGCCCTCATTATGAGTCTTTTAGTAGTGGTGTCTAGTATAGTCTTTGGTCACCCTCTGATCTGTGGACTTCTTCCCTGCTCCGAAGTTGGGTTGCCCTCCCTTTGGCCTATATTCTACCTTGCCTTTCCTTGGTGTTAGTAGCTTCATAGACTGCCCCTACGGCGTGACTCCCTTGAACCCTTTAAGAACCTTTGCTTTCCCTCATAGCTTGTCCTCCTTAGGTCTTGGCTCCCTATCCCCACTAGGTTGTGCCAATAGGCTCCCTATTACCTTTAAGGTGTCCCTCTTTGCCTTTGATCCCTATTTATTTGGCTAGCTTCCACAACTTGGACTGCTAACAACCACTTCAAGTCTTTCTTGGTGCTCCTTATCATGGGCATAGTGCAAGCCTTACCTTCTTCCATTATACACAACCCATTGGCGAACAACAATGGAACGCCTTCGCTTGATCCAATAAGTCCATTTCTAGGATGGGTGGATGGTCATCCATAAAGATGATGGAGAAGTCCAACTTCCCTTTCCAAGCACCCATGCATACTTCTACCCCACGTGCTATACCTTGGATGGGCTTGGCTGTTGAGATAACTGACTTGATAAAGCCTCCTTAATCGCTTTCCTTTATGCCCAGCCTCTTTGCTTCCTCTAGTGATAGGAAGTTATGAAATACCCTAGTGTCCATAATGGCCTCGGTGGTTTCCTTCCCTGTGGTAATCTCCACAAAGAGGAGCTCCTTTGCCTTGATTTGACGAGCTTTTTGGATGGCACCAAGCATCTGGATCGCCCCCATACGGGCACTAGGCTCATCATCTTCATCCTTTCCTATGTCTTCATGGATGGCAAGGAGTGAACTCAAAGTCAGAGTTTTGGGCAAGCCCTTGACTAATGAGGTCCTCCATAAATGAAGCATTCGTTCACCCTATACTAGTATTTCCCATCCCTAGGCCTCTCCTTTTCCTTGCCTCCGAAGTCCTGAGGATACTCACCCTTATATTGAACCTTGTCTTTAGGATAGTTCCTGTCACCTTTGCCATTTCAATGGTTGCTTTCCACTAAGCCTTCCGCTATTGCTATAGAGGAAGCCAAGTCTTGTGCTCCTCTTTGCCTCAGATCCATCTTTACCTAAGGTTGGAATCCATCCATGAAGTTGAAGAGGGCGTCCATGTCAGACATGTCAGGGATTTAAAGGACCAATTCAATGAAGTTCTTAATATAATCTAGTATTAACCCTGCCTGCTTCTGCCTTCTAAGCTTGGCCCTAGCTTCATCCACTGCATTCTCAGGGTAGATTTGCCTTCTTAGCTCCGTCTTAAAGTCTGCAAAGAAGACATGGAGCATAACCCCTTTTCCATATCTCCTTTTCTCCTTCTCCACCAAAGCATGGGAATATCCTTAAGGTAAAGAACTGTGAACTATATCTTAGCCTCCCTATCTACCATTCCCATTACTCCAAATTACTGCTCTAGTCCCCATAAAACGTTTTCCACATCCTTTGCATTGTGTCAACCTTTGAAGCTTTGAGGCTTTGGCACCTCGACTCGCCTTGCCTCGCTTGTGCTGCATGTGGGCGTTGTTGCCAATGCGTGTTTGCACAGGGCCACATCCCCACATAACTCTTCAAATTGAGAGAGCATCCTATTGAGTTCTCCCATGAACTCCTTCTGTATCTTGGCCATCGTGTCCCTCATGGTCTCCTCTAAATGGGATATCATGTCTTTGAGGGAACCATGGATGGAAGATTCCTCTACCTCAATCCCATCCATCTGCACTTCCATCCCATCCCCTTAGACTTCCATGCCACTTACAATGTCTTCCACCCGAGCTAGCCATGACTCAATGCTAGAGATTATGTCCTTGGAATTCCCCTATGGCCTTGATGTAGCAGGATTAACTTGCTCCTCTCATGCTTGCATATGTTGCACTTCCTCCACATGAGTTGTATCAGATTCCACAACATGACCCCTACTGCTCTTTGCCATGCCTGGATCACTCTTCTGACACCAACCTTATCCCTTGGATTCAATAGGCTCTGATCCCAACTGTCACAGAGAAACTTTCCTTAAGTCTTCCATACGGCCTTAGCACCTAAATCATAATGCTAAGCAACTTAACACCTAACAATGCTAGGAAAGAGCACTTGAAATCAGAGAGTGGAGGTTAAAAGATAATGAGAACTCTTCACTAAGAAAGCTATTTTCAAGGCTTGGAAACTTGGAATGCTATGGAGTGAGTTACAAATAAGGGGTGGATTTTTATTTATAGTTCTCCACCCCTTATCCTAGAACATTATATGATGTACTACATAATACATATGTGTAGAGTTCTCTAGAAGACTCCATACTATTCCTACATACATTATCTTTATATTACAACAATCTAAAGAGTTCTGGAGTTCCCCATAATACTCTCGAAGTCCTTACATATATTTAGATTACTATAGAGACATGTAGATCCTTCTAGACTTCCATAGTCTTCTGGAGGTTTCTAGCATCCTCTAGAGTGTTCTGGGCTTAAGTAGCACCTTCAAAAGCCTTCTAGAACATGATGAGTCCATATCTTGTGGGCACTGGTTAGTCTCCTTACCTCCTTTAGCCATGCCATGCCTAGTTTAGCATGGCTTACCTTATGAAGTTGTGGTGGGGTGTGACATTTAGCATATTTACTAAATGATTTAGGTTGATTATTCTCTTGGATTTGTTCAACCATTTTAAAATCATTTTTGTAAATTTTAGCTTTTCTAGATTTTGTAAGTATCTTTTCAATTTTTAAATCAAATAAAATTTCTACTGGTTGTTTATTACTATGCATGCAATTCGTTTTGATGAATGCCTTCAACCCTAGGGTTAACGTATTGGTTTAGGTTGATTATTCTCTTGGATTTGTTCAACCATTTTTAAATCTTTTGTAAATTATTAGCCTTTCTCATTTTTGTAAGTATCTTTTCAATTTTCAAATCAAATAAAACTTCTACTGGTTGTTTATTACTATGCATGCAATTCAATTTCGTTAGCTCTTAATGTTTAGCTATATCAAATTTCATTTCAATTCTCAAATTGAGATAGTTCAAGGAAGTCTCAACTGAATTTGATTTAGTCGAAGTCGATTCACCTCGATCTAATCAATTTAGTGCGAGCCTGCTTAATTTGATTTAATTGAATTAATCCGATGCATTTAAGTTAATTTCATGTTATTCAGATTAGCTTTGATGTTTTAGATTAATTTAGCCCTACTTAGTTTTATTTATTTCTTAATCTTAATTTAATTTAGATTTTGTCAATTTTAACTCAAATCAAGTCAATTTAAATTGGACAATTTAGTCAAGTTAATTTGATGTGATCACACTCAATTTAATGTAACTTAATAGAATTCAGGATGGATCAACTATCATGAACCAATCAAATTGAATTCATTGACCCAATTTAATTAATTAAAATAAACTAAGTTAAGGATTGAATTAATTTCAAGGAGTTTATCATGGTTAATCAAATTGGATTGTGTTGGGTGAAGATTAGACTTGAAATTGTATTTGAATTAATCGATTAAACTCGAATAAGCCTATGTAACCTATTGGGTGATGTTCAAGTATGTTAAATTAGGTAACTAGATTATAATCTAAGATCTTTTAGGGTTGGCCCATTTAGAATTACCTTAGGGACCCTATTAATTGTCTAAAGCCAATGGGAAGTACCCTATGAGGTTTTTTGGCCTTCTATGAATTATCAATGCTATGTCATTAGGTATCTGCCTAAGGTGGATCATAAAGGAAATTTCTATATTATGGTAGGAAAGGCCTAGCTATCACGCCCTAGAATCTAAATCGAAAAAATTGCACATCTCTTTATCATTTCAATTAACTACCAAATCTTACAAATTGAATTCAAGAAATATAAACAGTGGAAAACATAAATGCATTTATATTTTTTTAATATCTACAACTGATACAAACCCAAAATGATATATGTACAATAGCCATAATATATAATAATCTAGTCCATCACTATGAATAATATATCATGAGTACAAAAAGAAAAGAAAGACCGACAAATGTAGAAATAAACTCCAGCCTTCAGCCCAGAGCAACCTCAATTTATCTACAAAATCCTTACCCTTGCCTAAAAATATATAAAAATCACATAATAAGCACATAGCCCAGCAAGCAACCAATATATAGAACTAAAGTTAATAGATTGAATAGTAGTAATAAACATATAATTGTAGGAACATGTATTAGTCAATATATCATGTAATGTCATGTACATTCTTCTCATATAATATTAATCATATACTCATCATATTAAACATGTTTATATCAATACCATTTCAATCTAGCTACATATCAATCATACGATGCAATCAATCTTGTTATAAGTTAATCAATCTTTGTATATCATATCTCAAGTGTCATCAACCTTATCCATTTTTTAGGCTTATCAATCATCAATCATATCTTTCCTCTATCTGACTTCTATCATATCTATCTTTATGTATCCTTCATATTATACCTATAATTATGTATGCTATCATGTATGCATTGTGTTGAATTCAACATAGTAGGACATCCAACTTTTATGTGATATTTTCAACATCTTTAACCCCAACTATCCACTAGTTGTTCATCAATCTTTAATTTAACCCCAATTATGAACTAGTTGGTCTTCAATCTTTAATTTAATCTCAACTATCAACCAGTTGATCATTATTCTTTATCATAACATCATCATTCATAAACCTTAAATCAGCTCATAGGTGACTTTCCATAAATCATTGAGTCATCACTCTCTACCCTTCAATGTAATTCAATAAATCAGTTATAGAATACAACAAGAATTAAACTATAAATCTTTTATTTTAAGGAAAACCCATTGACCTACCCACCTATATAAGGTAGTATATTTTAAGAGCCAATCCGTATTAGTTATAGTGTCAACAACTAACCTTCCTTCCTTACAAATGCATCATGTATCAGTCTTATCATTTTCTCTGTGCAATTTAACATTCAACTTCATGTACAAAATATAATAATCTATAAAATCTAAGGAAATATGTATGATATTTAATAACTTCAGAAAATTATAATTATTAATTTACCTAGTAAAATTTTCATATAAATCATTCAAAATAATAATATCTATCACATACCAAATGTTAGATGATAAAAATTTACCGAAATAGGAGATCACATTTTTATCACTTCTAGAAGGGAGAAATATACCAAAGTCCAAATCATAGAAAATAAGAGTATAGTAGAGATCACCAACAACAATCAGAATAACTTTCATAATATAAGTAATGGATGGAAAAGCCCTGGAGAGCTTTCTCTCTCTTCTCTCATCTCTCTTCCATTCTCCTCCTTTTTATCCTTCCCTAGCAAGGCAATAAAATGTGGAAGGGACAGTTTTATGTTAAGTGATATTTTTATCTACATATATTTAAAACTCATTTTAGTTCCCAACACTGTGGTTCCCAAGTCCCAATACATTTGTGTTGTATATTGATCCCAGAGTTACTGTACAACAAAACCTTCAGTGTCATCATGGTGTTTCCAGATGCTATAGTGCTCTCAATGACACTATGCTGACAATTACAACACCGTAGCGCCTAGTGGTGCATGCAAAATTTTCATATTTTAAAATAATTATCATTTTATAAAATTTTGGCTTATTACACTAACTCCTAAAAAATCCTAGGGATAAGAAGACTTACCTCATCAAAATTATGTTAACAGTGCTTGATCCTTGATTGCCATCTCAGAATGTACATAATTGGAACTTGCTTAGTTCCATAGACTACTTTAGTATTCTTTTAGAATGATTGGGCTTGGTGAGCACTACTTTTAGTGGGTACTCTATAATAACTTTGATTGAATTGACTTAAAAGTATGTCTCATTTGTTTAGCTCAGATCACTATAGCCCAGGCAAGCTTCTTTATGGCTTGATATCTTTGCTATGCACCTCTTATATATTTTGCTTTCATAATAAATTGGACATTGTTTCTTCTCTTCTTCTTGCATGAGCATTGAACTTATTGCATCCTTTCATAGTCTTAAGAATTGCAACAAGTTCTCACTCAATCTAGGACTTTAAAGTAGAGGTTGCAAGGAAAGAAGATGCTTAAATTGTTGGAAGGCACCCTCACATTCTTTGTTCTAAACAAACTTCTTAGCCTTGGCACTTTGAAGAGCAGAAAACACCACTCACCTAGCCTAAAGATTAAGTGATTTAAGCTAGTAACTTGCCCAATTATTCGTTGCACTTTCTTTATTGTCCTCTGTGATGACATCTCCAAGATTGATTTCACCTTTTCAAGATTGAGCTTAATCTCTTTTCTTTTGAGGTGAGGAGAAAGCCTAATTTTTATTTTGAACCTATACCAAAAGTATACTTAAGTGGATTGAGGTGCATGTCTCCTTTAGGTCATTGATGTGTTGCTTAGGTGACTTTCTCTTCACTAAGAAATTGTCTACATTCACTTCAATGTTTCTCTTTTTGGTCTGTGAAGGCTCAATCAATTATCCTTTGGTTAGTTGCCCCTATATTTCTCAGCCCAAAAGATATGATCTAATAACACTATAAGCCTTCCTCAGTAATAAAAGAGGTCTTATCAAAGTCTTCAAAATACATCCTTATTAGATAATCGCAAAAGAAGGCAAACAAGAAGCTCATTATTAAATAGCCTACTACTATTTGATTACTGAGCCTATCTTGGGAATTGGATAGTATCTTTTTGGGCATGTTGAGCTAGAAAATTTGTGAAAATGATGCACATTCTCCACTTATGAGTCACTAACAGGTTACTGCTACTACTATTACCTTATGCAAATGTAGAGCTTCATTCTTTAGCTTACTCACACACTATTTAGTTCTCCATGAAGGTTTAATTTCTCTATGGTGTAAGTCATTTTTAATGCAAGTGCATGTGTTGTATCAAGTAATATACTGATGAGAAAAGTGTTGATCCCACGGAGAAAGCACTAGAAATGTCTTAGGTTCACTTTAGTATAGCCTATTAAACTACTAAATTTATCTAGTTTAATAATTTAAAAAGGTGATGTAGATTAAGGTAAATATATTTAAATACAAAAGTAAATTCAGTAATTTTAAAAGTTCTGAACCTATGATATATTTAAAAATACATGATTGCTTTAGAGAGGTTTTCTTCCTATTGTTGTTGTAAATCATAGCATAAGTACTCTTCATTTCAGTAGAGCTCATTAGAGTATTAGCTAGGATCCCTCTAACTATAATTATTTTATCCCCTTAAGACCTCATAATTCTAACCATTATAAGTCTATATTACGGATGGTCTATGTTTTAAAAATTCTAATTATTCTTCTATTCCTCCATCAAAGCTCTAGATCACACTATCATTTTAATTTATGTTTGAACTATACAAAACAAAATTGAAGCATACAAAAATTAAAATTAACATAGATCCTTTAAAGATGAAACCTACTCTAAGCAATTCATTCATTTCAAATAATCATAGATTCAGAGTAAATATTTAGCTATACATGGAGACGTTGTTACACATAATAAACATTTTATTTCACTAAATAAATAATAAGTTACAAAGTAAAAATACAAGATAAATAATGTAAAATAAGGTTTAAAAATGATCCAAAATTAAGATTACAACTCCTTTGCACTTCCTCACTTTGATCCATGCTAGTACAACACTCCAAATACAAGTACACAAGCTACTCTCTCTCAAGATAGCCAATACACTGACAAAGACTCACACATAATGACTCCATAATGTTCCAACCCTTTACAAAATCCTAAGGCAACTATTTACATATTTTCTAAATAACTGAACTAGTACTGTGGCAATGGCTTGGTGGCACTGCGACACTGCAAAACCTACACGTCAATTCACCATTTGTCTCTTTGGTTCACCAGTTCGACTATGTCCCACCATGATGCTGGGATATTTAGCACTGTGGCACTTTCTAGATAACACTTTGGTGCTAAGCTCTCTAGCCAAATTTTTATGAGCTCTCCATTCTGGTGTTGAAGGTGTGGCTCTGCAGCATTAGAATGAGCTTTGGCACTGCAATGTTGTATGTAGTGCTATGGCACTGGTCCAATTTTCATGAATTTTTTTATTGTTTTCTTGCATAAAACATAGATTAAAAGAAAAATATCATAATATGGGAAATTTGGAATTAATATTTTTATCACATCAAATTTATCCAAACTTTAAGCTATTAGTTTTCTTTAAGTAATTAATACTACACTGTGATAAAAATTTATCTTTAGCATTGAATATATTTTTTGAAAAGAAAAAAATTAATAATCTAAGTATTTATATAATGCATAAGTTGGAATATTTTCCAATAAAATAATTTATAACATCTTGATCCTTCCTTTTGAATTAATATTCCTTTTAAACTAAACTTCTATGGGTGAATAACTTTGAATATATTACTTAGGTTTGCTAAAATTTTTGGAATTAATGAAATTACTTGTTTAGTTAACCTTTAAATCTATCTATAAGCTTTTTAAAGTATAATTATTTCAATAATTCTTTTAGAAGTATATAGGTTGGGCTAGACATTGTTGGTATCAATTTTTAATATTCAGATATTTATCAATTTTAATTTATCTTTCCCTTAGAAGATGAAGGAATTTCTTGATTTATGAAACTTTTTAATTTTATTTTGAAGACTAAAAAGATGTCACGTGAGTGGAACAGTCATGTGTGATTCCTATTTTTTTAAAATAAAGGTGATGCACAAGTGTGTGAATTATAGAGGAATTAAGTTAATGTGTCATATTTAAAACTTTGGGAGAGAGTTATTAAGCATAGGTTACAATGTGATACTAATGCTTCTCAAAATCAATTTGGATTCATGTCTTGTAGGTCTACCATGGAAGCTATACATTTATTGAGAAGTTTGATGGAGAAGTAATTAGAGAATAAGGAGGATCTATATATGATATTTATTGATTTGGAGAAAGCTTATGATAAAGTTCCAAGAGAAGTGCTTTGGATATTTTAAGAAAGGAAAGGGGTTAATAATTCTTATATTCAAGTAATTAAGGATAAGTATGTAGGAGTTGTTACTTGTGTTCAAACACAAGGTGGTTGGACCAAGTAATTTCTTCTTTCAATTGGATTACATCAAGGATCAACTTTAAGCCCCTATCTTTTACTTTAGTCGTGGATGTTCTTACTAGGCATTTACAGGAGGATATACCCTAGTGTATGATTCTTGTTGATGACATTATTCTTATTGATAAGACAATAAAGCGAGTTAAAGGTAAACTTGATGGAGTTCAATCTTAGAGCTTAAAGGTTTTCATTTTAGTATATCTAAAACTAAATATGTGTATTGTGATTTTAGTAGTAATAGATCTAGTGGGGGGGATTGTGACCTTAGGCAACTATGTCATTAATAAGAGTAGACATTTTAGACATCTCATATCTATTATTCAGAGTGATGGTTAAGTAGAAGATATTATAAGTAGAATTCAAGTTGGATGGTTGAAGTGGAGTAATGCATCGAGGCTGCTGTGGGTGGTGAAATCTACAATGCTTTATGGGATAGAATGTTGGCCATTAAAAGAGAAGCATACAATTAAGTTAAATATTTTAGTGATGACAATGCTTAGGTGGATGAGTGGCTTTAATCTTAGAGATAGAATGTGAAATGAGCATATACGTGAAAAGGTTGGAGTAAGTCGAGTGGCCGATAAGATTAGAGGGAGTAACCTAATATGGTTTAGTCACATAAAACATCAGCCTACTGATAACCTGGAAGGAGAGTAGATGTTTTAGATTTAGCCTATGTTAAGATAGGTAGAGGTTGACCTATAAAGAATTGGTTAAAAAATAAAAAATGACTTTTTTATTAGATTTAAATGAGAATTTAACTCTTAACAGTTTACAACAAAGAAAAAGGATTCATATAGCCAACCCCACGAATTGGGATAAAGGCTTGATCTTGTTGATGCTATATTCAGTATTCCTTTATAAGTAGTTAGTGCTTAAGTGACTTTTAGGAATTTAATTTATCCAGAATTATTATTTTAAAATGAAAATATTGGTTGTTATTTATAATTATTTTATTAGGGATATTTTATAATCTATGTACCATTAAATACTTAAGTATATTAATTCTTATTCATTAATACTTAAAGTAGAAGATCTGGTTAATAGTTATAGGAGTGAAGGGACCCATTTATCATGCATGAAAACTCACTCATTTTGGGGATCCTTTGTGTCAGTGACGAATTCCTAGATGATAATGGCATTAATTTGGCAGCATTGGATGATAAAGAAATCCTAATTATGCTCAATATTTTGAGCATGGATAAGCCCTCCAAATTTACCAAATCCTCATTCCAGAATGATGGACTTCCCTACCAAATTATTATACCACCCTTCAGTGGTTATACTGATAAACTTACAGGCATCATAGGATGTTGAGCCAGCCCTTTTCCCACTAATTGAGAGTTTATGGGTCATTTCTGTAGCAACTCAAGCTCCCCAGTTTATCATTTTGATGATAATAAATATTATTGATTGCCTCATTATTTCTCCTAGTATTTGTAGTGTATATTTATTTATGTGTACTAATAATTCAGGTACATCATGCACCATTCAATAAAGATTTGGGGCTCAAGATTAGGTAGAATAGGGTGTATTAAAAGAGTTTATAATATTTATTTTTTTTTATTTCTTGAGTTAAGTCTTATATGGGTGTATGCTCGCCTGGTGACTATGTATACACACATAAGGGGAGCAAAAATAATTTTAAATATTTAATTTTTTTATAAATCATACTGTAAAATTTTGATCATATTGTATGATCTATTATTATAAAAATTAATTAAAATATATTATTTCTATGAGAAAATAATTTTGAAATATAACTAATCATACAGTACTAATACCATATAGTACTGGATATTCTGTTATAATTAGAAACTCTGACCTTCATTAAATTAGGAAATATTTTGAATTTTAAATATTGTTCTATTCATACTGTAGAACCTAATCGTACTGTATGATGTTTAAAATGTTCCCTAATTTCATTCTATGATTAATTAATTGAATCTGCTTATTTTTAATTTTTTTGATCGTACTGTACGAACTAGATCATACTATACGGTCGACAAAGATGATATTTGGTCATCATAGGATTCATCCTGGACAAAATGCAATTTAGTTGAACTAATCATATTGTAATGTTGTTCATTCAAAAAGTACAATCTGAACAGATCCTACTACACTAAATGATAATCGCATAGTACTAACAAGAAAAATTGAATCGATTGTACTATACTAACTGAATATCATATAGTACGAACTATGAAAGTTTAAACTAATCATACCGTACTAACTAGTGAGTATATAGTACTAAAAGGTCAAATTTTGGGTATCATAATGGACGATCCTGCAATTGTACTATATAAACTTTGATGGCTAAATTAAATTTTTAGGGTTTTTTGAAGATCTCTATTTAAATTTTCTCATAAGACTTTGTAAGAATCTTTTTGGCATTCATTGAGCTATTTTCTTTTGAAAAAAGCTTGAAGAGTGAGCCTAGAACTTGGGAGAGAAAGGGTGGAGTTTTTGAGAGAGGGAGAAGATCCTTGTGGGTTTCAAGAGAGTGTGAGAGAGAGAGTTCCACATAGTTGCTCCGGCAAACTTGCACTTGAGTTCCTGCATATGTCAAGGTTTATCTTGAGGGAAGCTTTGGGAAGAAGACATCTTTGGTGTCAAAGGACCCGGCTACTCTGCGGAACTGGGGAACATAAAAGTAATTCGAGTTTCTCTGCCTTCACCCGGAGGGTGAAAAAGGATTCCAGGTTCTCTGTCTCACTAGGAGGGTGAAAAGATTATGGTCTTCTACCACACCGGGTTGGTGGAAGAGATTTTTTAGGACTTCTCCACCTAGCTATGGGGGCAAAAGGAGAGTCACTAAAAGTTTAGTGCAATACCTAGAGAGAAGGACTCTGGAAAGTCGATGTAAGTCATTATTTGACCGAATCACTATAAAATTTTGGTGTGCTCATTCTAATTTTTATTTTCTATATTTACTTTTCTGCGATTAGTTTTCCTGAAAATTGTATGTTGAAAAATCTGTGGTTAATGTTATATTGAGTTAATTAAATTATCATCACCCTTATTGTAATTAATATTAAAATATTAGCTTCCACATTGGGTGATCAAATTCTTTATTTTAAGTTATTTAAAATTTTTAGAAAGAATTTTTTTTATTCAAATAAGCAATTCACCTCCCCCCCCCCCCCCTCTCTTGGTTGCCTAGGGCAGTTCAACGAGGTCTTACAACCTCCCAGAACTTTTAATTTCTGACAAGAGGAAGCTAATTGGGATCCTCAGGCACAAATGTGCTAAATCTCTAAAACTCAAAGGGCATGGGAATTTAAGTAAAAACTAAAATTCAAACCTATCTCAATTTCTAAACTGGCCAACTCTGTGGTGTTATCTTAGGTAGCATTGTGGTGCTGAGTTAAACTAGTCGACATGGGTACTAACATTATAGTACTAAGGATAAGTAGTGTTGTAGCACTCCCTGTGTGAATTATGATCCCTTACTTTTCAACTATTAGAGTTTCATGGTGCTCAACATGTGACAGTGTTGTAGTGCTCAAAGCGACCGCTGCCACAGCACTTCATCTACCTATTAATGAGTTGACCAAGTGCAAAAGTGTTACATAGGTGGCTCTATGGGGCTTAGTCTGGGAAAATGATTGGAGAGCTCAATACCGTGGGCCTGTATGGATGGCACTAGGGGTATAAACGAGTTGAGTTTTGGCACTATCGAGCTCAGCTTATCAGTCAAAAAGCAAACTCAAACTCGAGCTCATCCACTATAAATGAGCTCAAGCTGGCTCGCGAGCCTTGGTGTATAAGCTCAACAATCAAATTTTCTTGCCATTCGACCATCCATGTATAGTTGAATTGAGTGTATGAGCTCAAGCACAACTGTAAGTACAATCTATAGCATTCATAATAGTTGAATTTGGTATATGAGCTAAACCATTAAATTCATCCGCAACCAACATCTTCCCATCGACACACGAGCACCTTGAGCCACGTATAGATGCAATCGCGTAGATGCAACTGTCCCATCCACCGTCAATGCTCATCCCAACAGCCATCCGTGCAGGCGCAATCACTAGTATGGTTAAAGTATTTTAGGCGGGATTATGTGGGAAGATTAAAACATTTATTATTAATAAAATAAAAAGTAGTTTAAAAATATAAATAGTTAATTGAGCTGGCTCGTGAGCTCACGAGCCAAGCCTCAATCAAGCTCAAACTTGAACGAGCTCTGGTTTGAGCTCAAGCTCAACACGTGAGCTCGATAAGCTATGCTCACGAGCCTTTAAACGAGTTGAGCTTGAGCCGGCTCATGAGCTGGCTCGACTCACTTACACCCCTAGATGGCACTATGGTGCTTTAGAGGGCAATTTGGCACTACAGTACTAGATTCCTCCAGCATTTTGACATAATCTTCTAAATTAATTTTATAATAATTGATGGCAATATGGCTCTTCAAGGGGTAGCACTACAGTGCTGGAATAAATTTTTCTAATGATAGTCCTGTACATAAATTTTGATTACAACATGTATAAATATAACTAAACTCACATCTAACCATAGAATTTTCTACTCTCAACAAAAACATTAATCATATAACTTCTAACAATACAAAGGTGATCAAATAGGTTGCATCCTAAATAGTGCTAAATTTATAGTATTCCGCTAGACTATACTCGAATCTTATTTAAGATCAGCCAACTCTATAGAGCTTTTAAAGTGATCAACATCTCATCCTAGATAGGGTTTTAATCTATAACCATTGACTTTGAAAATTTGGGTAGTTTTAGGCACCTTAATATCAATAGCTCCATAAGGATACACTTTTACTATAGTGAATGGTCTTGAAAACCTGGACTTTAATTTTCATGGAAATAATTTTAATCTTTAATTATACAAAAGAACTTTTTATCCAAGTTCAAATTCCTTCCTAATGAGCTTACAATCACACCACTTCTTAATTTACTCATTATACAGCTTTACATTCGCATAAGTCTCATGTCTAAATTCTTCTAACTCATTCAAGTGTATTAATCTTTTCTCCTTAGCATCCTTAAGATTGCAATTAAACTTTTTAATCATCCAAAATGCTTTACGCTCTAATTCCAATGGTAATGACAAGTTTTTCTAAAGATTAATCTACTGTGAGATATTTCAATAGGCATCTTAAATATAGTTATGTAAGTCTAAAGTGCATCATCTAATTTTAAAGCCCAACCTTTTCTTCTAGGACTCATAATTTTTTTCTAAGATTCTTTTAATCTCCATATTACTTATTTCAGCCTGATCACTTATTTGGAGATGATAGACAGTTGCAACTCTAGATTTAATATCATATTTTAAAATCAATACCTCCACTTTCTTGTTATAAAAATGACTTCCATAATCACTAATAATAACTCTAGGTACTCCAAATCTAAAAAACATATTTTTCCTTAGAAATTTCCTAACCACCCGAGCATCTATTTTGGGGGTTGCTACTCCTTCAATCCACTTGGGGACATAGTCAATTGCTATTAGAATATTGATTTCTATAAGATTGCATAAAAGATCTCATAAAATCTAGTCCCCAAATATAAGAAATCTCCACTTCTAACATGATGTTAAGAGGTTTTTCATTTGTTCTAATTATGTTACCTATCTTCTAACTATGATTATATCTTTTAATATATTCATTTGCATCTTTAAATAATGTAGGCCAATAAAATCTAGATTAAAGTACCTTAAAAGTAGTTCTAAATCTTCCAAAATGCCCTCCATACTCAAATTTATGGCATTTCCTAATGATGGATTCAATCCCTTTTTTAGGGACACATCGCCTAATGATTTGGTCTTTATACTTCTTAAATAAGAATCACTCATCTAAAAAATAGAACTTAGCATCATGTAGAAATTTACACCTTTGGGTAGAAGACATGTTAGTGGGAAGAACACCACTAATAATGTATTTTATAATATTAGCATACCAAGGCATATCATATGAATGGAAAGCAAAAAAAAATACTCATCTAAAAAGAACTCATTGATTATTTACTCATTATATATAGGTTCTTCCAGGTCTAACCTAAATAACTAATCAGCCACCTGGTTCTCACTTCCCATCCTATCAATGATTTCTATATCAAATTCTTACAACAAAAGAATCCACCTCACCAATCTATTCTTAATATCTTTTTTCATCAAAAATTTAGTAGTATAATGATCAGTGTAAACTAGAACCTTACTATGAATCAGGTTTGAACTTGTCAAAGGAAAACACAATGGATAACAACTCTCTTTTAGTAGTTGAATTGGGTTGAATTTAATGTTTTGATAGCATAGTAAATATCATGAAATATTTTCATTTTTCTTTACCCTAACTCAATACTAACAGGATAATCACTATCACACATGATTTCAAAATGGAATATCCAATTAGGTGCAACAATAACATGTGAAGTGATCAAGTGTTATTTTAAAATTTCAAAAGTTTTTAGGCATTTATCATTAAAATCGAATGGGATATCTTTTTCAAGTAAATGGCATAACTATTTTGATATTTTTAAAAATTCTCTAATGAATCTTTTATCAAAATCAACACGTCCTAAAAACTTCTTATTCCTCTAACATAAGTAGGTGGTAAGGTTTTCAATTACTTACACTTTAGTCCTATCCACTTCTAACCTCTATTAGAAATTTTATGTCCTAAAATTATATCTTCTATAACCATGAATTGACATTTCTCCCTATTTAATACTAAATTTATTCTACATATTTTTTTTAAACTAGGGTTAAATTCTCTAAAAAAAGAATCAAAAGTAGTACAAAAATAGAGAAATCATCCATGAATATCTCAATTCCATTCTCAATTATATCAAAAAAATATAGACTCCTTTAAAAAATAGTAGGAGTATTGCATAAACTGAAAGGCATCCTTCTAAAAATAAATATTCCATAAGGACTAGTAAATATAGTCTTATCATGGTCTTTTGGTAGTATAAGAATTTGATGGTATCCTAAATATCTATCTAAGAAATAGTAAAAGGGATGTTCTGCTAATGTGTATAACATCTAATCAATGAAAGGCAAAGAAAAATGGTTTTTCTTAGTTGCTTTATTCATCTTTTTATAGTATATGCATATTCTCCAACCAGTAACTATCCTAGTGGGTATCAATTCATTTTTCTAATTGGCTGTAAGTAGGCCTCCTTTCTTTGGAACATAATGTATAGGACTAACCCATACACTATTTGAAATGGGGAAAATGATTCCTGTATCTAACCACTTAAGTATCTTATTCCTCACTACTTCTTTCATAACAGGGTTAAGTCTCCTTTGGGGATCATCTTTTGGAAAGAAATTTTCCTTCATCAAAATCTTATGCATGCATAAGGATGGACTAATTTCCTTAATATTAGCTATAGTCCAAACAAAATCTCTTTTATACGTGTTGAAAGCCCTAATTAACTACCTTCTTGGTCTTATTTTTATTTAGTAGAAATGATAATAAGTATAGTTGACTCTTCTCCTAAGAAGGCATACTTCAAATAGGTAAGAATAGCTTTTAACTTTAAAACGAGTGCCTCAATAATAAATGGTTTCAAAGGTCTACCTAGGGATGAAGTATTAAGCACTTCAAACCTATCACTAAAAATTCTTGGGGCGTCACCAATCATTTGGACACAATCTCTTTATCCCTCTCTGATATCATCTTCAAACAAAGGAATCTCCAAGCAACTATCCATTAATAAATCCTCCACATAATCTTTCACACAATCATCTACCAAGTCTACTATATGACAATCTTTATTTTGGTCTCTAGGAAACTTCATTGACTTTAAGATATTGAAGGTCACTTTCTGCTCTTGCACTCTCATTATCAATTCTCCCTTTTGCACATCTATCATGACCCCATCGGTAGCTAGGAAATGTCTACCCAAGATAATAGGCATCTCCTTATCTTCTTCCATATTTAAGGCTATAAAATTCATAGGAAAGATAAACTTATCAATATTAACTAACATATCCTCTATTACCCCCTTTGGATAAGTAAAAGAATGGTCTGCTAACTAAAGGGTAATAGTGATAAGTTAGACTTCACCTAAATCAAGTCTTTTGAATATAAACAAGGGTATTAGATTGATGCTAGCTTCTAAATCACATAATGCTCTCCCATAAAATTTATCCTCTATATCCATAGGACTAGTATAACTATCAGGGTTCTTATGCTTTTGAGAAAGTTTTTTCTGTAAAATTGTACTTTATTCCTCAGTCAAAGCTATAGTCTCAAAATCTCCTAATCTTCTCTTTATACTCAGGAAGCCTTTCATGAACTTAACATAGGTAGGCATTTATTCTAATGCTTCTACAAATGAAATGTTAATAGTTAATTTTTTAAATTCTTTCAAAAACCTTGAGAATTGCTTATCAAATTCTGCTTTAGTGATCTTTGGGGAAATGATGGTGGTGGCCTCTCCATAATCTCTCTAATAGTGTTTTCTACTTGTTTATCAAATTGAGGTGATTCCTTAAGCTAGGGAATCTCTATTGGCTTTTTTAAAAGTAATTCTAACTCAAATTAATCCTTATTCATATTCTCTTTTTCTAGTTCTCTACCAATGCTTATTTAAATAACCTTGCATTGCTCCTTACCCTTTTCTTTTAGATTTACTATTTGGTAAAGTTCCTTGGGGTCTATTGGTTAATGATTTAGCTAGCTATCCTAATTATGTTTCAATATTCCTAAAGGAAGTTGCTCGACATTGCAACTATGCACCCATTTGTAAAACTAATCTTTTAAAGAAGACTTCTTATCCTTAGGTTCATTATTTGAGTTAAATCCAGGGGATAACAAGGCCCTGGGTTTGCAAAATTTTGAGAAGGGTGGTTCCAGGTCCCTATTTGGTTTAGTATGTTGGCGCTCCAATTAGTATTGCTATTTTGATTATTATTTCAACTAAAATTAGGATGATTTCTCTAGCTAGGATTATAGGTGTTTGAGTAGGGGTTATTAGTCCTGTTATTAATTACATTAATTAATTCTACTTCAAAAATATTTGAATCACTAGAGGCTCCATAAATATTCTCTTCTAAAATCACATTTGAATTTTGAGGTGAAATAATTCTAAGATTGTCTAATTTTCTAGAAATGACAGCTATTTGAGCAGTTAAAATTGATAAAGTATCAGATTCCTAAATGCTAACTACCTTTCTTGGATTGATTCTCTTAGATGGCCTTTGGAAATCATTGGAAGCCATCTCCTCAATCAAAGCATATGCCTCATCAAAAAGCTTTGACATCAGAGAACCACCAGCAGTGGCATCAATGATTGATCTAAGGGAACTTATAAGGACATTATGAAAGGTTTGAATGATTAAGCAATCAGGGAGGGCATAATGAGGACATTTTCTAAGAAGTTTTTTAAATCTGTCCCATGATTCATAAATAGATTCACCATCTAAATAGGTAAAATATGTGATTCATTTCTAAGTTTAGTAATTTTAGATGATGGAAAATATTTAGCTAAAAATTTTTGAGCAAGATTGTTCCAAGTTGTAATTAAAAGTGGGGTCATAAATTTAACCACATTTTAGCTTTATCCCTAAGTACAAATGGAAACAATCTAGGTTTAACAGCATCATCAGTAAAACTTTTATATTTAGAGGTTGCATAAATTTCAAGAAAAGTAGACATATATATATATAAGGGTCTTCTTTTGGAGTTCCCCAAACTGGAGAGTTTTGCACCATTTGAATTATGGCTAATTTTAATTCAAAATTATTTGTTTGAATGCTAAGTGTGTTTATACTTTGATGAATACATTTAACCATAGGGTTAGCGTATTCCCTAAGTGGTCTAGATTTATCATTTTTAAGAAGTTATTCAACCATTTTTAAATCTTTTTCAAATTTATAAGTTTTTATAAGTTTTCTTAAAGTATTTTCAATTTTAGTGTTAAATAATAATTCTATTGGTTGTTTAGTACTACACATACAATTGTAAGCAACACAATATAAAATGCAAAACATGGAGTAGTAACAGTTAATGAATAAGCAATGCAAAACTAAGAAGATAAAAAAATAAAAAGAAAACTAGATTAAACTAGCAGTTAATTCAATAATATAAATTTAAAATAGGATAATAATTTCTCTAGTCATTAGTCCACGATAATGATGCCAAAAACTTGAAGGGTTACAACTACATCTATTAGCTTATGCAAATGCAGAGCTTCGTGCTTTAGCTTACACACAAAATATTTAGTTCTCTATGAAGGTTTAATTTCTCTACGGTGTTAGCCATGTTTAATGTAAGCGCATAGGTCATATCAAATAATATACTTATGAGAAGAGTGTCGATACCACGGGAAAACACTAAAAATATCATAAATTCACTTTAGTATTGCTTATTGAACTGGTAAATTTATCTAGTTTAATGAATTAAAAAAGTGATGAAGATTAAAGTAAAAAAAGTTTTATATGCAAAAAATAAATTCACTAATTTTAATAATTCCGACTTTATGATATATTTAAAACTATATAGAGGTTTTCTTTCTATTGTTCTTGTAGATCATAGCATAAGTACTCTTCATCTCTACCAAGCTCGTTCGAGTATTAGCTAGGATCCCTCCTAACTAGTGTTCTTTTATCTCCTTAAGACTCCATAATTCTAACCATCATATATCTATGTTATGTTCGAACTACATTTTAAAATCTCTAATTATTCTTATATTCTTTTGTCGAGGCTCTAGATCACATTATATTTTTAATTTATGTATGACCTATACGTAAATCAGTTGAAGTCAATGAAATTAAAAATAGCATAGATACATTAAAGATTAAACCTACTTTAACAAATACGTGCATTTTAAATAACCATATATTCAAATTAAATGTTTAACTACACATGGTTGTTACACATAACAAATATTTTATTTTATTTAACAAATAACAAGTTACAAACTAAAAACTCATGATAAACAATGGAAAATAATGTTTAGAAATGATCCAAAATTAAAATGAATACTCCTTTCCAATTCTTCACTTTGATCCACACCTGTACAATACTCCAAATACAAGTACACAAGCTAGTATTTTTCAAGACAACCCTTACACTCACACAAAATGCCTCCACAATGTGCCAACTACTTGGACTACATGGAAAATAAGGTACTTATTCTTAAAATCCTCTTTGATTCACCTTCTACAATTGGGGAACTTTTTCCATGGCCTCTATAGTCTCCAATCCTAGGCCTTATTCAACATTGAGTTGTATGACTTCTTTTAGGTATGTCTTCACTTTCCCCCCAACTCTCAAGTAACAAATGTAGGACTACGCGAGGTTGCCTCTCATGGTTATTTTTTCATCTGCGAGCATCAAATTTAACTTTGACATGGTAAGTTGAGACTATAACTCTAAGGGTGTTCAACAAGGGTCTTCGTAAGATGGCATGTAAGTGGAAAAAGCATCATGAGGATGAAGTTCCCCATTACTATGTATTGTTGATTGTTCTCACCCTAGGTAATGGGTAGGGTGAGTACTCTCTTTATCTCTCAATGTTCTTCTGAGAAGCTACATAGCAAGCCTACTATGGGGGTGAGCTAAGAAGCAAAAAGATTAATGTTATCAAAAACAAATTTGAAAGTAGAATTGAAGGATGTGTTGTGTTAATTAAAATGATGTATATTTGGTAATTGGTGACTTAGATTGTGATGACCATGATATTGTTGTAGGGGATCCCCCTGTAAGTTTTTCGCTTCACAAAACATCATCAAGGCCACATCCTTCATAGGTGCTCATGAGGTTTACATTGAGTTAACTTCTACAAGCTTCAACCTCTTGTCACCATGAAGGAGTCAACTCACTCACCCCTCATAATAGTGGGCACCACTCCTCTTATATGAATTGAGCAAGCAATGGGCTCATTTTTGTTACCGTCCATTTGAGCTTTATGTGGTTATCAAATAGGTTCGGTGAGTACATACTCATTTAACTTGTAAGATCAGATGAGTTCCTTAACTAATCTATGAAGGCAGAGACACTTCTCTATGCCATGGCTATGGTCCTTGTGAATGGTATAATACCTCAATATATCCCGAGCTTATGCTGTCTCCTTCATGGGTGAAAGGAGCTTGAAGATTTTTTATTTTTTAATGCCTCCACTAACTTGACCATTAATACTCTTAGTAGAGTATACATGGGATAGTGAGGGGCATAATGTGTATAAAAAGCTTCTTTATCCTTTGAATGGGTGGCCTAGCTATCCTAAGTGGCCTGATCAACAAGCGAGCTCTTTTATTTTATCTATGGTGTTCTTGTGGCATAAGGGGTTCCTATCCCTTTTTTTCCTTTGGAAACTCTTTTCCTTGTCTCTCCCCTACCATAGCTCTCTTCTAGTGATGAGTTCTTGTGGGTGAGTATTTTAAGAAGATCCAGTTGCCCAATTGTATATGCATTGCCATGGCTGTTGAAGAGTTCCAGCAATTCAACCTACATCCTTAGTTGTTTTAGGCTGAGTGCATAGCAAAAAGGACCTTCCCTAGGTCCTTAAGTTAAAGCAACTTGGGTGACTATAGACTCCAAATCCTTCACATCCACTATTCTCTTCAGAACCTTATGATCAAACTCATCAATAATTTGCTATGTCCTTGCATCATTTCAAGTACAACTTGGGAGCTCTTATGAGGTTTTGATGCATTGGCAAATTTAGTTATGAATTTCCTCTTGAATTTTGAGAAAGATTCGATAACCCATATATATAGGTGTGTGAACTATCTTAGCGAGGAGTCCTTGGGGTTTCAAAAAATAATCAACACTTCAAAAAATCATCAATTTCTAGCAGTGATGCCATGAACTCAAAGGTAGTCACATGATCTACTAGATCAACCTAATGAACTCCAAGTGTGGTGCTTTGAACTTTATAGGCAGCTTCGCCTTTACGATCTCCCTAGAGAAGGCATTAATTAGTTATGATTCAGTCCTTTTAGCATGCCAAGTAGGTGGGATGTAGTTGTTATCTCTCATCATCATGTGAGTAGGATTCAAAATGGGTGTACGAGTCCACCTTGTATGACTCGCCCCTACCTATTGAATATCAAAAAAGGTATATTAGAGTATACAAATATTAAACATGGCACTTGATGTTTTTGGTATCCATCTGAGATTTTTTTACTATGTTAAACACCAGATAATTAAAAGCTTCAGACATTTGATCAAGCTTATCCCCTGCTTAAAAATCTCTGTGGCATTGACTTTATGAACATGTATGGTCGAACTTATGAAATAACAAGTATATATTAGAGTATCATAATTTTCTTTCATATAATGTAAATTTAGCTAAATTGATCTTCGATTCTCTTCTGAACCATCTTTAAATTTACATTAAAATTAATGCTTTTTTAAATGGTGGTTTTATAAAATCTAGGAAAGAATTATCGTCATGAGAGATGGTGCAAATCCTCAATAGTTATCTTGGTCATTGCTTGATTGTGAAATCAGACAAGTATGATAACGGAAAAAGGAGAGTTCAGGGTTTAAGATTCAAAAGTTCAATTGGAGTTAAATTGGAGGTTGAATTGGATACTGCAACAAATATTAAATTTATTTGAATATGATCTAAATGATACATTAATATAAATATGATTCATACACAAATAATATCTTTAATAATTGAAAATTTAACACTTGCAATATTTAAGTTATTAATCCCATTTTTAAAATGGAAGAATCGTAGTAGAATTGAATGAGGTGCCATGACTAGTGAACACTTGGGCTTCGTTTGGGATGGCTTTTTTACTGCTTCTTAAAGCAGCTTTTTAGTACAAAAATTCTTTAAGAAGTTATAAAAAAGCTGCCCAAACGAAACCTTAGTCGGTGAATCTCACATCGAGGGAGAGAATCTCACATCCAGGGAGTGGGTGATGATTAGTTAAAAGAGAATGGAAATGAATTGTCAACGAAGAAGGTTGACTTCAAGATGGGAGCTATCAGAAGGCACATGAAAGAGAAAGATATGGAATTTTAAGGGCTAGGATTACATATTGGGCATATCCATATTCCATTGCTAAGCATAAAAATTTATAAATTTATTTTAAGAGATTAATTTCTAGCCCTTAAATATAAATTAATGGTGATTATTAGATTGAATCAGGAATAGGGAGGCTCTATAAATATAAACTAGTTCATTACTTGAGCTGTCGATTCTCGATATTTGATGCAAATCTTGTTAAATAAATTGATTGGACTAGTTGTAGGACCAATCTACACTTGAATCGACCAGACCAATTGGTTCAATTTTTATTTTTATGTTCATTTCTTATTCTACTTTATATATTTTTTTGGCAAAAAAATATTTTTATTTTTCAATCAGATCTATGAGAATGTGATATTTGTAAGAAAATTATTTGTTTTTTAAAAAATAAAATATTTATGCAATACATAATAGCTTTTAAACAAATATTTTTCTAATAATAACTCTATAATTATCCTTACAAAAAGTTGCTATTATTACAAATAGACCCTCAGCTCAACCTTTATATTATATTACAATTCGTACGCCTAGTCGTCATAACTCTATTTTATTTTTTCTAAACCCTAAATAAAATAAATCTATGCTTCTCAAAAAAACTTACATTTAAAATGAATTCCTTAGATTCTTATAAATCGTATTGGTATATGTGTAATATATTTTTTAAATATGTTATGCAAATAAAAAAATTATTAAATGCACAACATTTTCTAAAATTGCAAAATTTAAAGATTTTAATTAAGAGAGCGTAGTAGCATTACTCTTTAAATATATTAAGTAGAATGTTAACATCATTAGACGATAAGACCCTCCAATGGCTGAAATGTATTATTTTGCATGAGGTAACCAAATTAGTACTCTTCTTAGAGATGAAGATCATATGAGCTTGATGTAGCAAACAAGGCAACACTACAATATTGGGGAAACCACTAATAAATTTTTTTTTTTCTGAATAGATGAATTTTTCAACTACTTAGGAGAGAATGGATGGAAGAAAATATTTTGAGAGTTTTAAAGGAATACTCTAATTTCAAGCTCATCAAGTCGAGAGATACTGGTCAGCACAAGTCAAGAGAAAGAACAGACCAAAGAGAGATTTGAACACTAAGGTTAAAGTGGTTTAGTTTACACACCTAATCCCACTACTCCAACTTCTCTAGGCATCTTTTTTTTTATAACTATTAGCGTAGATTACAAGGCTATGACATCTGAGAAAGACTAAAATACGGGATATAAGTAGGAAGATAAAGAGCACTACATTAGAGTTTTGGGAGTAAATATTGAAAAATAATTTTAACTAAAATTTAATGTTCAAAGGCATTATAAAAAACTGCTTTGTAAATTGTTGCATCAATTTTATGATAGTATGTGCTTGGATTCTGCTCATAAGAGTATATCATAAAGGCAAAGTGACTAAGGGAGATTACTAGTTATTGTGTAGTAATTGACAGATGACATGTGCAGAGTAAGAAGTATCACTTATGCCACATAAAGCAAAATATATGATTATATGTTGTGATTACTCCTTGAAAAGTTAGATATGAGATAATACAGATTATTAATAAGAGAGTTGTTGCTTTTTAGGAGATACCTGATTAAAATTGTATTATGTATATAGGATTTGAAGGCACTAATATCATATATCCCTACTTATCATTTGATAATTCTTTGTATATGAATTATAAGCCCCACATTTATATTATATGTTGATATCATTTAGATTCCTCTCGCTCTCCTACTTTGACCCCCTTCGGAGCCAATCGCGCGTAATTTCCAATTTAAGATTATCTCCATTGGTTAAATAAACATTCAGACCCCTTTATGTTGGATCTTTAAAAAAAAATTTCTTTAATCAACAGTCTTATTTGAGTATCTGCCTCAAGAGATAATTAATTATGAAGAACCTATGTCCTTAAGAAATAAGATTCCTAGGAATAAAAACTAACTAATTTATCATTGTGGAGGGAAAATCTTTAGAAAAGTTTATTTATATATATATTTTGGTTTTGTGTCTATTGAGGGAATTACTTCATATTTTCTAGGTTGGTGTAGAGTCATATCTACAAAGTATTCCAAATTTAAATGTATGTGTGACTCAATCTTCATTTTATTTTTGTGTAAGTGAAATGTTCTATGGCCATTCTACCCTATGGGGTGATAACATCTAATATCTTATCCCCACATCACTTGAAACTCTATTGAAGCCCAAAAATATATATAGTGTTAATTAACTTTATATCATACTATATTGTTGGTTCAAATTCAACTTATCTCTTGGGATATAAGTCTTAAAATTTATTTCAAATAACTCATTGCTGCCAACTCTCTATTTTCAACTCTCCCAATTGACTCTCATACCGGATGCATCTAGGATTAAGGAGTCTATCTATATGCCACATGTGTACTTTCTCATAAGCATATAAGCATTTTCCTATGTGCCTCATGCTTGCCCCATTTAAGCAACTCACATGCACCCTTATCGTGTGCCTTGAACTTCCTTTGCACGTCCCCTAGCACCCCTATCATGTGCCTTGAATTTCCTTTGCACGTCCCCTACACCACTTGCACGCTTAAGTGTAGCACCTCTATTATGCATCTACTTATCCACATATATGTACCATTGTGTCATCTTTGGGTTATCAACATATATACATGTCGAAACCCACAAAACCTTTTTCCACCCACTTAACTCGTTGACCTTGTTAACACATTAGCTAGCCTTGTAACTCGTCGATGTGCTTCCTCCTTATAATCCCATCCTTTGGCCGAACAACACTTGTTGAACCTGCTAGCCTACCAAATTAAAATTCATTTCCTTTAATAATGGCATCTTTCAAGCTGCTAGCACCTACCAACTCATTACTAACCACATGACTAGTTGGCTAATTCATCCAAAACATTAGTTTTGCCCATATGGTAAGATGATGCTACAATATTTCTCACACTCCTCAATGGGTGTATGGTGAAATACTCCCATATTGACCTTTTTGAGAGATTCCACATTATTTCCTTCCACTAACTCTAGATGTCATCATTTCTCTTATGACATCTCATAATTTGCACCATAGGTCTTAGAGCTTTAGCTAACCATTAAATTTCTTATCTTAATATTTTTCTCTTTTATGAACCATGAAAGGAGATATGATAAATTTTTCATGTTACCTTACTATTTTGGGTGCTTTATAATTAACTTATCAATCTTCTTCTCCTAATAAAACATATGTGCAACCTTTTTAGGTGCAACAAAAAAGGATGCCACCTTATGGGCTCTCTAAAATCCTTAGCTTTTAAAATATTGTTTTAATTTTAATCCTTGGCGATAGAGCAAATCATGTGGATGAATATAACCAAGCTAGATTCTTAATTATAAGAGCTAAAACCAAAACCTAAGCAACAGATCGAAAAAAGGCTTTATTATATGAGCCTGATAAAGATTCAATAGTTTTGACTATTTTAAATATAATTTATATTTTATTTTTTATCTAAAACTTGTATGGAAGCCATGATAAAGTATTAAATATAAGTGCTTGGAAGTTTTTCTCATTAATGAGAACCTACCACTTTTTAGTTCACTTTTTTCCCTCCAAACGTGATTACCTAAGAGTCATGTAATGCCTATAAATAGGGGCTAAAATTCTTTGTAATTTTTATTTATGAATGAAATATTTTGGTGGAGAAGTGTTCTTTATTCACTTGGTGCTCAATGGCTTTAAATAGTTTGCCTATCTTTGATAAGTTAGGTGGTTATCATAATATTTTCTTTATGTTACTTGTTATCCCAATTAAGTGTTGTAAATCTGGATTCAAGGATTATGATTTTGATGATGACAAACATCTCTGTTTCTGCTTGATTGCCGAACCTTTCAGGTTCACAAGATTAACTGCAAGTCAAGCCAGCTCAAGATCGAGTCAATCTGAGTTTTTTAATTTCAATGTATTTTTTCACCTTTCTTGAGTCAAATGTAATGTAGTGGATCCCCAAGCTAAGTAACCTTACACACACACACTCAGGGGGAGATTTTTAATGAGTTAGAATTTTTGTTCTATTTTTTTTATATCATTCTTGACGATAGTTATATCATCCTGGACGATTCATTGAAAATAGAAATTTTAATTAGGGCAGCCATGTTAAGTCGGTCTGATTAAGCAGATCATCCTAAATGATAATTACATTATACATGATGATATACTCAAATCAAAAATTCTTAACCTCTAGACTAAGTTAGGCAAGTTTTTATTTTTGATATTTTGGTTTAATCATCCCGGATAATACGTGTACCATCCAGGATGATTCATTATAATCATGCCTAAATTAGTCAGATGATTAAGAAAAGTAATTAAAGATTGATTGATCGATCACATCATCCTGGATGACTGTAAGATCATCCTGGATGATCAATTAGAAATCCTGATCGTCTAGTGTATTTCACCTGGATGATCCAAACTATCTGCCAGATGATATTCCTTATTTTGACCTAATCATACGGGACGATAGTAATATCATCCTGGACAATCATGTTATTTTGAAATCATTTAGCATGGTTATCCTAGAAGACCCGAACTATGTGCCGGATGATATTGGGCATTTTTGAACTAATCGTACAAGACAATAGAGATATTGTCCTGGACAATCAAGTTATTTTCTTTAGATCGTCTAGACTTTTCTCCTAGATGTCTCGAACTATCTATTGGATGATATTCCTGATTTAAACTAATTATCTAGGATGATCGCAAAATTATCCTGGATGATCTGAACAAATCATGTCTTCTAATCGTCTACAAGAACCAGATCATCCAGGCCAAAAGGGGCTGATTTACACTAATCGTACCGGATGATCGACAGATCATCCTGGATGATCTTTGATGGTAAGTTGAAATTTAGGATAATTTTTTAGCCCTTCTATTTAAGATCTTTTTCTTGCTACTGTTGAAATCTTTTACCGCGGTCCTTTTTTGAGAGAGTCTTGAGAGAGAGAGGGAGAGCTTAGGAGAGAGAGAGGGAATCTTATGAGGGGGAGTTTGTGAGGTGTTCACAAAGGTTACTCCAAGCAAGGATTTGAGTCATCGTCTCTAGTGATCATCCCTTGTCCTTTGGTGCTTTGAAGGAGGGATTGTCTACAAGAGGATCAAGGTTCTCTGCCAACTTCAGGAGGAAGCGAAATAAGGTAAGGTTCTCTGCCTGCTTCAGGAGGAAGCAAAAGGAGTCTGGGTTCTCTGCCTCATCGGGTTGGTAAAAAAATGTTTTGTAAAGGCTTCTCTACCTTGCTGTGGGAGCAGAATGAGAGTCACTTTATTTTAGTGCTATACCTAGAGGGGAAGCTCTGGGGAGTGGACGTAGGTCAAGTTGACCGAACCACTATAAAATCTGGTGTGTTTTTTCTGATTTTTTTCTGCACTTTACTTTTCTGTTGATGATCGTTTGATTGAAGTTATTATTTTATTTTATTAAATATCTACATATTATCGTGAAATTGTATTTATTTTAAAATATTTGAAAAGGTTTTCAAAATTATTTTTGCTCATGAATTTTTAAAATTACTAATTCAACCCCCCCCCCCCTCTTGGTTAGCCTCGGGCTAGTTCATAAGGGCTTAACATTCCTAACAAACTATAAAGTGGTATTAAAGCGGGATTCATAAAATTAAGTTTTGAAAAACTTTTGATTTAGATCTATGGCTAACTTTAGTAATAGAAACACCACGGAAGGGAATTCCATTACTCGACCACCCTTATTTGATAACATAGCTTTTGATTTCTGGAAAACTCACATGTCCACCTTTTTACAATCTATAGATTATCGCATGTGGATGCTTGTTAAAGATGGTTTAGATGCACCTTTTAGACTGGTTAAGAGTGTTAAAATTGAACTTCCTTTCACTGAATAGACATTTGATGATTGAGAGTTAGCACAACTGAATGCAAAATATTTAAACTGTCTTTTCTGTGCTTTAAAATCTGAGGATTACATGCATGTCTCACGACTGGTAAAGAAATCTGGGATAGATTATGCATTACTTATGAAGGCACATTGGAAGTTTAGCAATCTAGGTTGAATATCTTCCTTCATGAATATGAACCCTTTTACATGAAATCTAGTGATTCAATATCTAAAATGTACACTAGGTTCACATAAATTATCACCTCCCTGCATGCCTTAAGAAGAGAACTCACTAATTATGAGAAAGTCAGCAAAATTCTGAGATGTTTGGCCTCTTTCTATGATGCCAAGATAACTACAATCACTGAATCCAAGGATTTAAATAATTATTTTATTGATAACTTACTTGGATCACTAACTGCTTACGAGTAAGGAGTGAACTAAAGGTAGCTTAATACAGGTGAGAAGAAGAAAGAGAAGACTATGGCACTGAAGGCGAATGATATGAATATTGATACTTCTGAGTCTGAAAGTGATAATGTTGCCTTAATTACTATGTAATTCAAAAGGTTTCTAAGGAAGAAACACAAGAACCATCAGAAATGAAATAAAGGTAAGAATAATAAAAATTCTAAAGATTCTTCTGATGTGGTTTATTTTGAATGCAGGAAGCTAGGACATATAAAAGATGATTGTCCTACACTTAAGGCTCATCCAAGCAAGCAAAAGGGTGAGGAGAAACCTAAGTTCAGGAAGGATAAGAAATATATCCAAAAGGCTTTCTGGGCGAATTCTGCATCTGACTCCTCTAAGACTGAAGCTGAAGAGGAGACTACAAACTTGTGTTTGATGGCAGATGAACATCATGGTCAGTCTGACCAAGAAGAGGTATGTGAACTGACCTACAATCAATTACTTGATGTTTCTGAAAAAATTCATTCATTATATATGAAACTTAAGAAAATGCATGCTAGTCTGAAATTGGAATTCTTAAACTTATAAAAAGAGCATGAAGTTTTACTTGAGGATCATTCTACACTTGATAGCAATCACATGTTATTACTTGATGAATTTGATGAGTTAAATAAAAAGCATTCTGAATTGGTTGTTGAGCATGATTCATTAAAAACATCGCATGCTGATTTAGAAAAAGTATTTAAAGAATTAGACACATGGCATTGGATTTAGATAATAATGAGCTTGTATTGAAATTTAAAATTATAAGTCTTAAAAAAAATAAATTTCTAAGTATAAAAATTAGTGCATTTGAGAATAATGAAATACCTCCTACATTTGTATAATTTTATAAACCTCCATCACTTGAAGAATCTCATTCAAAATCATTAAAAAATGCATCATTCAAACCTAGGAAGAGGCACTATCACCCCTGTAGATTAGTTAATATTTTTTTCCTAGCATTAGATGTTTATCTTGTGGCATGTTAGGACATATCTCCCACACATGCACTTTTCACTGTAGTACATATTAGGTATGGAGGCCCAAATTGAATGATTCACAGCATAACACACATGTATTATATTCTACTTTTCATAATAAGGAACCCAAACTTATTTGGGTTCCTAAATCTAACATTTGATGATAGGGGTGCTCTCACACAAGTCCTCATGAGAGCATGTGGTACCTGGACAGCGGATGTTCAAGGTATATGACTGGAGATGCAAATCAATTCATTTTGCTAGAGGCAAGGTCACTTTTGGAGACAACACCACCAGGAAATAGGTGGGCACAAATATAATCGAAAACTCCATGAACCTTTTAATTTAAAATGTTTTGCTTGTAGATGAACTGAAATACAACTTACTCAGCATCAATCAACTCTATGACAAAGGGTTCAGCATCGAGTTCCTAGAAAATACTTGTATTATCAGTTTAAATAATAACACTATTTTATAGGGTAAGAGGATCAACAATGTTTACATGCTTGATTTAAATAACATTGAATGTGATGCTTTATTTTGCTTAAAAACTGCTGCTGATGAGTCTTAGCTGTGGTATAGGAGGTTATGTCTTGCCAACATAAAAACCCTTAGAAGAGTAACCCAAAAGGACTTAGTTAGAGGTGTCTCCAAGCTTAAGTTCACTAAGGATCACCTGTGTGATGCCTGTCAACTAGGGAAATAAGTCCAATCCTCTTTCCACTCTATTAAGGACATCAGCACCTCTATACTTTTAGAAGTCCTTCACATGGATTTATTTGGACCCATTAGCACTTCCAGCTCAAGGGGAAAAGTCCAATCCTCTTTTCACTCTTCTCCACTTAGATTCAAAAGAAGTTAGGTTGTGAGATCTTGACCATTCATAATGATCATGGTAGAGAGTTTAAAAATGTGAGATTTCAAACTTTTTGTGAGGAGCAAGGGATTAGCCACAACTTTTTAGCTCCTAGGACCCCTCAGCAGAATGGGGTAGTTGAAAGAAAGAATAGAACCTTAGTGGAAGCCGTTAGAGCCATGCTTGCTGAGTATTCACTTCCAAAATACTTTTGGGCAGAAACGGTGAACACAGCCTGTTATGTGTTGAATATTGTGAATGTTAGATCCAAACTGAATAAAATACCCTATGAGATCATTAAGGGTAGAACTCCAAACCTGTCCCACCTTCATGTCTTTAGCTGTAAGGTCTTCATTCTTAACAATGGGAAATCATCCTTAGGAAAATTTGACCCAAAATCTAATGAAGGAGTGTTCTTAGTATATTCAAGTGTGGGGAAATCCTTTAGAGTGTTTAACAAGAGGATATTGGTGGTGAAGGAGACTACTCATGTAGTATTTGATGAATCTGATCCTAAGAAGTTTAGAGCTGAGGAAAAAGAGGAAGTAGGAGAGATTACCCAAGGAGTAGAAAATGTAAAATTGGAGGAAAGGGTAGAACCTCAAAACACTTTGCCTAGAGATTTGAGATATTCTTCGATTCATCCTAAAGAACTGATCTTAGGAGACCCTTCTGAAAGTGTTAGAACTAGGCATGGACTTAGGAAAAAAGTAAACCATTTTGCCTTTATCTTAATGACTGAACCCACCAATATCAATCAAACCCTTTCTGATGAATTTTGGTTCTTAATTATGCAAGAAAAACTTAACCAATTTGTGAGGAATGATATTTGGGAGTTAGTAGAAAGTCCTAAGAATAAAAGTGTAGTAGGAATCAAATGGGTCTTTAAGAATAAAATGAATGATTCTGATGTGGTGGTTAGGAATAAGGCAAGATTGGTAGCTAAGGGGTACAACCAAATAGAAGGAACTAACTTTGAGGAGACCTTTGCCCCTGTAGCTAGATTGGAAGTCATTAGAGTGCTACTAGCCTTTGCCTGTTATAAGAGATTTAAGCTTTTTTAAATGGATGTCAAGAGTGCCTTTTTAAATAGGGTAGTAAAAGAAGATGTCTTTGTAAAGCAACCCGTATGTTTTGAGAGTTCTCAATATCCAAATCATATTTTTAAATTAAAAAAGGCCTTATATGAATTGAAACAGGCACCCAGAGCTTGATATGAGAGGCTTATCACATTCTTACTAGAAAGAGAATTTGTGAAGGGTAGCATAGACACAACCCTTTTTTGAGGAAAAGTAGGAAATGATTTACTCATTGTCTAGATCTATGTTGATGATATACTTTTTTGATCTTCTAATCAAAATTCATGTGATGATTTTTCTAACATAATAAGTAAGGAGTTTGAGATCAGTATGATAGGAGAATTATCCTGCTTCTTAGAGTTTGGCATAAGGTAAATGGATGATGGAACTTTTATCAATCAATCAAAGTACATTAAGGACATCTTGAAGAAATATAAAATGGATAAAGCTAAGCCAATAAACACTCCCATGAGCTCCACTGTCCAGTTAGATAAGGATTCAAATAGAAAATCTATTGATCAAAAGAAGTATAGATGAATAATTGGTTCACTGCTTTACTTGACTGCTAGCCGACCTGATATAATATTTAGTGTTTATCTCTATGCTAGATTTCAAGTTGATCCTAAAGAATCCCACCTAACTGCAGTTAAGAGAATTCTTAGATATCTCCTAGGGACCCCAAACTTAGGAATCTGGTATCCTAGACATAGTACTTCTTTTAAAATTATTGGATATTTTGATTCTGATTTTACAGGATGTATGGTGGATAGAAAGAGCACTTCTAGAACTTACTAATTTATAGGACAGTCCTTAGTCTCTTGGTCCAGTAAAAAATAAAACTCTGTTGCATTTTCCACTGCTGAAGCTAAGTTCATTACCTTAGGAAGTTGTGTAGCCCAAGTCCTTTGGTTGAAGCGAAAAATTCTGGATTTATGATTACCTGTTGGCACCATTTCAGTTCTATGTGATAACACTAGTGCCATCTACATCTCTAAGAATCCTATCCAATATTTAAGAACCAAACACATTGACATAAGGCATCACTTTATTAGGGACCATGTTACCAAAGAGGACATTGAGCTACACCATGTAGCAACTAAAAACTAACTAGTTGACATCTTTACTAAACCACTGGCCTTTGACTCATACAACATTTTAATGACCAGGTTGGGGGTGATTGACATAAATGCATGAATTTGATGATTACTGATTTCTGAAGTTTCTATTTTTCATTTTTTTTTGGTTTTTGTTTGATTTGATTGTCTATTTTTTTTAGATCTTTTATTTTCCTATTAATTTTTGTTTGTTTGATGAATTTGGTTATTTCTTTTTATGGTTTCCTCTTATTTTTTTATTTACTGTTTACTCTCTTCAGAATCAGATCACTGCTCACTACATCTGATAAACTGAATTTCTAAATGAGAATTTTTACCTTATTTTTATTTGGAAGCTTGTAAGCATTGATTGACTTCTCTAAAACAGTTAAAGGGAAGAAACATTGATGATTGTTTCTCTTTCTCTAACTCCTTTAATGGTGTATTGTTCCTTTTGGATAAAAATTATTTTCAAAATTAAAAAGTTAATTTTTTAAATAGAGATGTATTCTATCTTCCTATAGTTATCTATCTCATATGAATAGTATTTCCAAAGCATTGAATCATTGTTGTGTTTTTCTTAATCAGGTGATTGCACTTATCATATAAAATATGATTTTTTTTTGTGAGTTACTCCACCTTATTATAGAAAGTGAGTTTTTTTTCTCTTATGTTTGGAAGGTAATTTCACAACTGAGATTCCTTAGAGATTATGAAAGGAAGCAAGCTTACAAAAAAAATAAAAAGTGGCACAAAATGGGCCCAAAAATCAAAAGATGCGCAAAGTGCACCAAATAAATTAAAAAAGAGGCACAAAATGAGCCCACTAAGAAATAAGTTATCTTCCTTTCAGATCTTTAAATATCTTAGAAAAATCCATGTGCCACTTAGTACTTTCAAAAAATTGAGATTGAAAATCATGATTTCTGATTCATTACTTTTTAATACTATTTTATCAGATATTTTTTTGGAATAAGGCTTGAAAGGATCTCTTTTCAAATCTAATTTTTTTTCTTCTGATAATAATAAGCTTAAAGTAGGTGTTTATAGAGAGAATAGCTCCACATTTCTAGAGAGAGAAAGAGATTTTCAAATTTTAACTTCATGCAGTTTCAGGCACTTCTGATGACGACGGAAGGTCGCCGGCCACCATCTGCAGGTGGCTCCTTCGACGTTTGCCATCCTTCCGCTTCAGCTCGAAATTTCTCAAGACTCGTTGTTGGTTCATCTCCTCCAGCTTTTGGAGATTTAGAATTCATTCAAGATGCAAAAACTAGGTTCATGAACGACCATCCCTTGATTATTAATAAAGGTAGTTTATTAATTCCAAAAAAATCTATTAAAGTTCTGGGGAAAGGGAAAAGTGTTTTAGTCGACAACTTGGTTAAAAGCCTGCTGAAAATTGGGATTATCCAAGACTCTAGTTTTGGTTTCAAGACTGATTTTGGCACGTCATCTTATTGATGGAAACATGTTCCAATGGGGGAGAAGAGAATTTGCAAGAATATGTGTGCGGGTTAAACTCGACAGCCGCCTTTGGGAGTGTGAGTGGAAGGTAGCTTAAGTAAATTCTTTCAGTGTATTGAGTATGAAAGATTACCTACTTTTTGTTTCAATTGTGGGAAGATAGGGCATCTAAAAAATAATTATTTAGCTAATGGCTTAGGTGCTTCTCAAGTTCCTGAACACAAGGAGAGCATGGCTAGGAAGGTGGATTCGGGGATTCTTGAAAGGGTGCTGGGTGAGGCTAATGTTGACAAAAGAGTTGGTTATGGACCTTGGGTCCTTGTTAATTATGGGAAGAGAAGGTTTAGAAGTGCAAAGTTTAAGAATAATGAGCCAAGTTCATTGAAGGAGGATGCTGTGAAAGAGGTAGGGGTTTCGGTGGTCCAAGTTACTGAGAAGAATCCAGATTCTGCTGCAAAAGTTCTTACTGATGCTGTGCTGGATATGGGAAGAGTTGCTTCAAGTTCACTACTTGGAGGTCGGGGTGCTGAGGAAGTCCTAGTTGATGGCAAATTGAAGCATACATCGGCTAAGGATTCGGATGAGGGTATGTTCTCAACATCTTGTGGCATTCTTAATAATGTTAATAAGTTTGATGTATTAAATGCAATTGTTGAGGAAGGGGAGATAGTTGATGTGGTTTCGTCCTCTGTTCCTTCTATTGTTAAGGAAGGGATAGAGGTTGATGTTATGGGGAAATCAGATGTTGGTTTGAATGGTGAGTTGGGTCATAATGAAGGTGGTTCATCAAATGTTAAGAAAAAAGGGGTTAAATAGCTGAAAGGGCTGGGTCCTATTAAAGTGGCAACTAGAAGCAGAAGAATGGATGGTGATCTAAAGGGAAAAGTGGGGATCTCTTCCCCTCTTATACAATAATGTCTTCAATACTTTTTTGGAATTGTAGAGGAGCTAGGAAAAGGAAAGCTTCTCTATATCTAAAAGAGGTGATGAAGGAGCATGGTGTTTTTTTATAGGGCTGTTGGAAACCGAGTTGACATCTTTTGGTGGTAGGGATGTCATTTCTCTGATTGGTGGTGATTGGGATTACTTTCAAGTTCCTTCGGAAAGGTTGTCAAGAGGTATTTTAGTGATTTGAAAAAGTAGCATAGCTTCTTTTAGTGTGTTGGAATCTTCTCCTCAATTTGTAATTAGTGAGTTGGATGTTCTTAACAGAGGTAGATGGAGAGTAGCTACCATCTATGGCAATAAGGATGTTTACAGAAGGAGTCTGTGGGAGAAATTGGAAGATTATTCTGGAATTGATTTTCCATTGGTGGTGGGTGGGTATTTCAACTGTTTACTCGCTAAGGAGGACAAGAGTGGTGGGAGAAGATTCACATTTTCTCAGGGTCCTAAAGAAATGAAAGCTTTCTTGGCTAGCAATGACCTCCATGAGGTTGGTTGTGTTGGGCCAAAGTTTACATGGTGTAATAATAAATCTGGTGCTGATCAAATCCTTGAGAGGTTGGACAGATGTTTTGTAAATTCAGCGGCCATAAGCTTGTCTTAGCGTATGGTGGTTAGGCACCTACCAAGATTGGCATCGGATCACTGCCCTATCTTGTTAAATCTGTTTGAAGTCTATTCTATGGGTGAAAGAGCCATTAAGTTTGAAGATGTCTGGGCCTCCTTCCCGGCCTCTGCTGCAGTGGTAAAGAATTCTTGGATAAGGAAAGCTTGTGGAAGCTCATCTCAAATTCTTAACTATAAATTGAATAGAGCTTTGAAGGCCTTGTTTTATTTGAGTGGAGCCAAATTTAAAAACTTACTTCAGCAGAAGGAGGTACTGAAGAGGGAAATCTTGGAGCTTCAAACATTAGAAGCTGATAATGGGCATCTTTCTGTTGAAGAGATGTGGTCCCTTAAGGTGATGGTGAATGAGCTGAACTCTACTTTAGCTCGCCTGAACACTTGGTCGAGGCAACGTGTGAAAGTGAAATGGATGGTAGAGGGCGACTGTAACTCCAGATTTTTTCAAGCTTTTGCTAGTGCAAGGAGGAATTCTAACTTCATTTTCAGGATAAAAGATAAAGATGGGTGTATGGTGGAAGATCAACATCGGATAGAGGAGGTTCTACTCTAGTTCTTTAAGAATAAATGAAGTGAGAGAAGCTATGCTTTGGACAGCTGGCCTGCACCGTGGAGATGTCTGGATGCTGATGACAATGATTTGTTGAATAAAGATTTCTCCTTAGAGGAAGTGGAGGTTGTGATCAAGCAGGCTTGGGGTTACATTGCTCCAGGTAAGGATGGTATTTTCATATTCCTTCATCAAAAGCTATCGGTCAATTATCAAGGATGACTTCTGGAAGGCGTTGTATCAATTCTTTACGACGGCGGGAATGTGTGATGAATGGAAAGAGATGCTTATAGTGTTGATTCTTAAGGTAACTAATCCATTATCTCCTACTAATTACAGGCCCATTAGCTTGTGTAACACTATTTATAAAGTTGCCGTGAAGGTTCTGTTAAATAGATTGGCTTATATTATTCCTAAACTGATCTTTAAGGAGCAGGAAGCATTCCTGAAAGGGAGATCACTATCTGATCATGTCCTGATAGCTCAAGAGGTATTTCATAAGTTCAGGTATTCTAAATCTTCAAACAGTTTAGTCTCTTTCAAAATTGACATGGAACAGGCTTATGATTCTATGGGATGGCCGACTCTGCACAAAGCTTTAGATTATTTTGGTTTCCTTTCTATGTTTTCTAAGCTTATCATGGATTGTGTTCAAAATCCTACCTTCTCCTTGTTAATTAATGATAATCCTTCTAATTGGATTTAAGCTAAAAGTGGTTTCCGGTAGGGATGTCCTTTGTCGCCTTATTTATTCATTCTTTGTTCTCGGCTCCTGTCCAACGCTTTTTTGAGGAATGAGTCTTTTGATATTCAGGTTAGTCAGAATGGACCAAGGATCTCACATTTGCTTTATGTAAATGATGTTATTATCTTTTCTGAAGCCAAGTTGAAGAATGTGAAAGAGATCAAATGTATTTTGAAGGAGCTTTGTGGTTGGACTGGTCAAAAGGTAAATGTCATCAAATCTAGGATCTTCTTTGGCAAATAAGTTAGAAGAAGAAGTAGGAGAGCAATAACTAGCATTATGGGCTTCAAAACAATCAAGGAGTTCAATTACTTAGGAGTTAATTAATATTCATTATTTGAACATTAAAACTTTTTTTAAAAAAAATTAAAATTTAATAATTGAATAATTATTTTAAATTATTATAATTTTGAAATTAAATTAATTAAAATTATATTTTACATTTTAATCAATATAATATTTGCTATTTATTAATATTTAATCAATATTAAATAACTTAAATAATTTTGAAGAATTTAAAAATATATTTTTTTTATTATTTTAAAATTTTAGAAAACCTTTAAGATTTAAATTAACTTGATTTAAAATTATTTTAATCATTAATTAATTTTAAATTAATTAAAAACCCCTTTTAAATAATTTAAGCTTTAAAATTCATAAAACATTTATTTTAAACCCAAAATTTAAGTGTAATGGTTTAAAATTTTCAGAAATTTGAGTGCTTTAATTTGAAATTAATTTCAGAGATCAAAATTTATTTTATTTTGATTAATATTAATTATTTAATTATTTTAATAGTTAATCAATATCTAATTAAATATTATATTATATATCTTCAAAATTAAATATTTATTTTCAAATTATTTTAACTAATCAGTAGATCTCTCATTTAGATATTGAATTTAATTTAATCATATCTTTAAGTATTTTAAATTTAAACTTTATGTTTATATATAGTTCTATGTGTATATTGAACATATATTTAAAATTATTTTAAAATAATATATATATACATAAATCTTTTAGGTTGAGAGATCTACTTTAAAATTCTAAACATAGATTGAACATGTTTGAATATAAATCATGTGGGAGTGTTAGTGGATGGTTATGCTCTAATCATTCACTAATCTAATTATTATTTATAATTAATTAAGTATTAATCTTTGCATGTTTAGGGGGCACACTCCACTTAGCTTTAAGGCTCTCTTAGACTTAGGAATTGATTGTTTTTTTGCATGTTTATGTATATATTAAGTCAAGGGTCTAGAGACTTTGATTTAAACCCATTAAACTTAGTGACATCATTAAGGATAACAATTAAGGTCTTGATTAAAGAACTTAGAATATTTTCAATAATTATAATTCTTCTCTTATTGACTTGAAACTGTGAACTTTTAAACTTAGTGACACTCTGAGCCCTAAAAACTTTTTCCACTGAATTTTGAAATCATTAAGCCCCCTAATTATCTTAATCAACTTAAACCTTAATTAAGCCATTAAAACTTCTAGAAAATACAATAAATCAAATTTAAACCCAAAAATTATAAATAATACCTCTAACTGACCAAAATTGAACCCTTAATCAATAAAAAATAAAATCTCTTTGATTGGACTTCAAAATTAAGCTTAATTTAATTTTAATTAAAATTTAATTTAATTTAATTTAATTAATTGAAAATAATTAAAATTTTTAAAAATCTCTCAAAAACTTGATAATCTCTCCTTAGATCATTCCTGATCTTTAGAGGTGATTTTAAGAAGTTTGGAGATCATTTGGATTCAAATCATCAAAACCCTTCTAATTAAACAAATTAAATAATTCAATTAATTCAACAAACTTCAAAATTTCATAACTAATTCAAATGAACTCCAAATTGAGCAAACTCAAAAGCATTCAATTCATATTAAGGTCTAATATTTACCAAAAATATTAAATTTCTATAAATTAATCAAATTTAAAAAAGTCAACTTTTAGTCAAACTTAGTTCAAAATCAAGTCAAAACTTCAAATATTCATAATAAAATATAGAAAAATTCAATTTTAGCGTACTTATAGTGTAACTGATCATATTAAGGTCTAGTATTTTAATAAAATACTAACTTTCTATAAACACTTTAAATCAAAAAGTTAACTTTTTGACTCCTTAATTAAATCATTAAAATAATCCAAAAAATTCTAAATTTTAATAATTGATTTCAAATTCCAAAAAATATTAATTCAACATTGAAACCAGCAACCAATCAACCTTAATTAAAATTTAATTAACTCTCAAATCCTTAATCAATTGAAACACTTAATTATATGATTATCACTAGGTAACCTAGGCCTACAAGGCTATTAAATTAGCCCCAAGGAAGCTGAAATAAACTTCACGATCTCGGTGTCAAACAAAGGTGGTAATCAATAATCTTTTAAAATACACTTTAAAATCAATCTTAAGCCATTAATACTTAAACTCAAACTTAAATCCCTTAAGCCTTTCAACCAACCAGAACATCAATAACTTCAACTAATTGCCCTACTTAAGACATATTCAAAAGACACAGCCTACCTCACACACTTTAGATGGTTTATTAGGACAACCAACTCTAATCTTAGGTTAGGTCGGTGTTTACTTTTCTGTTGTGTGCCGGGTTTTTGAGCTTTCACTGCATGCTATTTGTTAGTAGTAAAATTGCTGTGATTGATTATTTATTTTCTGCACTCTATGATATGATTGATTGTGCATTAGATCTACCCCTAGGATAGGGATGATTTGTACTAATTCAATCTTATGCAGGTGGCCATGCTCGCACAGGGCATTTAAACTTAAAGGAGGTAATAATTAAAGCTTTAAATTGACATTGTTTTCTACAGGTGCTTCAGAATATGCTTAAGTCCCCCTTTAAAAATTAAAAGAGCATGGTCAAGTGTGGCTGGTTTAATCATTTTAAATTTCAAATATAAATTGCTTGAGATATTTATATAACTGCTGATTATTAGGATAACCCTGCAGGTCGTTGAGTCTAGATTTTTAATTTCATTTAATATAATTTGATTTAAATTGAGTTGTAATATATTAAGTGCTTTTGAGTTGGGATATTTATATCCAACTTGAACTTCAAAGAGGAGAAGACATCCCTAAGGGGAGAGTCTTCCTCCATGTGGAAGATCAAGTTAGGATAATTTCATATTATCCAAAGAGAAAGATAACACCCCTATTCAGGGGGAGTTTCTTTTCATTTGGATATTCAGACTCGACGATCCAAGGTGTTCCAGAAGGATGAAGAAGTGAAGAACGAGAAGACCCATTCTCAAAGTCACTTGAGTCTTAGGAGTAGAATTCGGTTAGTAGTTAGTGGTACCTAGCCACTTTACTTTCTTGTAAACCTTGGGTTGTATAATTAAGTGGCACTTACCATATGGACTTTCAATTTGAATTTTAATTTAATTGATTTAATTTAATGATTGATTGATGTTGATTATGATTAGGATTTTCCTGCTTTTATTAGTTTTTTTTAGCGATCTTGCATGTTGTATTTGATTTAGCTTGGAATCCGATTGGAGGCTCGTGAGGGTACGGTCGAACTATTTCTACTTTAATTAAAATTAAAAACTTTAGACTCAGATAGAAACTCTAACGCCTTTAAGAAGTAAGCCCGAACTCGCCGAGGATTTTTCATGCATTCATATTAACTTTTCTCTTCCGTGTTAGGCACCTCCCCACCTGCGAGTTTTGGCAGACCACCTGACCTATTAGGGGGCAGTTCTGTCCAAGGGGATGTTGTATAATCTCTAGGATAAAACTTATTTTTAAGCCTGACTTTAAAATTGTTTCATTCTGATTTTAAGCATTTAATTGAGTCAAATAGCATGCATTGTATTAGTAATAAATTTAAAATTGAGTATAATCTTTAATTGCATTTCTAGTTTAAGCATTTCACCCAACATATGTTCAGGGGCCAATTAGGAATCTATTCTAGATATCGGCCCCGCTCTCCTTAAACTAATCTTAAATAATATCCCTAACCACTCTTTCATAAAAGACTGGACACATGATTTTGAAGTATTTAGGTGGCTTAGCTAGCTCCCTAATCCAGGCCGGGGTAAGTCTAGGACCGCATTGCATTAGCTAGGATTTGGGCTACTAATTTTCAGTACCCATTTTAAACTTAGGATCTAAGGAAGATTTTTAATCCTAAGACCTCAACCTCCGGGAATCTAATTCCCACTTTCTAATAAAATTGATCATTCAAATATTAAATCTATTTCCATTAAATTCGAGCCCAACACTTAGGATAGGTTGGGATATTTTCTGAAGTTATTCAGAATCTCAAAATATCTCCTACACTTCTCCCTTTGACTCAAGAAAGAACTGTTCAATCTTGAACCAATCCCTATTGAAATTCCAGCCCCTACCTCCCTTGATATCAAGCTTTAAATTCCAAAATAAAATTTGTATTGCTATTTTAATCGAGAGTTTTCATAGAAATTTTTTGATTTCCTACGATGTAATTAACTACGAGGGCTTGCGCTCATAGGAGATTTAGAAACCCAGACCACATTTTTCAAAATCAAATTTTTCAAAACCTCAATTAATTATCTTTGGAAAAATCAAACTCAACGATCATTATCACCATTATCAAATGATTAATAATAAGCGATATTTTGTTTCTTCGTATAGATATGTCATTTTATTATTACAACTTTGATCATGAAATTAATGATCTCTTTTCTAGATTATTATAGTCAAATATTGGATTAAACATCATTTTGATCCTTCGAGATCATATATTATTTCTCCTTGACTTTGATTACGATAATCAGAATAAATTCAAAGATTTCTAATCTGAACCTATTAGGAAACGATATGTTCACCTTTCGAGATGATATATCATTCATAATAAGTGTTTGATTATAAAATTAAAATTCTAGAAATTTCAAATTTCCCAAAGAAAATTAAATCATTTTCTAAACTATATTTTTTAATCAAAATAAAAAATGGCGACTCCACTGGGGAAAATCTCTCTCTCCATCTTTAATAGCGGTACAAATTTTGTTGCATCGATAGTTTTGACTGTCCTTCCTTCTGTTGGTCCCTCTACCCATTTCTCAATTGGGTGAGTGTGGTTAACTCAATTAAGACATGTTAAAAGAGAGGTGAGTGTAGGAGACCTCCATCACTGTCCGGCTTTGACATTTTTGCCTTCAAGTTAATTGGTAGAGCAAAAGAGTCAAGTGAAATACCATTTAAACCTTTATATATCAAGAAACTCATGTGCTTAGATTAATCAATAGCATGCTAAGTTATATAACTTATAGAAGGTTTCCCCCCATCTTCAAAAATTAAACTTTCAAGATATTTATTAAAATCTAAATTTCTTTCAAAATTCGAATGACATATACCTTATATCACTATATATTAGATTGTAGCCTTTACAATCCAATATAGGTGAGTAAATGTATAAGTCAGTTCCAAATTCAAGTTAAGATTTGATCCTTCCAGCAAAGTTTATCATTGATATTTTAATTCTGAATTACTCGTCGGGATGAAAGGGTCGGGTTGACTTCTTAGCATGCCCTTTTTAAAAATTTTGTGAACCTTTTGTTGAACTCAAGTTCAACACCTTGAGTTCCAAAATAAGGGGAGATGCTGCCGAATTTTTAAATTTTTCCTTTCTCAGATTGTTCAATTATAGCGATCATTGCAATGTATCCTCCTACAGTAATTATATATATATATATATATATATATATATATATATATATATATATATATATATATATATATATATATATGCAATGCACTTTTAATTCTTCTGGTAGATTCAATCTTTGACATTTCATCCTGAATCATTTATCGGATAAAAGAGCCAAGTTGTTTTCTTTAGCTCTTCCCTAAAATTTGTAAACCGCCATGTTGAATGCAAATTCAACACCTCGAGTTTCAAAAATAAGGAGAGATACTGCCGGATTTTTGAGTTGTTGAAATTCCTTTCAAATCAAAATTCAATCTCCGTTGTCACATGTACTACTGCGATACTCTCTTGTAGTATGACATGTAAAGTGCAAATTCAATCACCTCTAGATTCAGATTCAAAGATCCAATCTTTTCATCAAATCAAATCTCTGACATCTTATCCCTAGCCTAGTCAGTGGGGTAAGAGATTCGAGTTAAAATTTCTTAATTTTCCTTAAAATTTATTAACTATCAAGTTGATATCAAACTCAACTTATTGGTTTCAAATACTTAAGGAAAATCATTCAATTTTCAAAACATCAAATCTTCAGTCAAATCCATTCAAATTAAATTTAGATCATCGTTGATATATGTCTCTCTACAACATTCTCTTGTAGTTGAACATATACAGCAAAAATTTAAATTTTCTTTAAGTCAAAATTGATTTTATATTTTAACATCGTATATCAGATTATAGTTCTTATGATTCGATTCATATGATAAAATATAGAGAACTTCTTATCAAATTCAAATTCAAAGTTCTCTATAATGGCTGGCAAACTTCTGTTCTCAATTGACCGAGACCTTCAAGTCGAAGATTTAATTCACAGCAGTGCTATTCAGTTTGGAATGGGATTCAAGTCTTTGAAACTATCTGTGAATGGTGGGACAATTATAAACCTTACTGCTGAGGGTAAGAATGGCCCAGTGGTTGAGTTAGCTGTGGGGGCGACAAGTGACCTTCCCCCCATGCTAGAGCTGGCAGCAGGTGCTACCCTTACACCTTCCACACCCTCAGTCCAGAATGAGGATAAGAAACCTGAAGTCAAATTTACTGTTGAGAAAGGGTCTTCAAGTTCAGGAACACTGTTTGGCACCAAGAGTGCCAGGAAAAACTATCTGAGAAGGGTGAGAAAGAAAATCACTAAGTCCAGAAAGATTGATGAGCAAAAGGCTTTGAGTTTAGTCGAGCCTGAGGCTGTTGAGGAGCTACCTGTCCCTGCCTCTTCTCCACTCCTAAAAGGGAGTCTTTTCTATCCCCTCATAGCTGCTGCAGTGGAGGAGAGGGTCACGCAGATTGCTAGCTCTCCACCTAGCCCGATCGACTACTCTGTGAAGAAGACCACAAAAGAGAAGCATACTCTGAGAACTAGGATGTTAAGGAACATCATCCACACCTATGCTGCTGAGATAGGTCAGACCAAAGAATAGTATGTGAGACACCTGAAGGGGGTGATCTCACATAAACTTGAAAAAGAAATATTAAAGGAAGAAAGGTCTGAAGCAAAGAACCTAACTCCTCAGCTAGTGAGGAGAAACAGAAAGTTTGTTAAACAACTCGTTGCCTCAGTCTTAGTGGATGGATATTATTGGGTGCCTCGCCTCCCGTCTAGAAAGATGAAAGAAATAGTCTTAATTGGATCTGGTAGGAGTCACCCTCTCAACGGTAGACCTCTAGTTCCCCCTTCGAAGTTCTCAAAGTTGGCCCCTATGATAGCCAAGATAAAAGAGATCGTCAAGGATCTTAAGCTAGTTGATGTCAAGGGAAAGAAGCCCATGCTTTTGGATGAGCCGTATGTACCAATGAAGATAAGCAGATCTGTTGGGATCCAAATGAGAGATACTCCAGTTCAGTTACTTGTTAAGGTCCCCCGACTCCCTGTCCAGGGATGTGAGGATTCTACTCTCGTAGATGTTGGAATTTTCACTTGTCAAACTCCTTCTTCACCTGTTAAGTTAGATATCCCTAACCCTACTGAGGATGTCACCCTTGTGACTACCGACCCTGGGATAGTCGGAGGGGAGAGGATAGTTCCAAATGAGGATCAAGAAATGCTAGATCAGTTAGTAGCGGAACCTACTGCTGATGACTTAAAGATTCAAGAAGTTCTTGCCAAGTTTGACGATGAAGAATTTGAAGAGATGATTAACTATAAAGGGTACTTACCCATCGACATTGAATCAATTGAGGGTAGACCAGTCGATGAGGTGGTACAGGAGATAAGAGATATACTTAAGAGGAAGGCAATTGAAGCCTTTGATCCAAAAGCTGATGATTTAATGGAGGAGGATTCAGCTGGAAACATTTGCATAGTTGAAACTCGAGCATCAAATAAAGATGTTGAGCCTTCAAGACATCGATCTGGTAAGGAAGAAGCCTCTGTAGCTGTAGATTCAGACTCTGATGGATCAATCAAGTTGAATGAGAAAGATAAATACATCAAGAGTCTAGAGAACAAGATTGAACAAATGATGCTCAGAATGGAACAAATGTAGAATCAGATGATTAAAACTCAACAGTCCCAGTCCGAGCAGTTGCAACCTACAACACATACAATGGGTGAGCACAGCAAGAAGATAGAATCAAGCCCCAGAACTCTAGAAATTGCTTCCCCAACCTCTCCAATCGATAAAGATATCCGTCAGATGATTGAGACCTAGGTAAGGGAGGTCTTAGCCCACTCTCAAGGGATCGCATCTATTCCAAAGGGTAGACCCTACCCTGAAGAATATGATTTAGTTTATTATCCTAAAGGCTTTGTGACACCTTCATTCAAAGTTTTTAATGGTTTAGAAAACTTAAGATAGCACCTGGCCCACTTCCGAGCGAGCTGTTGCAACGTAGGAAGGTCAGATGCTCTACTCTTTTACCAGTTTATGAGTAGTCTATCGGGTATTGCTTTTGAGTGGTACGCAGATCTACCTAACGGTTCAGTGAAAACATTCACAGAGCTCGAGAGTCTATTCTTAAAGAGATTCTCATGAGCTCAGCAGCATCTAACCGTTGGTGATCTCGTCATTGAAAAACAAAAGCCAGGAGAGTCTTTGGTTAAGTACATCTTGAGGTGGCAAAACCTCTTGATGAAGTGTGAACCCCAGTTGCAAGAGCAACATGCCGTGGAGATTCCTTTAAAGAACATCCATGGGCCTATTGCTTTTCTTCTGAAGGGTTTCACTATCAAAACCTTCGAAATGCCATTCCTGAAGGATTCTAATGATGAGAAGAAAGCTAGTAAACCATTAAAGTCCTTTGAAAAGAGAATAACAATGGTTTCAGCTGTCAATAAGGGGAAGAGACCAATGAATGTTCAATCCAGTAATCCTTCAGTTCAATAAACTCAAAAATCTCCGCCTTTTTAGGTAACCTCTCAACCTACAAGAGATTTTCACCCGATTTCTTTTAAAGAGAGATTGGCTCGTACCTATCCATTTAAAAGAGAGTCGGTGAGAAAGATCTTTAAGAGTCTTCAGAAGAAGCTAGATTTTCGATTGCCAGAGGCCAAGAAGCCAGAAGAGATAAATAAGAAGGATGATCCAACTTTTTGCCCCTACCATCGCATGTTAGGCCACACAATCAAAGACTATTATTTTCAAGGACTTGCTCGAAAAGAATTTTTGTCAAGATAATATCATAATTCCAAAGGAGTGCCTGGTCAATTCGAATCAGGGGTCTATCAAGTCCATTTTAGGTAAGAATTCTAACTTTACTCGATCCATTGAAGATGGTTGGGATATAGCACTATCCTGGGCCTTTAAAAAGTCGATTAATAAATCTTTTCATCTTTCTCAATAGTTACCGATGAGAGCCCGAAACCCGATCTGGGAGGTTGACCTTGAGGCTTCGCAGGAGGACGTTGGGACAGTTTCCTCTCCAGTAATCGTAGGAACTACCGTATAAAATAAAAATGAAAAGAGTGAACCTTTTGTAGAGAGAAAATTTATTGATGAGAGATCTGTACAAGTGGTGGATGGTGGCTCAAAATCACTGTCTCCACTAAAATTATCTGACTTTTACTTTTCCCCATCAAAGGCAAAGGGTCAAAAATTCAATAAAAAGTCTGATCCTTCTACAAATATTTTGATGATTAATGTTGAGAATATAAATTAAAATAACTATTCTGCTGAAAACAATCAAGAATAAGCTCAGATCAATCAAGAAATTTAAACACTCAGCTCCCCAGATTTGACTCTTCAAGAGAGAAATGAATCTGATGTCTTATCAAATGGTGAAATCCCTGAAATTAACTTTCAAGGGAGTCCCATCATGATAGACTTTTCAAATTTGGACTCTCGCTCAGATAATGATAATCAATTGCCTAAGGAGAGCATAGATCTCCCTATAGTTAATACTTCTGATGAAATTATGCAAGTACAACTACGTGGTGGAAAGGTCTTACCCCTTAGGCTACCTCCTCAGGATAAAAGAAAATAAGTTGTTTCTGAAGATACAATTCAAATCCCTGTTCAACAATTAACTCCAATTCTTTCAAATCCACTGGGTCCTGATATTAACATTTTAAGTGTTGATTATAATGTCTTAGCTCACCTTAGGAAGTTACCTGTAAAGTTGAGCATTTATGATGCCCTTGTTCTTTCAAAAGAGATGAGGGAGACTCTAATTAAAGCACTTCTCGACCCAGAGATTTGTTTGGCTCAATTAGCTTCAACTTCTGAGGAAGAAGCTTTGAACTTCAAGGAAATCCCTGGGGTTATCTTCTCTGATGAAGATTTACTCCTCGGAACTGCCGACCACAATCTTCCACTTTACATCACCGTAAAAGTGGGCAAGTTTAAGTTATCAAGAGTTCTCATTGATCCAAGTGCATCAGTCAATGTGATGAATATAAATACTCTCACATACCTTGGAATTGATACTAGCAATCTCTCAACAAACAAGTTAGGCTTCTTGGGTTCAATGAAAAGGGTGACAAGGCTTTAGGTTCAGTTACCCTTCTTCTAAAGATAAGAGAATTGAAAACTGAAGAGAAATTTCATATAATTGATTCAGTGATATCCTTTAACGCACTCTTAGGAAGGCCCTAAATCCATGAGCATAGGATGGTTCCTTCCACCCTATATCAATGCATCAAGTACCAACAAGATGGCATTGAGCTTGAAATTAAGGGTGATCTACAACCATTCTTTATTCACGAGATCAGGATCTACGAAGATGCGACGTACTATGTACCTAAAGGGTCCACTACCTGTTCTAAGGTAGAGATCAATGTCAAGGAGAAAAAGTAGAAAGTCAAAGTTCAAAAGAAATTCAAAAATTGAGAAAAGAAAAAGTTAAAAATCAAAAGAGACAAAATTCAAGTAGTGAAGAAGACATTGAGCGTGTGATCTTTAGGCCTCAAAATAACTTACCTCAAAGAGGTGGGAGGATGGCCCAAAGAGCATGCAGTGGAGGTTGTGCTTCAGTTGAAAAAAGAAATCTCCCAATCTACATCGAACTTGAAACAAGTTCTGATGAAGACTCAAGAGAAAGGGGTGCCAGATTTACTTTTGACTATACAAAAATCAATCCTCCTCCAAAGTTTGATCTAACTTTAGAATCGGATAGCAATCAGAAGGGTACAAAATTAAAAATTCAAAGTGACGAGCCTGAATTGAGTCTATATGAAAAGCTTAATAGAGCGGTTGAATCCTTAACCTTAACCCCACTGTCGGCTGACAAGGTCTCAGGGTTAGTGACTAAGGATGCCCCTAACTTAAATGGAGAAGTAAGAAAAGTCTAGAAATTCTTCCCTGGCTCTTCCTCCTCAAATAATGAAGATGGTGTAATCCTTGAGGAGGCAAATTTCAATGAATTAATGGAATTACCTTTTGGCTACTTTCCTACTAGTGTTAAATCTCTTATCTCTAAAGGTTTTTCTCTGAGTCAATGGACTAAGGGTCAAGCTAGATACCTCGAAAGTCTTTAAAATTTAAAATTTAATAAACATTGGATGAGTGGTATCGACTTTGGTACCGTTAAATTATTTGATGATGACGAATTCTGTCTAATGATAACTAGTCATCCTGAATTTAAAAATGTCCCTACTAAAGTCGTCAATTCACTCGATGGACTTTGTTTGGAGACGTTAGATGATTCTGACGAACTTCAGGTTCGGGATACACCTCCTAAATTCTAAGAAGAAATTAAATCAACAGTCAATGAACTTAAGGAAATTAACCTTGGAACAGAGGATGACCCTCGCCCCACTTTCATAAGTTCTTTGTTGAGCGACGATGAGTCTAAGAATCTAATTCAACTTCTCTCCAAGTTTAAGGATTGCTTTGCCTGGACATACGAGGAAATGACGGGGTTGTCTGCTGACATAGCAGTCCATAAACTTGGAATCCGGCATGATGCTATGCCTGTTAAGCAAGCTCCACGACGCATGCGTCTGGAGATCGAACAACAAGTCATTTTTGAAGTTAAGAAATTGGATAAGGCTGGATTTAGTCGAGAGGAATAATATCCCTCTTGGGTAGCCAGAGTCGTGCCAGTTCGAAAGAAGAACAGTCAAATTTGAGTCTGTGTTGACTATAGAGACCTGAACAAGGCATGTCCTAAAGATGAATTTCCTTTGCCAATCCCAAAACTCATGATGGACATTGCCTCTTTGTATGTAGTTTTCTCCTTTATGGATGGCTCGTCTGGTTATAACCAAATCAAGATGGCCCTAGAAGATGAGAGAAATAATAGATTCAAAAGTCCTATAGGGGTCTTTTATTATAAAGTGATGCCATTTGGCCTCAAAAATACTGGTGCAACCTACCAGCGAGCTATGACTCATATCTTTGATGACTTAATCCATAATCAAGTCGAGTGCTACATCGACGATTTCGTTGTCAAGAGCAGAGTGAAAGAGGCTCATCTTTATGACTTAAGAATCATCTTTGAGCGATTGCGTCACTACGACCTCAAAATGAATCCTTTGAAGTATGCTTTTGGCGTCACGTCAGGGAAATTCTTAGGTTTTGTAGTCAGGCACCACAGAATTAAAATAGATGCCACCAAACTTGAAGCTATCTTAAATATGCCGCCTCCTAAGAGTCTCACACAACTGAGATCCCTTCAGGGCAGGTTGGTGTATATAAGAAGATTCATTTTCAATCTTTCCAGAAAATGTCAACCATTCTATGTCCTGGCAAAAAAGGACACCAAATTCATTTGGGATGAGAAATATCAAAATGCTTTTGAAAATATCAAAAATTACCTGACAAATCCGCCAGTTCTGGTAGCCCCCATTCCCGGGAGACCCTTAGTCCTTTACACTGTAGCCCTTTACGAATCTCTCGGGGCCCTCCTAGCTCAAATCAATAATGATGGGAAAGAGAACGCTCTCTGCTACCTGAGTCAGAGATTACTTCTAATGGAAATCCGTTATCCAGCGATTGAGAAACATTGCCTTGCCTTAGTCTTTGCAGCACAAAAACTAAGATATTACATGCTTTCTCATCAAGTCAGTTTGATTTCCAGTGCCAACCTCCTGTAATATCTTATGACCCAGCCTACATTGTTAGGATGTTTGGCTTGCTGGTCTATGATTTTACTTCAATTTGAAATCACTTTCATTCCCCTACGTACTGTGAAAGGGTAGGTTGTCGCCGACTTCCTTGCGACACACCCGCTACCCGTGGAATCTCCTCTAAATGATTATTTACCTCACGAGAAAATTATGAGTTTTGAGGAATCCAACACTCAAACCTAGGAAATATATTTTGATGGTACAACGTCCTCTCAACGGGGCAAAACACCTCAATCCACTATTCCTAGAAAAGCTGGAGTCGGTCTGGTTTTCATAACACCGGATAAGGGAATGATGCACTTTTCCTACCACTTATCAAAGCCTTGTACGAATAATGAAGCTGAGTACGAAGCTTTGATAACTTGCCTGGAACTTATAATTTTGATGGAGATTAAAGAGATTAAGATCTATGGTGACTCTCAACTGGTGATCAACCAGATTACATGGACCTATAAGGTCTTGAATCCTAAACTCCTTAAATATCACCAGTACATAATGCACCTGCTTAAGAAAATTCCTATTGTAACTACGTATAGGGTTCCTCATGGAAGCAATTCCTCGACAGATACCCTAGCAAAGCTTGCAAAAGAATTTGCCTATCCAGAAGAAGACTCCATCCCTATAGAAGTGCAAGGTCGTCAAGTCCTATCTCCTATAGATTTGGAATACCTCAACAAATAATCTCCTCAATTCCTTTCTACCTCTTCAGCAGTCGATGAAGAAGAAGATTGGAGACAACCAATCGTTAAATACCTTCAAGAAGCTAGGCTTCCCCACGACAGGTCACTTGCCAATTAAATCAAGAAGCGTGCCCTATCATATGCACTAGTCAACGATACGTTGTACCGACGATCGTTCGATCAGATGTGGCTCCATTGTTTAGACAAATGAGAGGCCCTGAAGATCGTTAATGAAGTCCATGCTGGACTATGCGGTGCTCATCAATCGGGTCCTAAGATGAAAATGAAAATCAAAAGACTTGGTTACTACTGGCCTACGATGATTGACGATTGCATGAAAATTACAAAATGGCATCATCAGTATCAGGTTCATGGTGTGGTTTTACATAAGCCGCCTAACGTGTTGCATCCTACGATAGCCTCGTAGCCCTTCGAAAGTTGGGGCATGGATATTCTATTACACATATTAGGGGTCCACTTGTTGATCGCATTTTTGTATGAGATAAACAGGACCAATCTAAACCATAAGATCTTTTCAATCTTTATGATCAATCTTGACCCTAGGATCAATCTGATCTTAGATCAATCCAGACTTTAATATTAATCCAGATTCAAATCAATCTTAATCTCATATTAATTTTAAACTCAATTCAATCAAACTCTAGGTTAATCTAAACTCTAGGATCCTCCTAGACTCCAGACCCTAGGATCTACTCTAGACCCTAGAATTCTACCATACTCTAGATCATATGATCTTCTATGACCCTAAGATCTACTCTAGACCCTAGGATTCCTCTAGATCCATCTAAATCTAAGGATCATTCTAGACCCCAGACCCTAGGACTTCCAAACCCTAGGATCTTCCTAGAATTTAGACTTTAGGATCTACTCTAGATCTTAAGACTCTCCTAGACCCTAAAACCTAGGATTTCTTAGATTTTGGAGACCCCCCAGATCCTAGACCTTAGGATTCTTCCAGACCTCAAGTCTTAAAATCTACCCATGTCCTAGATCTACCCAGACTCTAGGATCTTCTTAAGCTTCAGTCCTTAGGATCTACTCTAGACCCTAGGATTCCCTTAAGCTGATCAAGACCCTATGATCTATTTAGATCCTAGGATTTTCCCAGAGCCCAAGCCCTAGGATGTTTCCTAGATTCTAGATCCCAAGATCTATTCTAGATCCTGGGATTCTCCTAGACTCTAAGTCCTTAGATCTACTTAGACTCTAGGATCAATCCAGATATTAGATCAATCTTAATCCTTATCAATCCCTATTTTAAATCAATCTTGAACCCCAATTAATCCAGACCTTAATTCAATTTAAATATCAATCAATATCCAGATCAAATCCAGATTCAAACCCTAAACCCAACGCTAAAGGCTTAGGTCCTGAAAGCCTTTTTCCAGTGAATCTTTGAACACTTTAAAACCCTACCAAATGACCTCAAATTTAGGGTCTGTCAGTTGCATACCGATGGGACATGTATCTAGAGGTAACCCTCTAAATTTGAGCTTATTTTGAGATCTCTAACCTTAGAATCTGGATCAAAATCTAAAGGCTGTAAAACTTTCAAATATTTATAACCTATGCCACTTGATATGCCACCCAGTGGATTCTGACCTTGGAGCCTTCTCCAAACCTTCAAATTACTTTCAGACCCTTGATTATGACCCATTGACTAATAAACTGTATTTTATTCGACTCACTTTGATCTTCAGTTGACCAGGAGTCAAAATGACCAAAATACCCCTATGGGTGTAAATAGTCACTTTGGATTAAATGAGCTCCAAATCAAATGCAACCACTTCTAGCAAGTTTCAAATAGCAAACCAAACCTGTTGAACTCAAAACCAGATCCTGGGTCAACCTGGTTGACCAAGTCAACCTAGATTGACCAAATAAGCCCTTTAGGGTTCAAACAGGTCATTTTGACTAAATGACCTCTCCAGACCTTGAGACCCCCACCAGTAAACTCAGAATGTTATTTTGAACTAATTGAACCCAATCTCTGACCCTAGGTCAACCTGGTTGACCAAGTCAACCCAGTTGACCCATTAGGCCTATTAAGGGCCTAAATAGGTCATTTGACCCAGATGACTATTTCAACCCTCCAACTCACCTCTATCAGATTCAAAATATCAAATTAGACCCATTGAGTTCAAATTCAGGTCTTGGGTCAACCTGGTTGACCAAGTCAACCTAGGTTGACCTAAATCCCCTTTAAGGCTTTAATGGGTTATTTCAACCCATTCAACATGTCAAGCCCCTTTCAAGCTTAAATAATAATAATAATAATAATAATAATAATAATAATAATAAAGCCCCTTTCAAGCTTTAAACTAACTCCAAACCAAGGCCTAATCATACCTTAAACCTTGGCCAATCAAATCCAAGTGGCATTGACCAAAGTCAACTTTAATATTTGGTCAAACCTTCTCCTTTGCATATTCATTCCTCCAAGTTATTTTTTTAAATCTTTGGGAGTTTACTCAAACTATACCTAAGCACCCTCCCAAGTCCACATCAGCAAGTTTGACCAGGTTGACTGGTCAAATAGTCAGCATAGGCCTTTGAATGGGTCAAAAGTGGTCAAATGCTTTTCTAAACCCATTTCAAACCATCCCAACCTGCTCCAACCATTCAAGCAGCTCTCTAAAACCCCTTTACCATTTCTCTAAAACCCCTTTACTGCCACTTCAGCAGTCCAAGTGGCTTTGGACTGGTCAAACATTCAAATCAAGTGTTTATGAAGGTCAAAGATGGTCAAAACCCATCTTAATCCACCCCCTTTTAATCCTAAACCTATCCAGCCATTTAAATAGGCTCTAGAACCTTCCCAGGGCTCTCCATAGCCTTTAGATCAAGATCATAGGGTTATTATCATTCCCATGTGCTCACAAGGTGACAAAACACACTTTCCACATGGATTTTACCCTTGTCCTTGATTCCCTCTGCTCGCACCTACTCCCTAGACACATGGCAGCCAACAGGTTGCTTACTCAATCAATCCTAGCCCTCCATTCAATATGGAATGGATTGAATAGGGAAAAAGGAGGAAATCAGCCCCCATTCAACACCCTATCACTCTCTCTCCATTTTCAAGTCTTCAAACCCTTGCCTCTGCTCCTTTGAGCTTCCCAAAGATTCTCCAACACTTCCTGATCAAAACTCCACCGTCAAACCTCATCGGCGACAACTCTCCAGCGAATATAAGCTCAATCTGTCTAAGCCCTCATCCCTTTGATCCGAAGCTCGTTTGACCACGAATTCAAGAGAAGAAATATACAAGGACATACTACAAATTTAGATAATTCATTTCCATCCCAAATCCTGCGGTAAAATGTCTTGAAACTCTAGCTTTAGGTCCCTAGACTCTAGTTTAAATAGCTCTTTATTTGATAAGTTTTGAATCAAACTAGACCTATCACACATTTTCTGTTCATGATTTTAATCTAAGTTTAAAATTTCAAACCATTTGATTAATCCGATCAAGAGAACGAGCAAAAAAAACCTAATATAGGGTTTATTCGGGACGTGCATGCTCTGCATGTTTTATGAGCCATTGATCTCAAGATCAATGGCCCGGATCAAGCCATTCCGCGGTCTGATCTAATCGTGCATCTGATCCTTCGCTCGATCCCATCGTCCGGCAGCATCTGGGCCTTTGATCTAAAGCCGCGGGATAAAATGTTCACCGTCTGATCCCTCTCCGCGAGATCAAACCACGGGATTTGATCTGGGCCGTTGTTTCCTTCACATGGGTGATCCAACGGCTACGGATACGCGTCCACGTGGATTAGTGAACAGCGTGGGCCCCGCCACCACTTTAATCAGATGGCAATGATTGAGCAGTCATGCAATCATTGCTAATCATTGGCGTGGTTAAGCTATAAAATATATATAATATTATAAAATAATTTAAAGTTAATTATTTAATTATGAATTTAATATTAATTTAAAATATTGAATTTATTTTAAATTATTTTAGATATCAAAATTTAAATATTAAAATGTTTATAATTAATATTTAATTATATATATATATATAATCAAATCTTAATTATTTTAAATAAATTTTATTTAAAAAGAATGAAATTATTAATTATAATTTAATTTTAAATTTTGAATTGATATAATTTATTTTAAAAATTAAATGGTTTAATTTAAAAATTAGCATTAATTTAAGATGATTTAAAATATTAATTACTAAAATTTTAAATTAATATTTAAATAAAAGGAAATAATTTTTTTTTATTTTCTTATTAAAAATTTTAATTTGAAATACTTATTTAAATTATAATATAAAATTTGAAATATTTTAAAATTAAAAGATAATTTAAAATATTTAATATTATTTAATACTTTAATTAAATATTTAAATAATTAATTAACATTTGATTAATTAAATTTTAAATCATCTTTAAATTTCAATATTAATTTAAAAAAAATATTTAATAATTCAAATAAAACTTAATTAAAGTTTTTAATATTATTTAGATGATTTATAATTTTTTAATGATTAAATAATTAATTAATATTCATTAATTGAACATTAAAAAAAATTTTGAAAATTAAAATTTAATAATTGAATAATTATTTTAAATTATTATAATTTTGAAATTAAATTAATTTAAATTATATTTTACCTTTTAATTAATTAAATATTTGATTATTAACTAATATTTAATCAATATTAAATAACTTAAACAATTTTGAAGAATTTAAAGAAAATATTTTTTTAATAATTTTAAAATTTTAAAAAACATTTAAGATTTAAATTAACTTGATTTAAAATTATTTTAATCATTAATTAATTTTAAATTAATTAAAAACCCTTTTAAATGATTTAAGCTTTAAAATTTCATAAAAAATTTATTTTAAACCCAAAATTTAAGTGTAATACTTTAAAATTTTCAGAAAATTGAGTAAATTAAATTGAAATTAATTTTAGAGATCAAAATTTAATTTATTTTGATTAATATTAATTATTTAATTATTTCAATAGTAAATTAATATCTAATTAAATATTATATTATATATCTTCAAAATTAAATATTTATTTTCAAATTATTTCAACTAATCAGTAGATCTCTCATTTAAATATTGAATTTAATTTAATCATATCTTTAAGTATTTTAAATTTAAACTTTATGTTTATATATAGTTCTATGTGTATATTGAACATATATTTAAAATTATTTTAAAATAATATATATATATATATATATATATATATATATATATATATATATATATATATATATATATATATACTTAAATCTTTTAGGTTGAAAGATCTACTTTGAAATTCTAAACAATAGATTGAACATGTTTGAATATAAATCTTGTGAGAGTGTTAGTGGATGGTTATGCTCTAATTATTAACTAATCTAATTGTTATTTATAATTAATTAAGTATTAATATTTACATGTTTAGGGGGCACACACCACTTAGCTTTAAGGCTATCTTAGACTTAGGAATTGATTGTGTTTGTGCATGTTTATGTATATGTTAAGTTAAGGGTCTAGAGACTTTGATTTAAACCCATTAAACTTAGTGACATCATTAAGGATAACAATTAAGGTCTTGATTAAAGAACTTAGAATATTTCTAATAATTAGGATTCACCTCTTATTGACTTGAAACTGTGAACTCTTAAACTTAGTGACACTCTCAGCCCTAAAAAATTTTCCCACTGAATTTTGAAATCATTAAGCCCCCTAATTATCTTAATCAACTTAAACGTTAATTAAGCCCTTAAAACCACCAAAAAATATAATAAATTAAATTTAAACCCAAAAATTACAAATAATACCTCTAATTGACCAAAATTGAACCCTTAATCAATGAAAAATAAAATCCATTTGATTGGACTTCAAAATCAAGCTTAATTTAATTTTAATTGAAATTTAATTTTTAATTAATTTAATTAATTAAAAATAATTAAAATTTTAAAAATCTCTCAAACACTTGATAATCTCTCCTTAGATCATTCATGATCTTTAGAGGTGATTTTAAGAAGTTTGGAGATCATTTGGATTCAAATAATCAAAACCCTTCTAATTAAATAAATAAATAATTCAATTAATTCAACAAACTTCAAAAATTCATAACTAATTCAAATGAACTCCAAATTGAGCAAACTCAAAAGCATTCAACTCATATTAAGGTCTAATATTTACCAAAATTATTAAGTGTCCATAAATCAATCAAATTTGAAAAAGTCAACTTTTGGTCAAACTTAGTTCAAAATCAAGTCAAAACTTCAAAACTTCAAACCTTCATAATAAAATGTAGAAAATTCCAATTTTAGCTACTTATAGTCTAACTAATTGTATTAAGGTCTAGTATTTTAATAAAATACTAACTTTTTAGAAAATACTTTAAATCAAAAAGTTAACTTTTGACCCCGTAATTAAATCATTAAAATAATCCATAAAATTCTAAATTTTAATAATTGATATTAAATTCTAGAAAATCTTAATTTGACATTGAAACCAACAACCAATCAACCTTAATTAAAATTTAATTAACTCTCAAATCCTTAATCAATTGAAACACTTAATTATATGATTATCACTGGGTAACCCGGCCTACGAGGCTATTAAATTAGCTCCAAGGAAGGTGAAATAAATTTCACGACCTCAGTGTGAAAGAAAAGTGGTAATCAATAATCATTTAAAATATAATTTAAAATCAATCTTAAGTTATTAATACTTAAACTCAAACTTAAATCCCTTAAGCCTTTCAACCAACCAAAATATCAAACAACTTCAACTAATTGCCCTACTCAGGACATATCCAAACCACACAGCCTACATCACACACTTTAGATTGCTTGCTAGGACAACCAACTCTAGTCTTAGGCTAGGCCGGTGTTTACTTTTCTGCTGTGTGCTGGGTTTTTGAGCTTTCACTACATGCTGTTTGTTAATAGTAGAATTACTGTGATTGTTTATTTATTTACTGCACTCCATGATATGATTGATTCTACATTAGATCTACCCCTAGGTTAGGGACGATTTGTACTAATTCAATCTTATGCATGTGGCCATGTTCGCACAGGGCATTTAAATTTAAAGGGGGCAATAATTAAAGCTTTAAATTGACACTATTTTCTGTAGGTGCTTCAGAATATACTTAAGTCCACCTTTAAAAATTAAAAGAGCATGGTCGAGTGTGGCTAGTTTAAGCATTTTAAATTTCAAATATAAACTGCATGGGATATTTATATAACTACTGATTATTAGGATAACCCTACAGGTCATTGAGTCTAGATTTTTAATTTCATTTAATGTAATTTGATTTAAATTGAGTTGTAATATGTTAAGTGCTTTTGAGATGGGATATTTATATCCAACTTGAACTTCAAAGAGGAGAAGACATTCCTAAGGGGAGAGTCTTCCTCCATTTGGAAGATCAAGTTAGGATAATTTCAAAGTATCCAAAGAGAAAGATAACACCCCTATTCAGGGGGAGTTTCTTTTCATTTGGATATTCGGACCCGATAATCTAAGGAGTTCCAGAAAGACGAAGAACTGAAGAATGAGAAGACCCATTCTCAAAGTCACTTGAGTCTAAGGAGTAGAATCCGGGTTGTAGTCAGTGGTACCCGGCCACTTTACTTTCTTGCAGATCCTGGGTTGTATAATTAAGTGGCACTTGCCACATGGACTTTCAATTTAAATTTTAATTTAATTGATTTAATTTAATGATTAATTGATGTTGATTATGATTAGGATTTGCCTGCTTTTATTAGTTTTTTTTTTGCGATCTTGCATGTCATATTTGATTTAGCCTGAAATCTGATCGGAGGCTCGTGAGGGTACGGTCAAACTATTTCTACTTTAATTAAAATTAGAAACTTTAGGCTCAGATAAAAATTCTAACGCCTTTAAGAAGTAAGCCCAGACTCGCTAGAGGTTTTTCATGCATTCATATTGACTTTTCTCTTCCGTGTTAGGCACCTCCCCACCTGTGGGTTTTGGCAGACCACCTGACCTATTAGGGACAATTCTATCCAAGGGGATGTTGTGTAATCTCTAAGATAAAATCTATTTTTAAGCCTGATTTTAAAATTGCTTCATTCTGATTTTAAGCATTTAATCAAGTCAACTAGTATGCATCGCATTAGTAATAAAATCAAAATTGAGTCTAATCTTTAATTACTTTTCTAGTTTAAGCATTTTACCTAACATATGTTCATGGGCTAATTAGGAATCTACTCTAGATGTCGGCCTTGCTCTCCTTAAACTAATCTTAAATAACGTCCCTAACCACTCTTTCATAAAAGATCGGACACATAATTTTGAAGCATTTAGGTGGCTTAGTTGGCTCCCCAATTCAAGTCTAGGACTGCATTGCATTAGCTAAAATCTGGGTTATTAATTTTCAGTACCCATTTTAGACTTAGGATCTGAGGCAGATTTTTAATCCTAAGACCTCAACATCCAGGAATTTAATTCCCACTTTCTAATAAAATTAATCATTCAAATATTAAATCTATTTCCATCGAATTCGAGCCCAACACTTAGGATAGGTTTGGGTGTTTTCTGAAATTATTCAGAATCTCAAAACACCTCCTACTCTTCTCTCTTTGACTCCAGAAAGAACTGTTCAATCTTGAACCAATCCCTATTGAAATTCCAGTCCCTACCTCCCTTGATATCAAGCTTTGAATTCAAAAATAAAATTCGTATCGCTATTTTAATTGAGAGTTTTCATAGAAAATTTCTGGTTTCTTACGATGTAATTAACTACGAGGGCTTGCGCTCGTAGGAGATATAGAAACCCAGACCAAATTTTTCAAAATCAAAATTTTCAAAACCTGAATTAATTACCTTTAAAAAAATCAAACTCAACGATCATTATCGTCATTGTCAAATGATTAATAATAAGCGATATTTTCTTTCTCTGTATAGATATGTCATTCTATTATTACAACTTTGATCATAAAATTAATGATCTCTTTGCCAAATTATTGTAGTCAAACATTAGATTAAACATCATTTTGATCCTTCGAGATCATATATTATTTCTCCTTGAGTTTGATTACGATAATCAGAATAAATTTAAAGATTTGTAATCTGAACCTATTATGAAACTATATGTTCACCTTTCGAGGTGATATATCATTCATAATAAGTGTTTGATTATAAAATTAAAATTCCAGAAATTTTAAGTTTCCCAAAGAAAATTAAATCATTTTTAAAACTATATTTTTCAATCAAAACACTAGCATTAGGGATTCGGGCCACAAGAGACGTCTCAACCTAGTCTTAGGACACCTCATTGCCTTTGCTCTTGAAATAAAATATAATCTTCAATATCTAGTTCCAGCAAATGTCCAACTTTCCTTCTACTCCAATAATTCTTTTTATGTTCTTCGCAGCACTCATCTTCATCCGGAGCCCAGCACGGATGTTGAGGGAGAAGAGGAAGAGGCTACTCCTGAGCCTGCTGCACCTGCTCCTCTCCATATAGAATCACCATTAGATCACCTGGTGCACAGGTTTGACCAGTGGGAGGCCCGTTTTGACTCATACGTGGTTGCCTAGGAGCAGCAGTACACTGAGGATGTGAATCGATTCAATGCCTATATAGCCCAGCAGCAACAGTATGACCAGGATATGTCATGGTTTGGAGAATAGTTTGTCACCCTTCACAGTCTGTTTCAGCCACCACCACTTCCTCCTCCATCTAATCAGGGTCTCCCTTTTTATTAGATTGGTTGATTTTCCTATTTTTAGTGATATTTTTGTACTGTCTTTCTCTATTTCTCTGTGATGTTTCTTTTCTATTTTCTCCCTTTTTGAGATGTCAAAAGGGGGAGTAGTTTGGGTTATTAGTATTCTGGGTCATTGTACTTTTGAATTTTTAGTATTCAGTATCCCTGTATTATTTATTTGGCTAATAGAATTTGCATTGCTCAGTTTTCCTTACTTTATATTTTATTTGCTGAATTGAAAATTATCTAATAATTATTTACCATCATCAAAAAGGGAGAGATTGTTACAAATCTGGATTCAAGGATTATGATTTTGATGATGACAAACATCTCTGTTTCTGCTTGATTGTCTGGCCTTTCAAGTTCACAAGATCAATTGTAATTCAAGCAAGCTCAAGATCGAGTCAGTCTGAGTTTTTTCAATTTCAATGTATTTTTTTACCTTTCTTGAGTCAAATATAATGTAGTGGATCCCCAAGCTAGGTAACCTTGCACACACACTAAGGGAGAGATTTTTAATGAGTTAGAGTTTCTATGCTATTTTTATTCATATCATCCTGGATGATAGTTATATCATCCTAGACGATCTATTGAAAATAGAAACTCTAATTAAGGTAGCCATGTTAAGTCGGTCTGATTAAGCAGATCGTCCTAGACAGTAATTACATCGTACAGGACAATATGCTCAAATTAAAAATTCTCAGTGGTCACATTAAGTTAGGCAAGTTTTTATTTTTGATATTTTAGTCAAATCATCCCGGACGATACATGTATCATCCAGGACGATTTATTATAATCATGCCTAAATTAGTTAAGTGATTAAGGAAAATAATTAAGGATTAATTGATCAATCACATCATCCTAGACGATCACAGGATCATTCTGGACGATCAATTAGAAATCCTGATCGTCTAGTGTATTTCACCTAGACGACCCGAACTGTCTGCCAGATGATATTCTTGATTTGACCTAATCGTATGGGACGATAGCAATATCATCCTAGACGATCAAGTCATTTTAAAATCGTCCAGCATGGTTGTCCTGAACGACATGAACTGTGTGCCTGACGATATTGGACGTTTTTGAACTAATTGTACAGGACGATAGAGATATCGTCTTGGGCGATCAAATCATTTTCTTTAGATCGTCCAGACTTTTCTCCTTGATGTCCCAAACTATCTGCTGGATGATATTCCTAATTTAAACTAATCGTCCAAGATGATCATAAAATTATCCCAAACGATCTGAACAAACCATATCTTCTAATCGTTAAGAAGAACCAGATTGTCCAGGCCAAAAGGGGTTGATTTACACTAATCGTACTGGACGATCGACAGATCGTCCAAGACGATCTTTAACGGTAAGTTGAAATTTAGGGCAATTTTTAGGCCCTTCTATTTCAGATGTTTTTCTTGGTACTGTTGAAATCTTTTGTCGCAGTCCTTTCCTGAGAGAGTCTTGAGAGAGAGAGGGAGAGCTTGGGAGAGAGAGAGAGAATCTTATGAGGGGGAGTTTGTGAGGTGTTCACAAAGGTTACTCCAAGAAAGAATTCGAGTCATCGTCTCCAGTCATCGTCCCTTATCCCTTGTTGCTATGAAGGAGAGATTGTCTGCAAGAAGATCAAGATTCTCTGTCTGCTTCAAGAGGAAGCAAAACGAGGTAAGATTCTCTGCCAGCTTCAGGAGGAAGCAAAAGGAGTCTGGGTTCTCTGCCTCACCGGATTGGTGAAAATGAGTTTTGTAAAGACTTCTCCTCCTTGCTATGGGAGCAGAAGGAGAGTCACTTTGTTTTAGTGCAATACCTGGAGGGGAGGCTCCGAGGAGTGGACGTAGGTCAAGTTGACCGAACCACTATAAAATCTAGTGTGTTCTTTCTGATTATTTTCTGCACTTTACTTTTCTGTTGATGATCGTGTGATTGAAATTATTATTTTGTTAAATATCTATACATCATCGGGAAATTATATTTGTTTTAAAACATCTGATATGGTTTCAAAATCATTTTTGCTCAAGAATTTTTAAAACTACCAATTCTCACCCCCCCCCCCCCCTCTTGGTTAGCCTCGGACTAGTTCATAAGGGCTTAACATCCCTAACGAACTCATATTAAGAGCCTACTCCAAACTCTTTTCCCACTTCACAAGTTTCCTCTAAAATCAATAGTCTAACTATAAAAATCTTAAACAATTCTAAATACTTCCACATAGCTCTCGCCCTATCTAGGGAATAGTTTGAACTAATTTTTTCCCTGCATTTGACATTCTCTTAAACTCCATCAAACTTTATTATAAATTTTAGATCATAAGTTCACATTTTATTTTAAGGGAATGCCATCAGCCCACCCTCATATATAGGGTATTATATTTGAAGAGCAAACTCATATTAATTATAACGTTAAAAGTTATCATTTCTTGTTTGCATGTAAATGTCATATTCATTTCATATCAATCATATCATTTTTCTATGCAATGTAAGTCAATATCATGTATGAAATGCACTAATCTAGGAAATGCAGGAAATCTAAACACAATTTATTTAATTCAAAAAATCATAACTATCGATTCACTCAGTAAATTTTAATAATATTATTGTCAAAATACTCATAAAATTCATATATATCATATATAAAAAGTTACACGGTGAAATTGTAGCAAATCATGAGAAAAATATATATTTTTATTGATTTATAGAAGATTAAATTTATCAAACTCAAAATCATTGAAAATCAAAATCTTGTAGAAAAAAAATGTTCCAAACCCCTCTCCCTATCCTTGCTCTCTCCTCTCTACTCCCATCTTCTACCCTTTCTTGACAAGAAAATGTAAAGGGGTGAGGGTGGCTGAATGGAGAAGAATATGCATATATATATAGTGCCTAGCGCCACAGTGTTCGAATCCTGTGTTGAAGCATTATATGCTCATTCTAGAGTTATTGTAGAACAGAGTGTCTCAACACTGTCGTGTCAAATTCTAGCATCACGACGCTGCACCACCTAGAGTCATTGTACTAAATATCACAACACTGTAACGCTACACTTGAGAATTTTCAGATTTATCAAATTTTCATTTTAAAATTATTTTTAAAATTTTTAGATACAACCATCGCCTGCCGACCGCACCACCCAATCACCGCCACTGTCGCCGCCACCCGCAATCACCACCATATTCATTTCATCCAACCAAACGGGCCCCAAAATTCATAAACTCCCCTTTTATTTAAATATTTTGATATCCTGCTCATTGAGATTTTATTTGGAACAATTTTATTAAAATAATTTTTTAATATAAAAATTTTTAATTCAAAATTTTTTTATACTAAAATATTATTTAGAAAACAATAAAAAAAGTGATCCAAACTAAGCTCGAATCACAGCGACCTAATGCATCCAAACGGTTTAAAGCTCCGCAAATCGATCTCACCACCTCCAATCCGCCCGCCCCAGCCACAAAAAATTACAATCTAATATCGCTTCTATCGTCCCTCCCATTCCTTCCAAACCATCATGGAGTCGGCGGCGCTGATGTGGTCAGTTGCGGCGGTCACGGCTGCCGTTTTCTTCTGGTTTGTTTGCATCATGGGCTCCGCCGAGGTCAAAGGAAAGCGCGCCGTCGATCTAAAGATGGGATCGATCACGAGAGACAAAGTACAAGACAAGTACAAGCAGTATTGGTCTTTCTTCCGGCGACCAATTGAAACCCTAAACTCATCGGAGAACGTCCCAGCCTTCGTCGACACGTTCTACAATCTCGTCACCGATATCTACGAGTGGGGCTGGGGCCAGTCCTTCCACTTCTCCCCTTCTCTCCCCGGCCGATCCCACCGCGATGCCACCCGCATCCACGAAGAACGCGTGGTTGATCTCATCAAGGCCCGACCCGGAAACCGGATCCTCGACGTTGGGTGTGGCGTAGGCGGCCCGATGCGAGCCATCGCGGCTCGATCGGGCTCTGATGTCGTCGGGATCACCATCAATGAGTACCAGGTCGGTCGTGCCCGCGCGCATAATCGCAAGGCGGGGCTCGATGCGGCATGCGAGGTAGTTTGCGGGAATTTCTTGCAGATGCCCTTCGGCGATTCGACTTTCGATGGCGCGTATTCGATCGAGGCAACATGCCACGCGCCGCGACTTGAGGATGTGTATGCGGAAATCTACCGTGTGTTGAAGCCTGGAGCTATGTATGTTTCTTACGAATGGGTTACAACCGGGCTTTACAGGGCTGGCGATCCGGAGCACGTTGAAGCGATCCATGGGATCGAGAGAGGAGACGCTCTTCCGGGGTTGAGATCGCAGGATCAGATTGCAGAGGTGGCGAGGAGAGTAGGGTTTGAGGTGATTGAAGAGCGAGATCTCGCGCTGCCCCCAGCGGGGCCATGGTGGAACCGGCTCAAGATGGGGAGACTTGCTTATTGGAGGAATCATATACTGGTTTCGATTTTAACGATCCTACGGATCGCGCCGAAGGGCGTGGTCGAGGTTCACGAGATGCTGTACGAGACGGCGATGCACCTTACTCGCGGAGGTGAGATGGGAATCTTCACTCCTATGCATATGATCCTTTGCCGGAAACCTATTGACGGGGATGACAATTGACAAATCTTCCTCTTGATTGCTGGTTCTAAGGTAGAGATTATGTTCCAGCCTTTCTATCCGATTCCTGTTTTGATTGATTGCTAGCTCGTTTCTTCAGTTCTTTTTAATTCGAATGAGAATAGAAGGAGATGGATTTTTTCTATTCTCCCTTTTTTTTCTCGGCCGCCTTGGATAAAAGTTTTAGGGCTTTGATCAGGAAACAGATCGTAATTGGTGATAGGATTTATTTCATGTTTAATCTTATTTGATTTCTATTTTAATTTATTTCCAGTTCATTCCTTCTGTTCTATTTTAAGTCGATTAAAAGAATGTGGAAGGTTTTCATTCTCCCTTTTCACTTTCTTTTTTTTTTTGCTCTCTTTTAAAAAAACTCATGGTAATGATTTATAAAATCATCAAGTCTATTATAATAAATATAATATATAAATAATCAATTAAAATCTATATTATTATAAGTCTTAAAATAAATTTAAGTGACGTGAAACTCATTATAACCTAAATGTTTTTTTTTTCTTTTTTGCATTTTCAAATTAATAAGAAAAAGTTTAACTCTTTGGTAGGCGGATTTAGGGCGAAATGAGCCAAAGGGCCTAAATTACAAAACCAAATCTCACGGTAAATGAAAGCCGCGGTAAACGAAAAATTACCCCTTTTCTTGGTAAATCCTTGATTTTCAAATTCCTCTCATTCGACCAATTTAACTCTATATTGGCACGAGAGGGAAGTAGAATCAACTCATTTCAGAATTTAAGGCTCTACAGTCATACAAAATTTAACAGGATTTATTATGAATGTTATCAAATAGTCTTCAGGATTTAACTCTTTCAGGATTTCATAAATTTGAATTTAGAGAATTTACGAAATCCTATTTAAATGAAATCATGGCTCCTATCAAAAAGCCCCTAAGGCTTCATTTAGGATGCTTTTTTTTACTATTTTTTAAAATAATTTTTTAATATAAAAATTTCTATTTCAAAAAATTATATTAAAAAATTATTTTAAAAAACGACCAAAAATTTGTCTCTAAAGGAACTTAAGTGAACCAAACGGAGCCTAATAGGCCAACAGTTCTGATAAAAACGATAGACAGGATATTAAAATTTAGCCGTTTTTATGCATTCTTCTTGAAATTGGATCCTCTTAAATTATTACTTTAACTGCAATTAAGATCAATGGTCATTTAGAACTAATTATATCAAACTGTTATAAAAAGCAGTATTACTATTTTTTAAATTAATAATTCAATCGTGATTCATTGTACTGCAACTGGGTAATGGGAGGAGTGGAATTCATCTTTCTTACTTATATCTTGCACTTAATATTTTAGGGAACCGATTAATAATTTCCTTGAAAATACCATCTAAAGTCGGGAAGGTGCGAATGGAATGGTCGGTGTCGGCGTGTCCGGCTTTGCAGGCTTTAAATGTTCTGTACCTCGCTGCGGGGCATGACAGCGAAACAGGTACAGTGACCAACACACTTTTCTTATGATTCTGACGAATATTGACGTGTATATATATATATATATTTATGTTAATTGATTTAAATATTTAAAAACAAAAATATTTTATTGATGCAGCTCATCTGAATTTTTTAGTTTAGAGAATTGACTATTAATTAAAAAATTTTGAGATCAAATTTTATATATGTGATGCATATTTGAGTTTATTTTAATTGATCTAAATATCTCCATTTTCTTTTTTCTAATTTGAGGGTAGAGCTTAAAATTTAATTCTATATAAAATATAATTACAGAAGGCTTTAATTAAATTACAACTAATAATCAAAAATAAGAGGTGCAAGTAAAAATAGTAATATTCATCAAAATAAATGATTAAAATGATAAAAGTAAAAGATGAAGTAAATGACAAGAAGACCAAAATGATTTGGACTCAGAAATTAGTTATATATTGAATCAACCATCAACAAAACAAACATGAAGCCCAAAACTATCCCTCTGGCTGTCGGATAGAATCTAAGGCTATTCGAGAGAGAAATAAACTATCAAATGGCAGAGGTGATAGCCTGGGTCAGCTAAAATCTTCCCGTATATTAAAGTATTAGCTATGAACCCCCCCCCCCCCCCCCCCCCCCCCCCCCCCCCCCCCCCCCCCTTCATGTCCAACCAAGAGAAAACATAACAAATTGCATGGCATGCTTCTTATGCTAAATATATTTACACAAAAAAATGGAAGCAAACTCTTGATATAAAGAGTATAAGGATTTTTTGAAAACAGGTTTAGCAGAACTCATCTAAAGTACATGATCATAGGATTTAAGAATTTAGAGAGACTTTCTTCAGGAAGGGCTGAATGTCAAACACGAACTCTTCTAATGGCAATAGGCATGCCTGAGTATATAAAGGATTGAGTCTCATTGTTTAGATTTAAGATAATATTTAGATCATTTTTTCTAGGTGTATGCTTGGAGAAAATATTTAAACTTTTAGATGGGTTCATTGAGAGACTAAAAGCTTCCTTGAATTTAGTCAAATTTTGATGTATTGATTGTAAGTTGGAAAAAGTAGATTTCCCAAAATACTATCAAATCATCAACATAAAGTGAGTAAGAGAGTCATTTTCCAAACTTAAGCCAACATATTTCTGTCTCCTAGCATATCATCAAATAAATTGGATAAACCATCCATTATAATGCAAAATAGATTGGAGGATAATCACCATCCTTTCCTTAACCCAGAAGAAGAGCTAAAAAATCCCTAAAGTGAGCCATTGACACATAATGAGTAGTGAAAACAATTAATGTAAAATCTAATCCATTTGATGAAAGTGCTAGGAAACCTTTTTTGTTCCATCCTAAGCAAAAGTTTTTCTCCAGATAAGGTATCAAAAGTCTTATATATATATGCAATTTTGTACAATGTAAATAATCATATCTTAAAAGTATGCAATATCTAATCCATTTAATGAAAGTGCTAAGAAACTTTTTTTGTTCCATAGGCCTTGAGCTTCATTTTTCTTAGGATCTTGATTAAGCTAGTGTTGGATTAAGCTTGTTGGACCCCTTCATAGTTTAGTCACCTTTAGTGTCTTAAGTTTAGGTGTGAAACCTCATGCTTCCTTTCTTTAGACCTGAAGGTAAACCAAACTCAAAGAAATTTTAATCTTTTAGGAATGGGTGTGAGTCCCTGAGCTTCCTATTTCCTAGGATCTTTGCTAGCTATTATTTGATTTAAGCATGTCGGGCCCTTCTATAGCTTAGCCACCTCTTTAGCATCCTAAGGTTTGGTGTGAGTCCCCATGCTTCTTTTCCTTGGAATTCAAAACCTAAATCTAATCTCTTTTGCAATTCCTTAAATTTGTCAACTCCAATATGTGCAATACAATTTTGTTCTACTACACATATTGGGGGTCCATTTGTTGACCTAATTTTTTGTATGACAATAACTAAACCAAATTCAAATTTAATCCAAGCTCAAATCAAAATTAAATATAATCCAAATCAAACCCCAAATCCCTTCACTTGGTAGTCACCTAATGGCTACCATTTGACCCCTCCTATTCTATCATTAGCAATCACCTAAATGATTGCTAATGATAAGGGCAAATCAAACCCAATCAACCTAATCCAAAACTAAAGCCAAATTCAAAATTTCAAATCAAAAGTTAAGGCCAAAGTCTCCTATCCCATAACATGTTTTAAATGGTTTTTAAATCATTTCAAAACCAAACCAAATGACCCTAGATTCATGATATGTTAATGACATATTGATTAGACATATCCCTATGATCAACCCTCCAATTTTAGGAGCAACCCAAGCTCTCTAACCCCTAAAACTTCATTGAATTCTAAAAGTTATAAAATCTTTAAATATTTACAGCTCATGCCACTAAACTATGCATCTTATGATATTTGACCTCGAGAGCCTCCCCAAAACCCTTGAACATGTTCATGATCATTTTTATGACACGTGAAACCAAAAGTTAAACTTTTGGGTGGATCATAGTTGACAATGGGACCACTTGAACCCGAAACCCTAAAACTCCTAAAATTAAACTTTCTTATAAACATCAACATGGCTCATTCAAACTAACCCTTGGAAGCTCATCCAATACATTTCAAACATCATTTTGTATGTATTAAAACTAAACTCAAGCCTTGTTCAAGTGTGGTTGACCAAATCAACCATAGTTATCCAAATAGCCCCTTAAGAGTTCAAACATGCATTTCATGCAAGAAGGCCTTCCCATTGCATGGAACCATCTCGACTGAGTTCAAAATATCAGTTTGAACTTGTTGAAGCTAACCATAACCCTTGGTCAAACCTAGTTGACCAATTGACCCTATAATTAAACCCAATCCAAACTAAATATATATGAGTTTAAATCTTATATATGTGTGTGTGTGTGTGAGAGTTTATTTTAATTGTTCTAAATATTCAAAAAAAAAAATTATGCAGCTCATCTTGATTTCTTAGTTGAGAGATTTGACTATTAATTAAAAGATTTAGAGTTCAAATCTTACATATGTGATGCGTGTTTGAGTATATCTTAATTGGCCTAAATGTCCACAGAAATTATTTTTTCTAATTTGAGGGTAGAGCCTAAAATTTAATTCTATATAAAACATAATTACATAAGGCTTTAATTAAATTACAACTAATAATTAGAAACAAGAGGTGCAAGTAAAAATTGTAATATTCATCAAAATAAACGATTAAAGTAACAAAAGTAAAAAACAAAGATGAAGCAAATGGCAAGAAGACCAAAATGATCTGGACTCAGAAATTGGTTATATATTGAATCAACCATCAACAAAACAAACATGAAGCCCAAAACTATCCCTCTGGCTGTCAGATAGAATCTCAGGTTATCCAAGAGGGAAATAAAGTATCAAATGGCAAAGGTTATAGCCTGGGTAAACTAAAATCTTCCTGTATATTAAAGTATTAGCTATTAAACCCCCCATCATGTCCAACCAAGAGAAAACATAACTAATTGCATGGCATGCTTCTTATGCTAAATATATTTACACCAGAAAATGGAAGCAAACTCTTGATATAAAGAGTATAAAGATTTTTTGAAAATAGGCTTAGCAGAACTCATCTAAAGCACATGATCATAGGAATTAGAATTTATAGAGAGAACAGTTATCCTTTGCCTAATCACATATGGTCAATAGTTTGGAATGCACCAATTCCCACCAACCACATAATTAGAAATAGTAGCATTGAACAAAATTAGTAGAAGCCTAAAGTCCTTAGCATATATATCCATTATAAAGCTACCTTGAATCCAAAAGTACCAAAAGAATGATAAACTACTGTCATTATGTGTGTTAAATGAGAAGTGAGTTTTAGCTTTAAAGGCAACTTTAGTGATGTACTCCCAACAATGAGAAGCCAAGGAAAACTAAGCTTTTGAAAGAAATACATATTTGAATTTCTACAATTTAGCCAATAAAGAGGAGTTGCCCAAACAACCTCTAAATCAAAGAGTCGTTATAAGCAAAGGTAATGTCAAATAAGGCTGCAATTCAAGGCCCCCAAAATGCCAAGGTTTGTATGTGTTCTTCCAAGAAACAAAGAAAATTTTGTTCTCTTTAGTTTCCCCATAATAAATAAATCAATCACATAGTTTGTTTGCACATTTTAAACAAGTCCCAAGTATAATTGCTCCCCTAATCTATTAAGTGATAGTATTTCATATAGTGAATCTTATGAATAGTAGCCTTCAAGCAAAAGTTAATAATATAGCTCTCCAACCTTCAAGAAGATTAGAGACTTTCTTTAGCAAGGGCTGAATGTCAAACTCGAACTCTTTTAATGGCAATAGGCATGCCCAATTATATAATGGATTGAGTCTCATTGTTCAGATTTAAAATAGCATTTAGATCATTTTGTCTAGGTGTATGCTTGGAGAAAATAATTAAACTTTTAGATGGGTTAATTGAGAGACTAAAAGCTTCCTTGAATTTAGTCAAATTTTGATGTATTGATTGTAAGTTGGAAAAAGTAATCATCAGCATAAAGTGAGCGAGAGAGTCATTTTCCAAACTTAAGCCAACATATTTCTATCTCCTAGCATAATCATCAAATATATTGGATAAACCATCCATTATAATGCAAAATTGATTGCAGGATAATCGCCGTCCTTGCCTTAACCCAAAAGAAGAGCTAAAAAATCTCTAAAGTGAGCCATTGACACATAAGAAGTAGTGAAAACAATTAATGCAAGATCTAATCCATTTAATGAAATTGTTCAAAAATCTTTTTTTCTACCATAGCCCTTGAGCTTTCTATTTCTTAGGATCTTGGTTAAGCTAGTGTTGGATTAAGTCTGTTGGGCCCCTTCACGATTTAGTCACCTTTAGTGTCTTAAGTTTAGGTGTGAAACCTCGTGCTTTCTTTCTTTAAACCTAGAGGTAAACCAAATTCAAAAAAAAAAATTAATGTTTTAGGAATGGTTGTTAGTCCCTAAGCTTCCTATTTCCTAGGATCTTGGCTAGCTATTATTTGATTTAAGTATGCGGGCCCCTTCATAGCTTAGCTCTTTAGCATCCTTAGGTTAGGTGTGAGACCCTGTGCTTCCTTTCTTAGAATTAGAGGTAAATTAAATTTAAAAAAAAAATCTATCTATTAGGTATAAGTCCCATATCGACATCTTTTAGACCTGAGGTCAATTGTGAGTCCACATGCTTCCTTTGCTTGGAATTCAAAACCTAAATCTAATCTCTTTTGTGATTCCTCAAATCTGTCAATGCCAATAGTACAGTACAACTTTATTATGCTACACATATTGGGGGTCTAATTATTGACCTCATTTTTGTATGACATTAACTAAACCAAATTCAAATTTAATCCAAACTCAAATCAAAATTAAATAAAATCCAAATCAAACCCCAAATCCTTTACTTGGTAGTCACCTAATAGCTACCATTTGACCCCTCCTATTCTATCATTAACAATCACCTAAATGATTGCCAATGATATGGGTAAATCAAATCCAATCAACCTAATCCAAAACCAAAGAAAAATCCAAAATTTCAAATCAAAAGTCAAGGCTAAAGTCTCTTGTCCCATAACATGTTTTGATTAGTTTTTAAATTATCTCAAAACTAAACCAAATGACCTTGGATTCATGATTTCTCAATGGCATATTGATTAGATTTAGCCCTAGGGTCAACCCTCCAATTTAGGAGCAATCCAAGCTCTCTAACCCCCAAAACCTCATTGAATTCTAAAGGCTATAAAATATTTAAATATTTATAGCTCATGCCGCTAGACTATGAATCTTATAAAATTTGACCTTAAGAGCCTCCCAAAACCCTTGAACATATTCATGATCATTTTTATGACATGTGAAACCAAAAATTAAACTTTTGAGTGGATCTTGGTTGACCATGGGACCACTTGAACCTAAAACCCTAAAACCCCTAAAATCAAACCTTCTTATAAACCTCAACATGGCTCATTCAAACTAACCTTTGGAAGCTCCTCTAATACATTTCAAACATCATTTTGGATATATTAAAACTAAACTCAAGCCTTGGTCAAGTGGGGTTGACCAAATCAATCATAGTTAACTAAATAGCCCCTTAAGAGGTCAAACATGCATTTCATGTAAGAAGGCCTTCCCATTGCATGGGACCACCTCAATTGACTTCAAAATATCAGTTTGAACTTGTTGGAGCTAACTCTAACCCTTGGTCAAACCTAGTTGACCAAGTCAACTTAGTTTGACCAATTGATCCTATAATTAAACCTAATCCAAACTCAATGCTCTAAGTATCCCAAAACCAATTTGAAATCTTAGTATGGTCCATTGGGACCCTAGGAACCATCCAAGAGAAACCCAACTCTTAGGCCCATTGGGTTAGCCATATGGCTTGACCCAAGTGCCCAAAAGAGGTTCTTCTTGAGCTAAAATCCAATATGAACCAAATTGACCCAAACCAACACTTGCATTGGGTCCCTCTTGACCCCTTGCACCTACCTTGGGTGGCCTAGCCATTGGACTTGTCACACTTTAGGATCTATATTAGAAGAATTATATCAATCTTTCATTTTAATCATTTAACTAGAGCTTACCAATAAATAATGAAAAGAAACATGATTGCATTTTTTATCTTATTCGGAGCCTTATATCATAGGATCTTTGCCATTTTTTTTGAAAATATATAAAATCATGTAATGAGCATATAGCCCAATAAGTAACTAAAATCTTATAACTGAAATCAATGAAAGATACAAGAGAATAATGTGCTATAAATCATATAAAAAATTTATGCATCCATATTTATACTGATTATCTACATCAATTTATTCTTCTATAGTTCATCATATCTTAATCTATTATATCATCAGTCACAGTAATAGTAATAGTCAACATTATTAATGCCAGTAATAATATTTATATCATGATTAATAATGTTAAATAATATTCATAATAATAAATCATATTAGTGTTATTCATTATATCAGTAAAGTATTCGTAGTAGTGTTGGTATCAATATTCGGATATTCAATGAGTGTATCTTAAGGGTATCTTGCTCTTGTACTTATAACTCCCAATCAGTCGCCCCTTATAACACTCAATCAATATACTCTTTATGACTCCCCCTCAATCACGTGAATCAATTGCCTCGACTCTTTATAACTCCCGATCAATTTCAGCTCCTTATGACTCCTAATTAGTAAATCATGTGGATCAGTAGGATATCACATAGAGTTATCATATCATATATCTGGTATCATTTAGTACTTCATTTTAAATGCAATAAAATCATATCAAATTATTTAGATGATCAAATCTATAACATATCCAAATTTGCACAATGAAAGCTAATAAAATTGGGAGATAATACATTTTTTATAAATTTAGGAGAAATAAAATTTGTAGAAATCAAAATAATTAAAAATAGAAGTAAGGGATTAATTACTTATAATGAATAAAATAAAATCTGTAATAAGAATGGCTAACAAATATGATCCAAAGGCTTTTCTCTCTCCTCTCTCTTCTTCCCCTTTTTCAATTTCTTCCTGGCCAAGCAATCAAGTATGGGAGTCGGTCGAGTGAGGCAACGATGTTTATATATATATATATATATATAGTCAAAACATTGTACTTGTTGACCTCTGTATAATACCAAAAAAAGGAAAATAGAATCATACCTGCTCTGCCATGAATCCCTGAAATCCATCTAGAAATCCCGCATACCTCGTACGTCGTCGAAATCCTCGGATACTCAAACCCGTGAATCCCGCTGCTACTGCGACTCTTCCCGTGATTTCTGTGCAAAATCTTGAGGCTCGATGCATGCTCGCGGCTATAAAATGTAGAGCTCCCTTCCTTCCTCTGCCACAGACTTCGCAAGCCTCCGACCTCCTTCTTCCATTGTCGAAGCCGCATCCCCGACACCTTACCGACTGAAGCACTCGGCCTGTTCGTTCGGTCCAGAGAGAGAGAGAGGGAGAGAGAGAGAGAGGTAGAGAGTGAGATCTTCCCACCTCCGAGCTTGCCCCTTACCTGCGACCGAACCTAGCCGAACTCCACGACTAGCCTCCGACCCCTCTCTGTCCGATCTCCCTTCCTCTAGAGCCGACGCCCCTGCCCTAGCCTGCATCCGACCTCTACCTGATTCTCTATCTCTGGCCGACCTCCAAAGCCGCAAACTACAGCTCTTCCTTCCTTCCTCCTGTAGCCGACGCCTCCATCTGCCGAAGCCCCATCCGAACTCCATCAACAGCCGAGAGCTCTCATTGTTGCTCCTGAACCCGGTCTCCCCTTCCTCTTTTCCTTCTACCGACTCCAACTGAAGCCCGACCCAGCAATCGGCCCGAGCTACCTTGCTCCGTCCGATCTCCATCCCAAAGATCTCAGCCCTAGCCGCCCCCATTGCATCCGACTCATACTTTGGAATAGGTCCGATCTCACCTCTGTAACCCGACCTCATCCGATCCAGTTGTATCCAGCCGACCATTTAGGTAGAATTTTCTTTTATTTTGGTTTAGATGTTAATGAATTAATATTTATATTATTAGTAATCATATTATTATGATTATTAATAATATAACAATTATATTATTGTGATTATTGATAATTATAATTACTATTAATTATGATAAATATGTTATTATAATCTTGATAATTATAATTATTATTAATTGTAGTACTTACGTTACTATAATTATTGATAACTATAATTATTATTAATGATAATAATCATGTTACATAATTATTAATAATTATAATTATTAATTTTTTTGTTAGTCTTTATATATATATATATGTTATATTATTATTGTAAAAAAAAAAGAAAAGAAAAAAAAAGAAAAGGAAAAAAAAAGAAAGAAAAAGAAATTTTTTGTGCCTTGGTTCATCGTGCACATTTGATAGCGCCAAACTTTACTGGCCACCAAGGTATGAACCCTCCAACCCTAAAACTCCGAGAGCCCGCCTCGAGGCTCACAGCGCGACAAAACGACCACCTATACACGCTTTTCTTAGCGTGGTGGGAGGAAGTGCGTCGCGAGGCTTGCAACGAATCGGGTAATCACTTCGAGAGCTCATTCCATCATTCGCGACGCACCGGTAAATCGCCTATACACGCTTTTCGTAGCGTGGTGGGAAGGGAACCCGGTGTGGCGCCTACGACGAAATGGGTGATCACCTAAAATCTCTTTTTCGGCATTCACGGCGCACCGGCAAACCGCCTATACACGCTTTTCGTAGCGTGGTGGGAAAGGAACCCGGTGCGGCGCCTATGGCGAGAAGGGGATATTCATAAGTACCCTCTCGCGGGGAAATAACTGCGTTTTTCAAACAGGTGCTGTCGAAGACCCATACACACTTTTCGTAGCGTGGTGGGGGATTGAAGACTTTACACGACCGTGGTGTCCTCGAAAGAGGGCACCTACCATACACGCTTTTCTTAGCATGGTGGGAAAGGCCCAGTTTTCCATAATTTCCCCTAAACGAGGGAGATGCCGGAATGCTGCCGAAATTTTGGGTGAATATAAGACCACACTTCAACCTGATTTGGGCTCGAATGAACAGTGGACCTGTAAACCTTTGGACATTAGATAATATAGAACTTAAACGATTAATAAAGGCAAGAACTTGAATTCAAATGGACTAAGTGCAAAATGACAAGGAACTTGAATGAATATTCTTACATGAAGTTGACTTGAATACAATGCAAAAAACCTGAACTGGACTCAAGTGAACTTACAAGTGGAGTATGAACTGATCTCAGATGAGTTGAAAATTGAATTTGAACCAAGTGACATGGAGCTTAACTTGAACTTGATTTGAAAATCAAGTGGATAGAATTTGTGGACTTAGATTTGAATGAGCAAACTATGGAGAACTAAATTCATAACAACATGGAGCTTAGGCTTGCAAACTTGAACGTGGACTTGGATTTGAAACAAATGACAACAATACTCAGACTTGAATCAATGTTGAACTGTAGGGAATTCATTCCAATTGAACTAGAAATGAATGTTGAAATCAAACTGTATAACATCAGGTGGAGCTTGAGCTTGCAAGGACACATAGGACTTGAACGAATGAGAAAGGTTCATTTTGAACATGAACTTGACTTGAGCAAACACACAAATCTTGAATTCAAATAGATGTACGAGAAAATGGACTTTGCAAATACCAAGTATTCAAACAAAAGTCAAATGAAAGATTTGTTATGCACAAAAGCATCTCAACAATTGGTGCAAACCATATGCAAGTGGTAGTGATTAATGTGTGACTCTTGTATCACTTTTACATGCAAATAAATCAAGTAATAAAGAAGCTCTGATGCATACGATGAATTACTCATGAGGAATATATTCATAAGCAAGGTAGAGGGATCTAACAACTTCTCCACAAAATGCATATGTTGAATACACATGTAAATGGTGGTGACTAGCAAACAACGCTCATATCACTCGTGCAACAAAATATTGGGACATCCCTGCAATCTACTAGAGCCAGGGATCCATCACAAACACTAACACATTTCCAAGTGAGGACCATCAATAGGGGATGAGTATTGCAGCATCCAGAAATCAATACTGTTCTACACATAAGCATCTGCAGTACTGGAACATGTACAAGCGATGTAGAAAGTCACCAATCAATACACATGAAGAAGCTGTTAACTAAGGTAGGAGCTCGCCGATCAACAATGGAAATATAGGTGATGGATGCATCCGCAAGCAACCACTTAATTGTTATGAATACAAAAGATCACGAGCAAAGCATAAAGGACATTGTGACAAGTGAAAGCATTCAGCAAAGGGGAAATGGGTATGGTAGGATCCTACGGTTAACACTTATCAAAATATAGATTAGTACACCAGTCTTCTACGATACGAGGCCAATGCACATCAAGTATAATAGTGTTTTACGACTGGCTTCAAAGCATAAGTGGTTACACCTCAAAAAGCGGCAAAGTCAGAATTGATGATATTCTTCGTAACAATCATGCAAAGACAGCATGCCCACAGTACATTTGAAGTATCTACTAATTATCACAGCAAAGACACTATAGTACCTCCACGACCAATAATTATCCAACATCAGTCAAATACTCCGATCCCCAGTAAGCAGAGGCAAAAGATCTGCAATACATACAATCTCTCTACGAGTACACATATATGCACCACATATCATCTGTGGGTAGACACAGAAAGACTTCAGTAAATACAGTATCCTGAAGTCAATTTCAATCTATGAATAAAAACATCTACCCGCCTACCAGCAACGGTTGTGGAGATCGTACGATGCCACGCCACCGGATCTGCAACATCTATGCAAGCAGACAGAAGGCGTACGAGTCCTCAAATGGAGCTCCAGTACAACGCCACCGGATCCGCAATATTCATGAAAGCAGATAGAAGGCGTTTACAAATATTCTAAAAGTACCCCCGCACATGTGCACCTTAATTTGTATACACATAGGAATACAAAAGGGGTAGGTAAAATCATAACCTGCATGGGCCCCGGCGAGCGTGTTATTGGTTTACACGTGACGCCCAGGGATGCTGCGCAGGTTGATAAATCTGAACTCGATCCTCCTAAATAGGTGAATAGGAGCCGACAAAGTTCAGTAAATGATTATAAAATTCCCCCAAACACCCGCATGGGCCCCGGCGAGCGTGTTATTGGTACACACGTGACGTCTAAGGATGCTGCGCGGGTCAATAAGTGAATTCAAGTTTGAGCCCGATCCTTCTATTTAGGTAGATAGGATTTGACACTGCTCAAACTATTAAATAAATATACGGTCGTAAGATCGATCGGGATATTTATTTTATACATTCATATTAGGCCTTCAAGGCCTATAATCAAGAGAATTCACTTACAAAGGTGCAAAGCCTACGAAACCCGATCCTCTATCGATAGCCCGATAGAGTCGACAAGGTTCAACTCATAAATAAAAATAACCCCAAACACCCCGCTGATGGCCGTGTTGAATGCAAATATCAACCGGAGGGGTCCACACAGATCTATCTAATACTTCCAAACTCCCACAAAATCCAAAACTCCACAAAAATTCCCAAAATTCCAAACTCCTATAATATTTAAAACTAAAATCCAACTACCAAACCGCTCAAAACATAAAATCCATCCACCCTCCGCAACAGTTTGCCGAGGTGGATAAATTGAAGAATACTTCAGCTCACAAAGAGCTAATGCCTGGTTGAAAATATCACTAGGATCCATTCTCAAACAATCTCTTGCCAGCAAGGATGTGGTACGAGTCCTCTAACCGACAGTTTCGCCGCCAAATGGCACTGCAGGATAAACGGTTATGACTCAGGGCCCTCTGAACCAGGTGGTTCCACCAAATGGCACCATTATATTATGGTTATGGCCAGAGCTCGTATGTTCCCCAATGGCATCAAATCCTTGAGACATGAATCAATAGGATATGATTGATAGGGCATAAAGCCCTCTATTAGCTAAGGTGGATTCAAATTTGTCCCCTTAGGCAAATATTCACCCCAGGTCTACAAGGTACCCTTGGCCGAAGCAACCCATGGCTGCCGACAAGGATCCTTCTGTCAGGTTGGGTCGACTACCTCCTCTGACTAAGTAGACCAGGGACCACGATGGCCCGGGATGACGGAACCATGGGATCTTGATCGGGTCCATCGTCCATTCCCCCACCATCTGCTTTAAGTGCAAGATGGTGAAATTTCCATTTTTAAATACCAAACCTTCCAAACTCTCCAATTTCTGAATCCATGCTGCTACTGTATGCCAGACTCACGTATCTATACGTATCTGATCGATGACTAGCCTTAATCGAAAGTTCTCTCTCGTTATCGGGAGGGGTAATTAACTATAGGGGCTTGCGCCTATAGGAAACCAGAACTCAGATCATAAAGTCCTCGCAAAATGAGGGTGAAATCTCTGGGTAGTGTCTAATCTACAATACTCATCTGCCTTCCAAAATTTACCCAGAAACTTAGTCCGTTAAAACTCCCCCGAAGAAAGCAGAAAAGTCGGGCGGAGGCCGGGGCCGAATTTTCGGAGCCCACAGATTTCTGGCGACTCCACTGGGCATTGGTTTCTCTTTCCATCTTTGGCTAGTCATCTCAGTACTATCGTAGCAGTCAAATCATCCCATATTCAAAATTCTGAATTTTCTAAAATGATCATTTAAAGAATTTAAATTCTGAATTTTTCAAAATGATCATTCAAACAAATTTATCAGGATAACGTATTTAGCAGTATTTTAAATTTGTATTATTTGAATTTGCTCGCTAATGTTATCTATTTTTATTTTCTATTCTGTGTAAGTCTGTGTATTTTTGAAAGTGGGACGATTTATCAAATTTTGATCGTTAACCCTTACCTTTTATTTATGCAGATGGATCTACAGAATACGCCGATGACTGTCCAGCTGGGATAAGGAGTCAGGATCCAACTGGCGAATGCTATCATTGAGACAGGGAATGCTGGAGCTACCATCCAGTTTGGTAGTGTTGATTTCCCTGCCATTATTGAAAGGACTACCGCCATTCCTATGAATGGCAGAAATGCTGATGGGTCTACCAGGAGGCCCCAACTTACTGAAGCCACCACCCGTTGTGCGCATTTGCCAGCGCCACGAACTGCTGCTGAAAATCCTCGTGGGAGGATCTCTGTGTTTGAACGGCTGTCGCAGCCAGAAATCCCGGCCACCAAGAAGGTTATAGCCGGAGGAAGGATCTTTGTGGTGACTGCGAACACCACATCTGCCAACCGGGTTACCTGCACCCGTGAAGAACACTTCTGAGGCTTCCTCATATGGAGGAAAACTGATGAGAAGGCATAGGAGGAAACTGAATGCTGAGCTTCGAGCTCAGCAGCAATTCTCAACTCATCCCTCCAATTTGTCAGCCCAAGAACCTGAAGCAAACATTCCTACCTAGAATGGGTTCACAAATCTGAAGTGGGTAAAGATGAACAGCTTAACTGGGGAGCTGAAGAAGTCCTTTTGGGACAGACAACCTGAAGTCCCAGCCCCTCCAAAGAAGAAGGAGCCTGAAACTCTTTTAGCCCGGGTATATCGAGTCCTAAAGACTGTGAAGGAGAGAGGACTGAAAAAGAGAAGATATCAGCAACCGCTGATGGTCGAAGCCCTGAGAATTCCACCAAGAGAACGTCTGTCTCTTGCTGTGGAGAAAAGAGAAAGAAGATCTGCCCCGCACGGTGAACATCGGGGCATGACACCTGAACCTCGAGTTCAGGGATCCGCCGCTGAAAGGTCCCGGCGGAAAGGAAAGGAAATCTGGAGGCCAAAGCCTCGCAGAGAAGAAGATAATAGAAGAAAAAGAACTGATTTGGGCGTGACATCTGGTACTGCTTCCCGGAGATCTGCCCCCAGTTACAAACAATATCAGAAATGGGTCCAAAAGAAGACCCATGATGATGTCAATCCTGACGGTAGACACCTTGGAGAATCCTCCAGGGGATCCCGTCGTTCTCTGACCCCTCCCAATAATGAATCTAACTTCGACCGTAGCCCACTGGTTGAAGAGATCTTCCTGCCTAACCAAGAACCGGAGATCCAGTGGCACCGCCTCTCGGAGATCCGAGTACTAGAAGAAGGAGAAGAAGATATGGGAGAAGAAAATATCGAAGAGTATATGGAAGAAAATCTAGAAGAAGATATCGTAGATGAAAATTTAGGAGAATTCATTGAAGAAAACTTAGAAGATGTAAACAACACCTTAGACATGGAAGTGGTCTACATGGTGAGGCATATCAATGTCGATGATGAGGCCTACTATGATGAAGGTGAAGATGATGATGATCGCTGGCAACCACTACCTAGATAAGTATATCGGTGCCACCATGAAGCTGGGTCCACCACTGGCGGAGGTGGTCATTCCCAAGGAGAAGAGGAAGTTGAGGAGGTAGAAGGGAATCTCCCTGATGCCAAAAACATCACACTCGCTGATATGCGGCGACAGATGAGGCGGCAAATGAGAGCCAAAGACAGAGAAATCTCTCAGTTGAATGAAAAGATGACAGAGATGATGACTCAAATGACAATGATGATGCAGATGATGCAAAGAAATGTTGCAGTTGGTTCTATGCCCAATCCTCCCCCTGATCCTCCAAACTTCCAAGCGCCGCAAGTATCAGGAGTACGTAGAGTTCCTGAAGGTGGCAATGAAGTTAATAACATCACTCGCCAACCCACTCCACAGAATATTGCAAGTACCTCCGAGCCTGTGAATGTTGCGCAGCTTGAAGGGATTATTACCGAGAGGATCAAGGCTATTATAGCTATTGATCAGGCAGAGAAATTGGTGGGTAAAGGTCGTCCGTACCCTGCTGAGTATGATCAGGTGCCATACCCGAAGGGATATTCTGTGCCAAAGTTTAACACTTTTGATGGAAATAAAAATCCTAAATAGCACCTAGCACAATTTAAAGCCACCTGCGGGAACACTGGAGGAAACGATGCTCTACTTTTCCGACAATTCGTTAGCAGTTTGACGGCAGCTGCTTTCGAATGGTACGCTGAACTACCAAATGACTCTGTGATGACATTTGCAGAGTTAGAGAATATGTTCGTGAAGAGGTTCGCCAGTGCGACCGAGAAAATAACGATCGCTGGCCTTGCTCTGAATAAGAGAAAGAAGGAAGAATCAGTGACCAAATATATCACTCGCTAGCGCAACTTAATCAAGAAATGTGAGCAGCAGCTTGAACAAGAGCATGCTGTACAGTTGTTAATGGGAAACATTGACGATAAAATGTAACCACTCCTGTGCATGGCTACTATCAACACATTTCAGGATTTGCTGGATAGAGTGGTAAAGTTCGAGAAACTAAACTTGTCAAAAATAGAGAACTATTCTGATAAGCCTAAAAAGGTTAAAGTCTCAGGTGCTAGAAGAGGTGAGGCTGACTCCATATTTTTTTCCAGAGCTGATAAGGAGAAACAGATGACGTACAACGTAGACAAAGGCAAGCAGCCGATGCAATATCAAGAAAAGCCTAAGCAAGTCTACAACCCTAACCCTCAGCCGAAGCTGATACTTAGGGGGAATGATAAACCACGAACTTATCAGGGCGGTGGAGAACGCCCAAGGCAAACAACGGGAACTGGTGATCGAACGTTCCCCTCCCTCAAAGATAAAATGAATAAAGAATATTCATTTAAAAGGGAAAGTGTTGCCAAGCTGTTTCGACAGGCGTTGAAAGCAGGTTTAGAACTGCCAGAGTGCAAGAGACCCGAGGAGTCAAAACATAGTGGCGACCCAAACTACTGCCCGTATCATCAGGTGATGAGTCACCCAATTGAAGATTGCTATGTCTTCAAAGATTGGCTTGAAAGAAAATATCGAAGAGGAGAGCTCACATTGTCCGACAATGTGCTGACTCATCCCAAAAAAGAATCAACTCGGGTAGTTACGACTTCCTCCATACCCCCGGTTGAAGAAAGGAAAAATGGAAAGGAGCCAGCTCAAGAAGAGCAGTGGGAGACTGCGGTCTCTAAGAAAACTGTGAAAATGCTGAAACAACTCGAAGGAGTTCCGGGTGTAAAATAGAAATCTCCTACGGAGCTAGTGTTAAATCTGAAGGCACTACCTGTGGCACAGGCATCTGCTTCTAAACAGTTTCTCAACCAAGATGGAACTTCAAAATCTGGAAAGGTGAAGCCCTCCAAGAGGAAGACAAAACTGAAGAAACCCAAGGAGAAGAAGACTACAACTCAAAGGGTCATTGACAGTTTGGATGAGTATTATCAGACTGCGAGACGCCCTATTAAGCTTGCTGATTTCATGTCAGAGCTTAAAATAGAGGAAGCCGAAAAAGAAGAAGAAGACTCTCTTCCAGTGGAGGTATGTCGGGTCATCTCGGTGGCTCCAAATGCGCTGACAAAAGAAGAATATACTGAAGAAGTACCCTCTGAATCCTGTATGATGGTGTCACCAATGGACTACAGTTCAGAGGAGGATCTATATTTTCCAAAGACAGATGGGTCAGACCCTGACATAGCGTCGCAGATGGGACATGTAAATCTGGGAGGTGACTCTGAATCAACAGATGAATCCCTAGACGCGACAATGGCCGACTCAAAAGAAAATGCACTGTCAAGCGAGTCTGAACAAGAGGAGATCACTCAGGTACAATTGAGAAACGGCAAGATACTTCCATCTCCTCTGAAAAAAGGGATATCCAACAAAGATAAGGGAAAATAGATAGTTTTCAATGAATACATTATTTCCGAGGATCCCAAGAAGAAACATACTCCAGTTAAGGGAATAGATTATAATATCTTATCCCATCTGAGGAAGATCCCTGCCCAGCTCAGCATATACGACGCTCTGGTAATGTCTAAAGATCTTCGGGAGACTTTGATTCAGGCTCTCAAAGACCCCGAAAGATATGAGGCTTACTTCGCCGAGCGCAACCTGATTGAGGTCCTGCAAGCTCGTAACGAGCCGTTCATCACTTTCACCGAGGATGACATGATGCTCGGGACTACAGACCATAATCGACCTCTGTATGTTACTGCAGAGAGATGATTTGGTAATCAGTCGAATTCTGATCGACCCTGGGTCCTCCATTAACCTTATGAGCTTAAAAGCACTAAGGTCGTTGTGCCTCAATATGGAACACCTTGGGCCATATAAGCTTATGGTACATGGCTTTAACGAGAAAGGGCAGAAAACCCTTGGATCGTTTATGCTACCTCTTGTATTTGGAGAGTTCCATACAGAAGCTAAATTTCATGTGATTGATGCGGACACTTCATTCAAGGCGCTCCTGGGTCGCCCCTGATTGCATGAATATGGCGTTATCCCGTCAACATTACACCAGTGCATGAAGTATCTCAGGGATGGAGAGGAGTTCAGGATCTCTGGTGACATCCAGCCCTTTATAGTCCACGAAGCAACAGTCTATGAAGATGCGCAGTACTTCATGCCAAAGAAGCAAAAGTTATCAAGCTCTCTAAAGGCTCAAGCATCAGATCCAAAAAAGTGCAAGACATCCTAAGAAAGAAGGTGAGAGGAAGCAAGTGGGGAGAAAGAAGGCGTCACCGACTCTTCCCAAAGAAACTTTCACTTCTAAAGAAAGAAAACATGTACCTCACCTTGGGAGCGACACAGATGAAGATGATGTCACCCCTACAAAATCCTAGAGGGTATGTCATTCGATGGACGAATGGAGTAGGGAGGTCGCATATTCAAATGATGATTATGACTACGACTCTATCTACATGAACACGGTGCAAGATGTATTCTCTGGAAGGATAAATAGCCTGTCAATCTCAGACAGCGTGCTCGTAGTCACTCGTGTTTCCCTACAATATTTCAAAGAAATAATTCCACGAGATGTGCATAAAGTTGAAGAACTTGTGACCCGTTATCTGCCTCCAATCAGAAAGGGGATTGAGTCAGGAAATATATTCTATTCAGTAGGAAAGGATGAAGAAGTGAATCATGACTTGGACCATGTCTTCATAGATTCCGAAGAATTACTACCTACGAGACTACCTAGGTTTAATACCAAAGGTATTCAAAGAATGTTGCGAAAGTGGATCAATATTCCCACCCCCAAACGACAACTTCGTATGTGTCTAAATCTCTGGTATGGAAGGAATCCGCGTCCAATGCGGCGGAAGGAGATGAATGCATATAAAGGTATTGGATTCGTCAAGCAAAAATGCATCCGGAAGGAGACTTGTCAAGCCATCACTTGCAGGGAAGTTGAATCCAATGATGTTCCTGATGAAGAAGCCTACGAAGCTGATGATTACGATGATCAACCTCTAGAGGCCAAGCCTGCACCAAAAGAGCTTGAAGATGGTGGACAGGCAACCACTATGGACGAACTAAAAGAAGTCAACTTGGGAACCGAGGATGACCCTCGCCCAACCTTCATTAGTGCCCTTCTGCCGGAAGACCAAGTGGAAGAAATAAAAGAACTCCTTTGTAAATTCAGGGACTACTTTGCCTGGACATATGCTGAGATGCCTGGCTTATCCCCTGACGTAGCAGTTCACAGGTTGGCAATCAAATCGGATGTCGCACCCGTCAAACAAGCTCCAAGGAGATTGAGATTGGAGATTGAAGAACAGGTGATTGCTGAAACCAAAAAGCTCATAGAAGCGGGCTTCATCCGAGAAGAAAAGTATGCCGACTGGATTGCCAATATTGTCCTTGTCAAGAAGAAGAATGGACAGATTCGTATCTGTATTGACTTTCGGGACCTCAACAAGGCATGTCCAAAAGACGATTTTCCGCTGCCTATATCTGAACTCCTAGTAGACAACACGTTAAATTATGACATATTCTCATTTATGGATGGATCGTCAGGATACAACCAGATCAAGATGGCGCCTGAGGATGAAAGGCATATATCATTCAGAACACCCATCGGCATTTTTTGCTACACGGTCATGCCCTTCGGCTTGAAGAACGCTGGTGTCACCTACCAACGGGCGATGACCCATATCTTTGATGAATTAATATATCAGAAAGTCGAGTGCTATGTAGACGACTTGGTCATTAAGAGCATGGACCGGAAAGATCATTTAAACGACCTAAGGATCGTATTTGAAAGAATCAGGAAATTCGACTTGAAGATGAATCCCCTCAAGTGTGCTTTCGGGGTCTCCTCCGGTAAATTTCTTGGCTATGTCGTTCGTCATCGAGGCATAGAAGTCGATCCCAACAAAATCAAGGCGATCATTGAGATGCCAACCCCAAGAAGTCTCCGTCAACTTCGCTCGTTGCAAGGACAGCTGGCTTTCATTCGACGGTTCATATCGAATCTGTCAGGTAGGTGCCAGCCATTTTCAAAGCTGATGAAGAGGGATGTCCGCTTTAAATGGGATGAAGAATGTCAAGAAGCTTTTGATAGCATCAAAGATATTTGTTAAATCCACCCATTCTCGCAGCGCCAATTCCGGGGAAGCCTCTTATACTGTATACAGCTGCATTAGAAGAGTTCCTCGGAGCACTGTTGGCCCAGCACAATGAAGAAGGAAAAGAGAATGCACTCTACTATATCAGTCGGAGATTAATCGGAGCAAAGATACGATATTCTCCAATTGAGAAACATTGTCTGGCATTGATCTTTGCAGTCCAAAAACTTCGCCACTACATGTTATCTCACAAAATCACCTTGATATCAAAGATAGATCCGCTGAAGTTCTTGATGACAAGACCAGCATTGACAGGTCGTTCGGCAAGGTGGGCAGTGCTATTACTGCAGTTTGACATAGTGTACATGCCACAGAAGGCGGTAAAGGGACAGGCTTTGGTAGATTTCCTCGCTGCACATCCGATTCCTATAGATTTCCCGCTCAATGATGATTTGCCAGATGAATAAATTATGTAGGTTGATGAAGAAGAAAAGCTACCATTTTGGGAGGTGTACTTTGATGGGGCATCATCTATTAAGTCTCCCAGACCTCCAAATATTGCAAAGGCCCAAGCTGGCATCGGTCTTGTCTTTATAGAACCCGAGGGAGGTATTATGAGATTCTCATTTAGTCTAACCGAACCTCGGACGAATAACGAAGCCGAATATGAAGCTCTAATAGCAGGATTGGAGATTGCAATTGATGTCCAAATACCAGATTTCTAAATTTTTGGCGATTCTCAACTTGTGATAAATCAAGTTCTGGGCATTTACAAGATTTGTAAACTTGAATTAGCCCACTACCATCGACGAGCTCTCGAGCTTCTAAAACAAATACCGAACGTCAAGATAACTCAAGTTCCTCGAGGACAGAATGCAAAAGCAGATTGTCTAGCTAAACTGGCCAAGGAGCTTGCAAATGAAGACAAAAGGCCACCTATATCCATTGCGGTTGAGAATCGCCGAGTCTTAGAGCCAACAATCTTATAATTCCCACAGGCAGAGGGAATACCAGGTTCAAGCCAGCAGGATGCAACCCCGGTTGATCCTCAACCTCCCCAACCAGTCGATCTTGAATATCAACATGAAGAAAATCAAGCTCCTAAGAGAAGACGTAAGGTCAGTCTAGCTTCAGAATCATCGTGGTATTGCTTAGATGTTGAAGTCGAAGACGATTGGAGGCAACCATTCGTCGACTACTTCAAAGAAAGCAAACTCCCAACAGATAAATCTCTGGCTGCACAAATTAGAAAAAGAGCATTGCGATACGCGTTTGTCAACAATACGATGTACCGACGAGCTTTTGATCAAATGTGGCTAAGGTGCCTAGGGACCAAGGAAGCTGATAAAGTGGCAGCAGAAGTTCATGAAGGACTCTGCGGAGCACACCAGTCAGGTCCCAAGATGGCTACTAAAATCAAAAGAATGGGTTATTATTGGCCAACAATGGTGACAAATTGTATCAACCACGCTAAGAGGTGCCACGAGTGTCAGATTTATGGTGATGTTATTCATCAACCGCCAAATCCACTGCATCCAACGATAGCGTCCTGGCCATTTGAATGCTGGGGCACTAACATAATCGGACCAATAGATCCACCGTCATCGGCCGGGCACCGCTTTATTCTGGCAGCAACAGACTATTTTTCAAAATGGGCAGAAGCAGCTCCATTCAGGGAAGTCACATCCGAGCACGTGATCAACTTCTTCATCCACAATGTCTTCTACAGATTCGGTGTACCACACCGAGTGATCTCAGACAATGGCATAGCGTTCAAGAGTACAAAAATCTACAAGTTTGTAGATCGTCACAAGATTGACTGGCGATACTCGTCTATATACAACCCAAGAGCTAACGTCTTGGCAGAAGCCTTCAACAAGACGCTGGTGAAGTTGTTGAAGAAGATCCTCACCAAGAACAAAAGAGAATGGTATACAAAGATGGCAGAAGCATTGTGGGCGTATCGTACGACCTACAAAACACCAACCAAAGCCACTCCCTACTCACTAGTGTTCGGGGCTGAAGCTGTCTTGCCACTAGAAGTTGAACTACCATCTCTTCGGGTCGCTATCCAGAATAAGCTCACTCAAGAGCAGAATGCTCGCCTAAGAATGGAGGAGCCCGATGCACTCGATGAAGTCAGACTGCAAGCCCAACAAAACCTAGAAATCTACCAAGGAATGATGGCGAAATCATTTGATCGAATGGTACGTCCTCGGTCCTTTCAAGAAGGGGAACTGGTCCTGGTGCTGAGAAGGCCAATCATCCCTCACCGAAAAATTGGTGGTAAATTCATATCCAATTGGGAGGGTCCCTTTGTTATCGAAAAGGTGTACCAAGGAGGAGCCTACCAGCTCATCGATCTATACGGTCAGAGGCCAATGCCGCCGATCAACGATCGACACCTGAAGAAGTACCATGCATAAGATTGCCCGAAGAAGTATTATGTTTTATGTATTGTGTATTTCATGCATATTTATATACACTTTACATTTTACAATTTTGAAATTCTCTTGTGTTACAAGAATGCATTTCAAAACCACCCTGCAAGACATGGGGCATTTTAAATATTTATTCGAGTCGATATCGTGCTACGCGCCGAGATCCCCAAATAAATATTTAAAATCTTAAAATTATTCTATTCTGAGATGTCCCTGCGAGACAGGGGGCATTTTAAATATTTATTCGGGTCGACACCGCGTTGCATGCCGAGATCCCCGAATAAATATTTAAAATCACCAAAGCAAATATTCTTTTATACTGAAGAATACAACGAATACTTTTCAAAGTATATGCAGGTGAGCTTCAAAAGATTGAGACACCACCTTCTCCAACAAACCAAGATTTCAAAGGTCAGAAAGAGACTTTTGCAACTACACACTCTAACAAATTGAGCCAGAACAACCTGAAGTCTTTCAGCAGCCTGAAGCTTAAGGTTCGAGTGGGTGTAAGAGGTCGGATCCAACACGCCCAAATATGGCCGAATCGCTGGTAGCTTCGTCTATCAACACGCCACAAGAAAGCCCGTAGTAGCGAAACCCCCACTTCGTCAACCCGTCAGTAGGGACTGTAGGAAGTATGAAGGCAAATTTGACTCGACATGTTCAAGTGATCATAGTCTACTAAATTCTCCTAATTGACCGGAGAATCAAGGTTCCAGTGGGAAGGAGAAATCTCGAGCAACTACCGAATGTGCGTAGGCTCCAAATCTTCAACCACAAAGGAGAACTCCAAATCTATCAACTTCAGCAAAATCAACATTGAGAAGCACATTTCCCCTAGCTCAAGTCTGAAGCCTGAATGGGTGTAAGAGGTCAGATCCAACAAGCCCACATATGACCGGATCACTGGCAGCTCCATCTACTCAACACGCCATAAGAAAGGCCGTAGTAGAGGAACCTCCATCTCAGCAACCAGAGGACGAAGAGCTGTCAAATCCTAGCTCGCCCAACCTGATGAACTCGAGTGACTCAGATTAAAGTCTCTTTAAATGGTTAAGGATCAAGATACTACCTATATTTGGTACTATCAACCGAATCCAAAACCTGTAAATCCTTCAACAAATCCGTAAAGCATCAAGCTAGGATCGAAGAAACTTTTCTTCAACAAGTCCGCGAAAGCACAAAGCAAAGGACCGAAGAAATTATCCCAAAGTTCATGAAAAGCTTAGGGCTGAACTAAGAGGATTCCGTCATCGACAAGTCCGTCATGCACAAAGCTCTGGACCGATGACTTCTCGCCAACAACCTAATATGATCCTAAAAGGTTTAGGTCACCGACATCTACTTCTTTATCAAGCCCGCCATAGCTAGAAGCATAGGGCAGAAGGTACAAAAATCACCTGACAAGTCAATAGAGACAAATCAGGAAGTTCTCCATCAATGTCCGCTGCACAAAGCATAGGGCAGAAGGAACCAAAATCTCAGGAAAGCTAAAGCTATGAAAAGAAGTATCCTGAATGACTTCCACAAATGTCCCTAAAGACTTGGGGCATTTTAAATATTTATTTGGGTCGACATCACGCCGCATGCCGAGATCCCTAAATAAATATTTAAAATTTCTTGCCGAAATACAGTTAGAGGAGGGAAGAATAGAAGATCCTCCATAAACTGAATGTGCCATCAGCAAAAAGTATAATCTGAGCAAGATACAATCAGTAAAAGTGATAGAAATATCACATCTACACATGATGACAGTAAAAGAAGAATGCAGGGAGTGGCAATGTTATCTACTGACATCGACCTACAAACTGATGTTCTAGAGACCTAAGTACGAGGTGCTCTGTCACTATCCCACGGATCTCTACTGGACATAGAGCAAATATATCAACTATACTAAAGATTACGAGTGCATCCAAAGAGCTACAAAGACGACGAGATAAATTCTTGAAGATCTATAAAATGAAATTCTTAGTGTGACATCCAAGCAATCATTTGTAGATCCACTAAATGAAGACCTTTATGTGACATCTGGAGCAACTATCTAGTGATCCATAGGGTCAATCAGCATACAATAAACGTGATTCGCTCCAGATGCGAACCACATTTGTTGGGGGGCATTTGTTGACCTCTGTATAATACCAAAAAGAAGGAAAATAGAATCATACCTGCTCTGCCATGAATCCCTGAAATCCCTCCAGAAATCCTGCATACCTCGTACGTCGTCGAAATCCTCGGAAACTCAAACCCGCGAATCCCGCTGCTACTGCGACTCTTCCCGTGATTTCTGCGCAAAATCTTGAGGCTCGACGCCTGCTCGCGACTATAAAACGCAGAGCTCCCTTCCTTCCTCTGCCATAGACTTCGTAAGCCTCCGACCTCCTTCTTCCATTGTTGAAGCCGCATCCCCGACTCCTTACCGACTGAAGCACTCGGCCTGTTCGTTCGGTCCAGAGAGAGAGAGAGGGAGAGATAGAGAGAGAGAGAGGTAGAGAGTGAGATCTTCCCACCTCCGAGCTCGCCCCTTACCTGCGACCGAACCTAGCCGAACTCCACGACAAGCCTCCGACCCCTCTCTGTCCGATCTCCCTTCCTCCAGAGTCGACGCCCCTGCCCTAGCCTGCATCCGACCTCTACCTGATTCTCTATCTCTGGATGACCTCCAAAGCCGCAAACTACAGCTCTTCCTTCCTGCCGCCTGTAGCCGATGCCTCCATCTGCTGAAGCCCCATCCGAACTCCATCAACAGCCGAGAGCTCCCATTGTTGCTCCTGAACCCGGTCTCCCCTTCCTCTTTGCCTTCTACCGACTCCAACTGAAGCCCGACCCAGCAATCGGCCAGAGCTACCTTGCTCCGTCCGATCTCCATCCCAAAGACCTCAGCCCTAGCCGCCCCCATTGCATCTGACTCATACTTTGGAATATGTCCGATCTCACCTCTGTAACCCGACCTCATCCGATCCAGTTGTATCCAGCCGACCATTTAGGTAGAATTTTCTTTTATTTTTGTTTAGATGTTAATGAATTAATATTTATATTATTAGTAATCATTTATTATGATTATTAATAATATAACAATTATATTATTGTGATTATTGATAATTATAATTACTATTAATTATGATAAATATGTTATTATAATCTTGATAATTATAATTATTATTAATTGTAGTACTTATGTTACTATAATTATTGATAACTATAATTATTATTAATGATAATAATCATGTTACATAATTATTAATAATTATAATTATTAATTTTTTTGTTAGTCTTTATACATATATGTTATATTATTATTGTAAAAAAAAAGAAAAGAAAAAAAAAGAAAAGGAAAAAAAAAGAAAGAAAAAGAAATTTTTTGTGCCTTGGTTCATCGTGCACATTTGATAGCGCCAAACTTTACCGGCCGCCAAGGTATGAACCCTCCAACCCTAAAACTCCGAGAGCCCACCTCGAGGCTCACGGCGTGACAAAACGACCACCTATACACGCTTTTCTTAGCGTGGTGGGAGGAAGTGCGTCGCGAGGCTTGCAACGAATCGGGTAATCACTTCGAGAGCTCATTCCGTCGTTCGCGACGCACCGGTAAACCGCCTATACACGCTTTTCGTAGCATGGTGGGAAGGGAACCCGGTGTGGCGCCTATGACGAAGTGGGTGATCACCTAAAATCCCTTTTTCAGCATTCGTAGCGCACCGGCAAACCGCCTATACACGCTTTTCATAGCGTGGTGGGAAGGGAACCTGGTGGGGCGCCTATGGCGAGAAGGGGATATTCATAAGTACCCGCTCGCGGGGAAATAACTGCATTTTTCAAACAGGTGCTGTCGAAGACCCATACACGCTTTTCATAGCGTGGTGGGGGATTGAAGACTTTACACGGCCGCAGTGTCCTCGAAAGAGGGCACCTATCATACACGCTTTTCTTAGCGTGGTGGGAAAGGCCCAGTTTTCTGTAATTTCTCCTAAACGAGGGAGATGCCGGAAAACTGCCGAAATTTCAGGTGAATATAAGACCACACTTCAACCTGATTTGGGCTCGAATGAACTGTGGACCTGTGAACCTTTGGACATTGGATAATATAGAACTTAAACGATTAATAAAGGCAAGAACTTGAATTTAAATGGACTAAGTGCAAAATGACAAGAAACTTGAATGAATATTCTTACATGAAGTTGACTTGAATATAATGCAAAGAACCTGAACTGGACTCAAGTGAACTTACAAGTGGAGTATGAACTGAATTCCGATGAGTTGAAAATTGAATTTGAACCAAGTGACATGGAGCTTAACTTGAACTTGATTTGAAAATCAAGTGGACAGAATTTGTGGACTTAGATTTGAATGAGTAAACTATGGAGAACTAAATTCATAACAACATGGAGCTTAGGCTTGCAAACTTGAACGTGGACTTGGATTTGAAACAAATGACAACAATACTCAGACTTGAATCAATGTTGAACTGTAGGGAATTCATTCCAATTGAACTAGAAATGAATGTTGAAATCAAACTGTATAACATCAGGTGGAGCTTGAGCTTGCAAGGACACATAGGACTTGAACGAATGAGAAAGGTTCATTTTGAACATGAACTTGACTTGAGCAAACACACAAATCTTGAATTCAAATAGATGTATGAGAAAATGGACTTTGCAAATACCAAGTATTCAAACAAAAGTCAAATGAAACATTTGTTATGCACAAAAGCATCTCAATAATTAGTGCAAACCATATGCAAGTGGTAGTGATTAATGTGTGACTCTTGTATCACTTTTACATGCAAATAAATCAAGTAATAAAGAAGCTCTGATGCATACGATGAATTACTCATGAGGAATATATTCATAAGCAAGGTAGAGGGATCTAACAACTTCTCCACAAAATGCATATGTTGAATACACATGTAAATGGTGGTGACTAGCAAACAACGCTCATATCACTCGTGCAACAAAATATTGGGACATCCCTGCAATCTACTAGAGCCAGGGATCCATCACAAACACTAACACATTTCCAAGTGAGGACCATCAATAGGGGATGAGTATTGCAGCATCCAGAAATTAATATTGTTCTACATATGAGCATCTGTAGCGGTCCCTATAAGCACTGGAACATGTACAAGCGATGTAGAAAGTCACCAATCAATACACATGAAGAAGCTGTTAACTAAGGTAGGAGCTCGCCGATCAACAATGGAAATATACGTGATGGATGCATCCACAAGCAACCACTTAATTGTTATGAATACAAAAGATCACGGGCAAAGCATAAAGGACATTGTGACAAGTGAAAGCATTCAGTAAAGGGGAAATGGGTATGGTAGGATCCTACGGTTAACACTTGTCAAAATATAGATTAGTACACCAGTCTTCTACGATACGAGGCCAATGCACATCAAGTATAATAGTGTTTTACGACTGGCTTCAAAGCATAAGTGGTTACACCTCAAAAAGCGGCAAAGTCAGAATTGATGATATTCTTCGTAACAATCATGCAAAGACAGCATGCCCACAGTACATTCGAAGTATCTACTAATTATCACAGCAAAGACACTATAGTACCTCCACGACCAACAATTATCCAACATCAGTCAAATACTCCGATCCCCAGTAAGCAGAGGCAAAAGATCTATAATATATACAATCTCTCTACGAGTACACATGTATGCACCACATATCATCTGTGGGTAGACATAGAAAGACTTCAGTAAATGCAGTATCCTGAAGTCAATTCCAATCTATGAATGAAAACATCTACCCGCCTACCAGCAACGGTTGTGGAGATCGTACGATGCCACGCCACCGAATCTGCAACATTTATGCAAGCAGACAGAAGGCGTACGAGTCCTCAAATGGAGCTCCAGTACAATGCCACCGGATCCGCAACATTCATGCAAGCGGACAGAAGGCGTTTATAAATATTCTAAAAGTACCCCCGCATATGTGCACCTTAATTTGTATACACATATGAACATAAAAGGAGTACATAAAATCATAACCCGCATGGGCCCCGGCGAGCGTGTTATTGGTTTACACGTGACGCCTAGGGATGCTGCGCAGGTTGATAAATCTGAACCCGATCCTCCTAAATAGGTGAATAGGAGCCGACAAAGTTCAGTAAATGATTATAAAATTCCCCCAAACACCCGCATGGGCCCCGACGAGCATGTTATTGGTATACACGTGACGTCTAGGGATGCTGCACGGGTCAATAAGTGAATTCAAGTTCGAGCCTGATCCTTCTATTCAGGTAGATAGGAGTTGACACTGCTCGAACTATTAAATAAATATACGGTCGTGAGATCGACCGGGATATTTATTTTATACATTCATATTATGCCTTCAAGGCCTATAATCAGGAGAATTCACTTACAAAGGCGCAAAGCCTACGAAACTCGATCCTCTATCGATAGCCCGATAGAGTCGACAAGGTTCAACTCATAAATAAAAATAACCCCAAACACCTCGATGATGGTCGTGTTGAATGCAAATCTCAACCGAAGGGGTCCACACAAATCTATCAAATACTTCCCAAACTCCCACAAAATCCAAAACTCCACAAAAATTCCCAAAATTCCAAACTCCTATAATATTTAAAACTGAAATCCAACTACCAAACAGCTCAAAACATAAAATCCATCCACCCTCAGCAACAGTTTGTCGAAGTGGATAAATTGAAGAATACTTCAGCTCACAAAGAGCTAATGCCTAGTTAAAAATATCACTAGGATCTATTCTCAAATAATCTCTTGCCAGCAAGGACGTGATACGAGTCCTCTAACCAGCAGTTTCGCCGCTAAATGGCATTGCAGGATAAACGGTTATGACTCGGGGCCCTCTGAACCAGGTGGTTGCCGCCAAATGGCACCATTATATTATGGTTATGGCCAGAGCCCATATGTTCCCCAATGGCATCAAATCCTTGAGACATGAATCAATAGGATATGATTGATAGGGCATAAAGCCCTCTGTTAGCTAAGGTGGATTCAAATTTGTCCCCTTAGGCAAATATTCACCCCAGGTCTACAAGGTACCCTTGGACGAAGCAACCAATGGCTGCCGACAAGGATCCTTCTGTCAGGTTGGGTCGACTACCTCCTCTGACTAAGTAGACCAGGGACCAAGATGGCCCGGGATGACAGAACCATGGGATCTTGATCGGGTCCATCATCCATTCCCCCACCATCTGCTTTAAGTGCAAGATGGTGAAATTTCCATTTTTAAATATCAAACCTTCCAAACTCTCCAATTTTTGAACCCATGCTGCTACTATATGCCAGACTCACGTATCTATACGTATCTGATCGATGACTAGCCTTAATCGAAAGTTCTCTCTCGTTACCGGGAGGGGTAATTAACTATAGGGGCTTGTGCCAATAGGAAACCAGAACTCATATCATAAGGTCCTCGCAAAATGAGGGCGAAATCTCTGGGTAGTGTCTAATCTACAATACTCATCTGCCTTCCAAAATTTACCCCGGAACTTAGTCCGTTAAAACTCCCCCGAAGAAAGCAGAAAAGTCGGGCGGAGGCCGGGGCCGAATTTTCAGAGCCCACAGTACTTTAGAATTTTCATATTTTTCAAATAAATTAATTTCATATATTTGAGTTATTACATTCTCCCCCACCTTCAAAAAATGTTATCCTCAACATTTCTATATCATTCGATGAGAGAGAGAGAGAGAGAATGCTCAAGACAAAAATTCAAACTCAAATCAACTAATTATAAATTAAAAATCACATTTATATTCCGCTCATAAGATCTAATTATATTTTAATTATTCCAATAGCCATTGCATTGATACCATTTTATCACACTCCAGGATTTATATTGGAAGAATTATATTAGTCTTTCATTTTGACCATTACTAGAGCTTACCAATGAATAACGAAAAGAAATATGACTGCATTTTTATCTTGTCCAAAGCTTTATATATTGGATCTTTACCCTTTCCTAAAAATATGTAAAATCACGTAATGATCACATAGTCTAACAAGTAACTAAAATCTTACAACTGAAAATAATGAAAGATAAAAGAGAACAACGTACTATAAATCATATAAGAAAATGTATGCATCAATGTTTATACTCTGCATTAAGTTATCCTTCTATAGTTCATCACGTCTCAATCCATTACATCATCATTTATGTTAGCAATAATAATCAATAGTACTAATGCCAGTAATAATATTAGTATCATAATTAATAACGTTAAATAATATTCATGATTGTAAATTATATTAGTGTCAGTCACAATATCAATATAGTGTTCGTAACAGTATCGGTATAAGTATTCAAATATTTAATGAGTATATCTTAAATGTATCTTGCTCCTGTACTTATAACTCCCAATCTGTCACCCCTTATAACTTTCAATCAATATACTCCTTATAACTCTCCTTAAATCTCATGAATTAGTCGCCCTGACTCCTTATAACTCTCGATCAATCTCTAGCTCCTTATGACTCCCAATCAATAAATCATGTGGATCAGTACTGAAAGTGCGAATAGGTTGTTAGACCTATTAATTATGTCCTTAGGCTAACCAATAGGGGGGATAAATTGGTACTTTTAAAATTCTATTGAAATATTAGAAAATTTTTCATCACAACCCTAAGCAAATTATACTGTACAATGATAATTCATACTGTACAAACAGAGATAATTTTTGATTCTTTACAACCACAAAAAAATAAAATACAGTGTAGTAAGAAAATATAGTAAGTAAAAATAAGAATAGAGAACACCATATTTTATAGTGGTTCGGTCAAACACGACCTACATCCACTCCCTAAAGACTCCTTCTCTATGTATTACACTATATCAAAGTGACTCTCCTTTAGCCCCCACAGTAAGGTGGAGAAGCTTTTACAAAACTCTCTTCCACCAAATTCCGGTGCGGTAGAGAACCGTCGTCATTTTTCACCCTCCTGGTGAAAGCAGAGAACCCACTCGTCCTTTCACGCCCTCCAAGTGTCGGCAGAGAACTGTCGTCCTTTTTCACCCTCCTGGTGAAGGTAGAGAACCCACTCGTTCTTTCACACTCTACAAGTGTCGGTAAAGAACCAATCATCCTTTTTCACCCTCCAAGTGACGGCAAAGAACCAGAAATCTCTCGAACAACTTTCTTGCAAGAGCCTCCAAGGAGATTGGGAAGAAGCTTGAAGTATAAATAATGAGATCCTCACACTTGGATAACCTTGTGAATCCCCTCACAATTTTCTCTTCAAAGATCTCACAACACTCACTCCCAAACACTCTCCCTTTCACTCTCAAGAAGAATTTTCATAGAAGGATCTATTACAAGTCAGTTTTTAGGACCCTTAAGTACCGAGGACAAGAAAAATCATCCAAAAACTGAATATTTCAAGTTTTACGTGTCCCGATCATCTCGTACGATCGTATATCGTACGATACGAATAGTTCATATTACTGAATGATTTGTCCCATACGATCCAATACAAACCTAAACCGAGCCGTTCGTACCTTACAACCTTCTGTACGAAGCACCTTTCGTATTGTATGAATAGTTCAAAAAATTGAACGATTCATCCCGTACATCCGATACGATTCATTCTGAGCAGTTCGTACCAACAGTTCGTTCCGTACGTACAAGTCGTACAAACCATTCAGAGCCATTTGTCCCAACGGTTCGTCTCGTGCGAACATGTCGTACGAACCATTTAGAGCGGTTCGTCCCAACTATTTATCCCGTACAAACATGTCATATGAATCATTCAGAGCCGTTCGTACCTCAAATCTTTATATACGAAGTCCATTTCGTACTGTATGAACAGTACTTAGAAAAAATTTTGATCAGGCTGGTTCATTGTGGAGGACAAATATCACAGATTGTCCCGTACAAAGTCTATTTCATACTGTATGATCAATTTTAAAAATTAAGCTTTCACTCCCCTAGTGTGTGTATGCACAGTTATCCAACTTACAAATACACTCTCTCAGACTCAAGAAAAATAAAAAATACAGACTTCACTTATAATAAACATTAACAAATGAACTTGAAGTCTTCAGTAGTGTGGAGTGTGAATTTCCTGAAAAATATGTTAGTACACACAAAAAGAAACTCCAATATTTGTTAGGAGAAAAATTAAACAAACAATAAGCTTTTGTAATCATTAAAAATAACTTGTATCAAAATACACTTGAATGAACTGATTTTCATAAATCATAACAATCTCCCCCTTTTTTATGATGATAAAATATTTATTGTTTGAGTTAATAAATAAACCAACATTTCTCCTAAACGCACACTAAATGTAAGCTCCCCCTAAATAAATGATCTCATAAGCTCCCCCTAAATGGAAGCGCCCCTTAACGAAATGATCTACACGAACCAAGGGGTAAAAGGAGATAAGAGGAGAAGAAAAAAAATGGATAGACAAAGACAAGCAAGCAGCAAGCACATTAAACATACAATGCAACATGCGATGCAACTATCCATACAAAACTTATACAAACTAACATACAATTACAATGTAATAAGTCAAACAATACAAAACTCCTCCTTTTGACAACAACAAAAAGGAAAGACACTCAAATGTGTTGGTGATTTAAATAATGTTAAAAGAAGATTAACTACAATATTAAAATCAAATGCAAAAAGTAAGGACTCAAAATGGTTTAGATCACATACTTTAGTAAGGAGAAGAGAAGTTGATCTATGACAGTAATGTAATAGACATATTAAGTAATCACAACTATTGCACAAATGATTAAATAAAATTACCAAATCTCTAAGTCAAAAGTGATGATCATTGATTAGTGAAGTTGGAGAAAATGTTAAAGAAAAGAACAATTGGCGACATTGAGCATCTTTTCAAATGAAGGGGCACACTTTGTGCACTTAATCAATGTTTGGGCTAATTTTGTGCCTCTTTATAATGTTGGCGACTTTGCGCATCTTTTCATTGTATGGCACCCTTTGTGCATCTTTTCAAGCTTTGCTCTTTTTATTTTGACTAAATAAAATTCTTTCCAACAACACAATCCCTTAATCACTAGTACAATAATGAACACTTTGATATCGAAATCAAGAGCAATATTAAGATATCAAATATCCAATAATTTAGGCTAAGTAATACATGTCTAAAAATCATATAAAATAAGATCTTCTAATCTACACCAAATCATAATGAAATCTAAATATTTTGAGAAATTAAATTATGCACAGAAATTTCTATTATAATCCAAATTCAGTTAACATTTTAGAAATTTAATCAACTACGATCGAGTGTTAAAGTTCAGAATATTTTTAATCACAATCAAATAACAATATACACAAAAACTGAACTTTTTGTATTTCACATAATACTAACATACATATTATAAAGTAAGCTTTTACATTCATATCAATTCCCACAAAGAAATAAAGCTTGCTAGAACAATTCATCATAAAACTACAATCACATCCATCAAACTAACAACAATCATGTCCAAGAATAACAACAACAACCATAGCATCCAAGCCTAAGAGAACAACAAAGATAACTAAGAGCTAAGCCAAACAAGCAGAAGGACATCACTAATAGTCTGAAGGACCCTGATCTGGAGGAGGTGGAGGAGTAGTGAACATAGCCAAATAGCTATTGAGTGTCGCAATGCTGGTGTTCGCTGACTCGAACTGGTCTCGAATCCACCCCCTGTCCTCATTATATCTGTCATCCTGCCGCTTCAAATGTGCCTCCACATTAACAAACCTTTGATCATGCTGATCAAAATGATGGACCATATCCTGATAGAAGTTTTGGTCGGGTCTAGGTGCAGGAGCAGGTGCAGGTTCGTCCTTAGAGCTATCCCTAGTTCCCTCTTTCCCAAAAAGCGCTCGAAAAGAAGCATCAGTAAAATAGAGTGATAATTCAGAAGGTCTATGAGGGTGAACCAAATTGTATTTCTTTTCAAGAATGAAGCAAATCACATGACCTAGGGCAATCTTCTTCTTTCTTTTTACACTAGGTTGGCCAATATCAGCGAGCGCATAAAGATAGTCCAAGAGTAATTGAGCTTCATCTATAGGTTGGCCAGACATAATCAAATAAGTAACAGTAGAAAGAAGGGGGGGTCATGTTTACTCAATCTCCGGGTTTGGGAATGATGGAGGACCTAAGTACATGTTGAATAATTCTAGCATTTTAGTTTAAAGAGTCAACTCTAGGATAGTGAGTTGGTTGGCTAATACCCCTAAGAACTTGATTAACTTCGGACCAATCATAGTCCGATCTAGTGGTAAGAGTATGAGCCCGAATCCACAGAGTTTTCATATGAAGAAATGATCCAATGTCCTCTTTGGTAATTTCTACCCTTTGTTTTAGAACGAAGGAAGTGATCCTAGTATGGTCCTGGTTAAATCTCATATTGGCTAGAAAAATATGGAAAAGATCTTTGTTGTAGGCGTATATGAGGGTGAGAAAAAATGAGAATTGAGTTAAATGGAACAAAGACATTAGTGTAAAATGGATGTTTTCTTGCAGTAGTATTCGAGAAGGGGCAATTTTGGATGCAACATACCTATAGTATGCCTCCTCATTTTGTGCACTTAAGAAATTTTTGTCCCAATCCTTCCTGGATGATGAACCCCTAGATTGTCGTACTCTCTTTCCGCTTCCTGACATCTCTACTTAATGCTTAGAAGGGTTTAAAATTGGAAGTGAAATAAGTGAAAACGACCCTCTTTTATATAGAAAAATGATCAATCGTATTATATGAAAAACATTTCGTACGGGACGAACAGAAATGGTCAAAAATAAAATAGCTTTTCATAAACTACCCTTCCCAAGGCGTCCTTTCATACAGGCTTTTTGACTTCTAAATCGTACAGACGATCACGTGTTCGTCCGGGACAATCAAAAAATTAAAGATCGTTCAGGCGACAGTTAAGTTCATCCTCATCCGAATCGACACATGATCGTATAGACGAATGATGTGTTCGTACGTACGATAATCAATAATAACTGAAGCTAACCGTAAAACTAACCCTTGCGTATAGACGAACCTGTAAATATTGTATAGTACGATACAGTCATCGTACAGTACAATCATACTATGAAAACACAGTTTCGTCACTTCAGCTCTACAGTTTTTCAGTACTAAAATAAAGAACAAAACACAACTTTTTTTTATTTTTCTTTTTAAAGAAGACAAATGATAACTATAAAATACAATAAACTAGAAACAAATAAACTAACAAACACATACAAAATAAATTTACAGAATTTTCAATCAAGCATTAAGATCAATCACACCTAACCTTATCCTTAATATGTTAAAAATGTCAAAAGCTTGGAGTTTTGTGAAAATATCTGCAAGTTGATCTTTAGTAGTGACATGATGTAGTTCAATTTTCCCTTTCGCTACATGATCTCTTATGAAATGATGCCTTATATCAATATGCTTTATTCTAGAATATTGAATAGGATTCTTTGAAATACAAATGGTACTAGTGTTATCATAAAATATTAAAATTATACCAATAAAAAATCCTAAGTCAACCATTTGTTGTTTCAACCAAAGCACCTGTGCAACACAACTCTATAAAATAATATATTCTGCTTCAACTGTAGAAAGTGCTACTAAATTTTATTTCCTACTGGACTAAGATATTAAAGAATTTCCAATGAATTGACAAGTCCCAGAAGTACTCTTCCAATCAACCCTACAGCCTGCAAAATCAGAATCTGAGTATCCAATGATTTCAAAAGAAGAGCTATGCTTAGGATACCAAATCCCTAAGTTTTGAGTTCCCAAAAGATATCTCAATATTCTTTTCACTGCTGTCAAATGTGATTCCTTTGGATCAGATTGAAATCTATCACATAAGCAAACACTAAACATAATGTCTGGTTGGCTAGCAGTCAAGTAAAGCAATGATTCAATTATTCCTCTAAACTTCTTTTGATCAACAGATTTTCCCTTAGGATCCTTATCTAATAGTACTGAGGAACTCATGGGTGTAGTTACATGTTTAGCATTATCCATTTTATACTTTTGAGGATGTCCTTAACATACTTAGATTGACAAAAAAATTTCCTTCCTCATTTTATTTTATGCTAAAACCAAGAAAATAACTCAAGTCATCCATTAAACTCATCTCAAATTCACTACTCATTATTTTTAAAAATTCATCACATAAATTTTTATCAATTGATCCAAAAATGATGTTATCCATATGTATTTATACAATGAGTATTTCATTTCATATTCTTTTCAAAAATAGAGTGGTATCCACACTTCCTTTAACAAATGATCATTTTAATAGAAAAGTGCTTAACCTCTCATACCAAGCTCGAGGTGCCTGTTTTAGTCCATACAATACCTTTTTTAATTTAAAAATATGATTAGGGAATTTAGAATTTTTAAAACCTGGAGGTTACTCAACATAAATATCCTATTCTATCACCCCATTTAAAAAGGCACTTTTAACATCCATTTGATATAATTTAAAATCTTTAAAATAGACAAAGGCTAATAACACTCTAATTACTTCAAATCTTGCTATAGGGGAAAATATCTCCTCAAAAATGAATCCCTTCTATTTGATTATACCCCTTAGCTACCAATCTTATCTTATTTCTTATAACAACTCCTGAATCATTCATTTTATTTTTGAACACCCACTTAGTCCCAACTACACTTTGATCATTTGGCCTTTCAATTAGCTCACAAATATCATTCCTTTTAAATTGATTCAGTTCTTCTTGCATGGCCAAAATCCAAAATTCATCCAAAAGTGCTTGATCTATATTAGTGGGTTCTATCATTGAAATAAAAGCTGAATGATTTACTTCTTTCCTCAAGCCATGCCTAGTCCTAACTCCTTCACTTGATTCTCCTAAAATCAACTCTTTAAGATGACTTTTAATAATTTTTTATTCTTTAGGCAATTGATTTTCTTCTTCCTTTTTAACCCTTTCTTCAATTTTTTTTATTTTCAAGTTTTTGGGTTACCTCCTCAACCTCATCTTCATCCAACTTAGACCCTTCACTATTATAAGATTCATCAAAAATAACATGAGTGGTCTCCTCAACTACCAATGTTCTTTTATTAAAAACTCTATAGGATTTTCCAACACTTGAATAACCTAGAAAGATTCCTTCATCAGATTTGGGATCAAATTTTTCTAAGAGAGTTTTGCCATTATTATGAATGAACACTTTACATCCAAAAACATATAGATGTGAGAGGTTGGGACTTCTACCTTTAAGAAGTTCACAGGGTGTCTTATTTAATTTAGATCTAATGTACACCCTATTCAGTATATAGCACGCTATGCTAACTACTTCAGCCCAAAAATATTTTGGAAGTAAATATTTTGCCAACATGGCTCTAGTAGTTTCAATTAATGTCATATTCTTTCTTTATACAACTTCATTCTGTTGAGGTGTCCTAGAAGCTAAGAAATTATGTTCTATTCCTTGAGATTTGTAAAAATCATCAAATAATTCATTTTTAAATTCTCCCCCATGATCACTTTGGATATATATAATTTCAAAACCTAATTTTCTCTGAATCCAAGTGGAAAAATCTATAAACTCCTCAAATAATTTACTCTTATATTTCAAAAATCTAATCCAGGTGAATCTAGAATAATCATCCATAATTATATACCCAAATCCTTTTCCTCCTAGACTTAAGGTACTAACAGGTCCAAATAGATCCATGTGAAGAATTTCTAAGGACTTGCTAGCTCTAACTTCCTTGATTGAACTGAAAGAGGCTCTGACTTATTTTTCTAATTGATATGCATCACACAAATGGTCTTTAGTAAAGTCTAATTTAGGTACATCTCTAACTAGCTCCTTTTGGGTGATTTTCTTAAGATTTCTCATACTAGCATGACAAAGCCTTCTATGTCATAACCATGATTCATTAGATATAGTTTTCAAATAAAAAGTAGTAGAAGGTTTTACAGAATTCAAATCTAGCATGTAAACATTATTCACTCTATCACCTTTTAACACAACAATTGCATTCTGACTAATAACACAACTAGTAGGCAAGAATTTTATATGATAACATTTGTCACACAGTTGACTTTATGCTCAATAGATTGTGTTTTAAGCCTTCAACCAATAGAACATTTTCAATCATAAAATTTCTAGAATTCTCAATTATATATGTACCTACCACTTTCTTGATAGTATTATCTCCAAGTGTAACCTTGCCTCCACTCCTGGCTTCCAACGTTATAAATTGATTTGCATCTCTAGTCATATGCTTTGAATAATCGCTGTCTAGGTACCAAACGCTCTCATGAGATCTTGTATGAGAGCGATCCTCCTCTTGATCTGAATGATCAAGATTATCAGCCATTAAGTACAAATTTGTGACTTTCTCTTCAGGTGCTGTTTTTGAAGAATCTGAAGCTGAGTTCTCCCAAAAAAGCTCGTTGAAGTCTCTTCTTGCCTTTTATACCCTTTGGTTTCTCCTCAGCTTTCTCCTTGCTAGGATTAGCCTTGAGATTGGGGCAATCCATCTTTATGTGTCCTTGCTTCCTGCATTCATAACAAATAACATCATTAGAAGCCTTAATATTTTTATGGAACTTACCTTTGTTCCACTGTTGGCATCTTCTCTGCTTCCTCTTTAGAAAACTCTTGAATTACTTTATCATTAAGGCAATGTCTTCCTCATCCTCAGGTAGTGATTGATCACTGTCTAAACCTTCCACCTTCAAAGATATGTTCTTCTCCTTCTGCTTGTCACCTGCATCAATCTGTCTTTGAGTCACAGATTGCTCGTAAGCAATTAGTGATCCAAGAAAATTATCAATAGAATAGACATTTAAATCTTTTGATTCAGTTATTGCGGTTATCTTTGCATCATAAGCAGTAGGTAAGCAACAAAGTATTTTATTTACTTTTTTCGCACTCGTTAATTCCCTACCTAAGGCATACAATGAAGTGGCTATATGTGTAAAATGTGTATACATATCTGAGATTCATTCATTCAGTTTCATGCAAAAGAGTTCATAATTGTACAAAAAAATATTCAACCTAATTTGCTTTACTTCATTTATACCTTCATACATAATGCAAAGTCTATCCCATATTTCTTTTTTGGATTTATAAGTAGAAACACATATATAGCTTCAGATTTAAGAGCAAAGAAAAAGTTATTCAAGCATTTTGTATTTAGTTGTGCTAATTCCCTTTCTTCTAAAGTCCAATCAGCAAATGGTGTTTTAACTCTTATGACATCTACAAGTCTCGTAGGTGTAGTGTAACCATCCTGAACTAACATCCATATGTGAAAGACATGTGAGTTTTCTAAAAATCAAACGGAATGTTGTCAAACGAAGGTGGTCTAGTGATCGAGTAACCTTCTAACGTGTTTCAATTTCCAAAATTAGCCATGATCGAATTTCAAAAAGTAATCTAAATAGTGATTTTTGAAATAAGCTCTAATACCACTTGAAAGTACGAATAGGTTGTTAGACCTAGTAATTACGTCCCTATGCTAACTAAGAGGGGGGTGAATTGGTACTTTTAAAATTCTCTTAAAATTTTGGAAAATTTTTAATCACAAACCTAAACAAATCATACTATACGATGACAATTCGTATTATATGAACATAGATAATTTTTGATTCTTTACAACCACAGAAAAATAAAATACAGTGCATTAAGAAAATGCAGTAAGTAAAAATAAGAATAGAGAACACCAGATTTTATAGTTGTTCGGTCAAACATTACCTACATCCACTCCCTAGAGACTCCTTCTCTAGGTATTGCACTATATCAAAGTGATTCTCCTTTAGCCCCCACAGCAAGGCAGAGAAGCCTTTACAAAACTCTCTTCCACCAAATTCTGGTGCAGTAGAGAACCGTCATCCTTTTTCACCCTCCTAGTGAAGACACAGAACCCACTCGTCCTTTCACACCCTCCAAATATCGGCAGAGAACCATCATCCTTTTTCACCCTCCTAGTGAAGGCAAAGAACCCACTCGTCCTTTCACACCCTCCAAATATCGGTAGAGAATCAATCGTCCTTTTTCACCCTCCAAGTGATGGCAGAGAATCGGAAATCTCTTGAATAACTTTCTTGCAAGAGCCTCCAAGGAGATTGGGAAAAAGCTTGAAGTACAAACAATGAGATCATCACACTTGGATAACCTTGTGAATCCCATCACAATTTTCTCTTCAAAGATCTCACAACACTCACTCCCAAACACTCCCCCAATCACTCTCCCTTTCACTCTCAAGAATAATTTTTGTAGAAGGATCTATTACAAGTCAATTTGTAGGACCCTTAAGTACTAAGGACAAGAAAAATCATTCAAAAATTGAATATTTCAAGTTTTACGCATCCCGCTCGTCCCGTACGATCACATATCGTACGGTACAAATAGTTCATATTACTGAACGATTCGTCCCATATGATCCAATATGAACCTAAACCGAGCTGTTCGTACCTTACAACCTTCTGTATGAAGCACCTTTCTTACTGTACGAATAGTTCAAAAAATTGAATGATTCATCCCGTATGATCCAATACGATCCATTTTGAGCCATTCGTACTAATGGTTCATCCCGTACAAACAAGTCGTACAAACCATTCAAAGCCATTCATCCCAATGGTTCGTCCCGTACGAACATGTCGTGCGAACCATTCAGAGTCGTTTGTCCCAACAGTTCATCCCGTATGAACATGTCATACGAATCATTCAGAGCTGTTCATACCTCAAATCCTTATGTATGAAGTCCATTTCGTACTGTACAAACAGTACTTAGAAAAAAATTTTGATTAGGCTGGTTCGTTGTGGAGGACAAATATAACAGATCATCCCATACGAAGTCTATTTCGTACTAGACGATTAGTTTTAAAAATTAAGCTTTCACTCCCTCAGTGTGTGTGTGCACAGTTATCCAACTTACAAACACACTCTCTCAGACTCAAGAAAAATAAAAAATACATACTTCACTTATAATAAATATTAACAAATGAACTTGAAGTCTTCGGTAGTCTGGAGTATGAATTTCTTGAAAAACATGTTAGTACACACAAAAAGAAACTCCAATATTTGTTAGGAGAAAAATAAAATAAACAATAAGCTTTTGTAATCATCAAAAACAACTTGTATCAAAATATACTTGAACGAACTGATTTGCACAAATCATAACAAGTACGATATCACATATAGTTATCATACTATGTATCTAATATCATTTAGTACTTCATTTAAAATATAATAAAATCATATCAAATTATTTAGAATGATCAAATATATAACATATCCAAATTTGTATGATAAAAGCTTATGAAATCGGGATGTAATACATTTTTGATAAATTTAGGAGAAATAAAATTCATAGAAATTAAAATCATTAAAAAGAGAAGTAAGAGATTGGTTACTTAAAATGAATAGAATAAAATCTATAACAGGAATAGATTGGTTTCTTTCTCCTCTCTCTTCTTCCCCTCTTTCAATTTCTTCTTGGCCAAGAAATCAAGTGTAGGAGTTGGTGGGGTGAGGCAAGGATGTTTATAAATATATATATATATATATATATATATATATATATATATATATATATATATATATATATATATATATATATATATATATATATATATATATATACTGTTTATGGTGTAATGCCGCAATGCTCACTAGATCAGTGTCAAATTGCTCTACTTCAAAATTTTCATATTTTTCAAATAAATTAATTTCACAGATTTGAGTTATTATAGGGCTCACTTGCACAAGGAATTAGGCTAACCAAAAGTGTTCAAAACTACCTTGGGCTGAGCCAATTTTTAACCTAGACTATACCAAGCCAAATTAACACTTACAGTGGATATTTCTAGGTCATATGCTCCTACCATGGCTAGCCCAGCCCCTAGGCTAGCCTGGATTGGAAGTGGGGCTAATCCAAACTGCCCAGGAATGGCCTTCCCGAGCCATACCACCCAATTAGACTTCACCAAGCCCAATTGACCATGACCTCAAGTACTTTCCATACACCTTCCCACATTACCCCCTCCCAGGTGGTGCCCAGTGGTGGCCAAAAAAGGTGAAACTAACCCATAGTGGTCCCCCTTCACATGATTCAAATCCTTCCTTCCCTCATCCTGAGTTCACCACCATCTGGCTCAGAGAATGTACTCTGATTATCCCCTCCAACTAGCAACCATCCAAGGTGTTTACCTGAGTGATCTCGATCATTGAAACCCATTGAAGAAGGTTGAATAGGGCACAATCCCTCAAACCCTCTCATTGCCTCCTCTTTTTTCAAAAATGTTCCCCATAGCTGCATGAAACTGCACCCAACTCCCCATGCTCTCGAGTTCCCTCCTCTGATGACTTTGAGCAAGCTCTGGTGAACTCCTTTCGTCCAAGCTCAAAATTTTACCTCCGGAGTTCCTCTAGTCATGCTTCCTTGAGGAGAAATTTTCTCTAGTGTCGAACGAATGTGCCTAATCTCAAGCATTGGCATTTGGAGCATTCCCTGAGGTAATGGTTCAATCTTGAGCTCTCTAGCTAGTCAGTCTTGTCAAGTGTAAAGTGAACATTCAAACCAACAGATTCTAACCGTTGGATTGATGGTTTACACCCTTCTTATGATCTTTATGAAATTTGATGCCATTTCATTAACGAGATCTCTTGGATCATGCTGAAGAAGCCATACGACTAAGAACGTGCGTGGGAGGTGGAGGACAAATCAGAGATGTTGATCTTCATCAGCAACTCTAATTAAATCCCACAGACTTGAGGTGGGTTATATTGTAGCTGTTGGATCTTAAATTAGATGACTATGGTCAAAGACACATTAATATCGTTAACGTCAATGATTAGCTACCCAATCACATGGTGTCGCGTATAAAGGGCAGCTGACTATGTAAATGACATTTAAATAAATAAATAAAAATTAGTGAAACTTCAAAAAATTATAATTCCTCACACACTTGTCCAAATAGGATGTTTTTAGACTCATTGAAAGGTATTGAGGAGCTATACAAAAGCCCTATGGCATCAAGCTCTATTTTCTAATGTAATTAAACCTATTTTAGAATTACTCTTAGGGGTATTTTTGAAAATATTGCTTTAAAATGATTCCACAGAGCTTGGGACTTTGGGAGATTAATCTAGGGCATGTTATTGACATGCACAAAATTTTAACACCCCTATTTGAATTGATTAAGGGCATCATTTGGCTAATTCAAACTCATGAGTCAAATTAACCCTTAAATTTGAATTAGCTTAACCACCTTTCCAATAGGATTTGGGCTTTGACTTTTTGTAGATTGATTGTGTTTGGTCTAAGGGTTAAAAATCCTCTAATTGCATTCTAATCCCATGATTAGTTTTACTGAAATAAATCCCTAAGTGCATAGATGTATTTGCCTTAGGTGATTAATTTATTAACCTTAGGAGGCCCACCATGAGGCCAATTTTAGTGAGCTTGAAGTGTATGTCGTAGTGGACCTATGTCCCAAATTTCATTGCAATTGGATATCATTTGGCCCATCATTTAGTAATCCCAAATTCCACCTATATAATTGACCTAATTTCTTAATTAATTCATTATTAATTTAAATAAAACCCTTAAAATATAAATTAAAGCTCAAATCACTCATAAATAATTGTTGAACACAAGAAAAATAAAATCCCCATAATCAACCTTCATAATTAATTATAATTTAAAAATTAAGGAAAATTATTAATTAATTAGTTAAAATAATAAAAAATACTAAAATACTTCCAAACACTTGAAATCACCTCTAAGAGTCATTAGTGACATTTGGGAGAAATTTCAAGAGATTTGGAATTGATTTGGTACAAAAATCGTAAAACCTCTCTAATTAAATAATTAAATAATTCATTAAAATCACCTAACTTCTAAGATTCATAATTAATTATAAAAAATTTCAAATTGAACAAACTTAAAGGCATTGAACTCAAAATTGGGTTTAGTATTTATGAAAAATATCAAAACTTTAATATTCATTAAAAATAAAAAAGTCAATATTTGATCAAATCTTGCTCATTAAAAGACCTAAACTTCTAAAAATTATAATTAATTCAAGAAAAATCTAATCCACATAAACTAAATTGCATTAGATCATAAATAAAATCTAATATTTATAAAAAATATAAAACTTCTAGAATTCAAAGTAAATTGAAAAGTCAAACATAAAGTCAAACATACTTAAGGATGCTAATTAAAAATTCAACAAATTCAATTAAACCTCAAAATTCAAAAAAATAACCAACTTAATGAACTTAAACAAATAATCAAAATATTAATACAATTACACCAAAGGGTAATTGTTGGATAACCCGAGGCCTACGAGGCTATTAAGTTAGCCACATAGAAGGTAAAATAAACCTCACGGTCCTAGAGTAAACAAAGACAGTTATTATTCAACTTAAATAATGAATAATAAATGATTAATAAGTGGGAACATTTATACCTTGCGTTAGACTCCATTTGGAAAGCATTAGCGTATTAGATTTTAAGGCTTAAGAACTAAAATACCTAATTAAAAGTAAGGACTTTAGAGAACTAATGATTAATTAACTTCAACACTTAAATTTTTTTTTAAATGGACATTAAAACATTAAGATTTAAACATAAACTAAACTTCCCTCAGCCTACAATAAACCAAAGTAAAATATTAAAAAACTTCAAATAATAATGAGCTTATGAAACATCCAAACCATATAACCCTATTACACACACTATAGATGTCTTGTTAGGACAACCAACTCTAGTTTTAAGCTAGGATATAATCGAGTTGCAAATGCTTTTCTTTGTGATATGGATTTCTATGTATGTTGGTTGCTATGATTTTGATGTGTTTCATAGTGTTTGTGATGTAATGTTGATACCATGATGTTTATGATATGATATGTGATGAGCACTAGATTTTCCTAGGTTAGAAAAGATTTAGGTGTTTAACATATTTTCTGTAGGTGGACATATTCATGCAAGGCAATAAAATGGGGATTAATTAAAATGTGATTAACAGAATTTTTTGCAAATGCTTCAATTGCCTAGCCACCTAAAAATTAAAAGCATAACCAAGTTGATGCATTTGCTAAAAAAATGAGTAAGTGATTGTTGTATTTAGACTTCTTAGTCATGATTTTCTATATGAATTGCTTTTGTTAGCTAACATGCAGGGAGTATGGAGTCATTTTAAATTTTCATATGTAATTTAATTTAAGAGTTATGAAATTCATATAAAGAAAGGTATTAAACATGAGGTTTAAAATCTAAAGAGGAAAGAAACATCGCTAGCAGAGAGTTCTTTCCATTTGAATAAACACAAGAACCTAAAGAAAGGAGAAAGACAAGAAGACTTGAAGACCAAAAGAAATGTCTTTCTTTAAGATGAACTTGCATCATTTTATAGGATTAAAATTCGGGTTGTAGTCAATGGAGCCCAGCCATTTTTATTTTTTACAAACCTTAGTTTGTAATTAAGAGGCACTTATCACATGGCCTTTCATATTTGTTTGGTATGACTTGATATTTTATAATTTTATTTACTTTATGCTTTAAAAATTGCTAACTTTTCTAAGTTTATTATTTATATGTGATATTTGTTTTAGCCTGAAATGTGATTAGGCTCCTAAGGACAATAAAATTTTTTTACTTGTAACTAAAAAAAAGTTTTAGGCTCACATAAAAATATAAACATTTCTAAGTAAGCACAGGCTCGTTCTCTTCTTGCTAGGCACCTCCCCACCTGCAGGTCGTGGCAAACTACTTGACCTTTTAGGGTGCAGTTCTGTCTAAGAGATGTTGTACATATCTAGTGAAAAATCTATTTTTATGCCTACTTTTAAAATTCATGTCATTTTTGCATAAAAATTGAATTAACATGCATTACATTAAAAACCAATAAAAGCTAACTAAATATTTAATTGCATCAAGTATAATCCCATCATATATAAGTAAGGGGGCCACTTAGGAAATTCTTTAGATGTCGGCCCTAATTTCTAGAAAACTTAAATAATTAGCCTTACCTATCTTTCAAAGACTGGACTCATGATTTTAAAGCACCTAGGTGGTTTAGCTGACTTTCCAATCTAGGTCGATGCAAGCCAGAATTACATTTCATTAACTAGGTTCGGGTTACTATTATATAGTGCTCAACTTAGATCTAGGTTTCGGGACCAAATCAAAATCTTAAGTCCCCAACATTAAAAATTTATTCCCAAATTTTTAATAAAGTGTCAACTTAAACTAAATTTTCTCTCCTCTAAATTTTAAAGCCTAATATAGGATAGATTGAGACATTTCTGAATTATTTCATAATCTCAAAATGTCTCATACTTCTCATCATTTGGCCTCCAAAATAAATGCTCAAATTTGATCTAATCCCACTTAAAATTTTCAAAATCTCTTCTTTCATATCACTCCTTGAAAAATTCCAATAAAATTTCTATCATTATTATAATCGAGAGTATTCGTAGGAAGCTCAACATTCCTATGATGTAATTAACTACAAAGACTTACCTTCATCGGAGATTTAAGATCCCACATAAAATAAACTCCATTCTATTCAACTCCTAAATAGAATGGGGATTTTTTTTTTTTTGGAAAAATTAAAATCAAAGACAATCATTATCATCATATTCAAGTGGCTAATAATAAATGATATTTTCTTTCCTTGGAAAAATATATCATTTATTATCATGACTTTGATTATAAAATTAATGATAATATATCTAGATTATTGTGGCTAAATATATGATAAAATAACATTTTGACCCTTCGGGGTCATAGGTAGTTCCTTCTTGAATTTGGCTACGATAATCAGGATGAAATTTATAATTTTGTAATTTGAATCCATTTAGAATGTTATTTTAACTTTACGAGGTAATATATCATTTATGATGACCTGTTTGATTTTAAAATTATAAATATAAAAGTCTATATTTAAATTTTCTCAAAAATACAATTACACATGATTTGTACATTTCCCAAAAAAGAAAGTAAGCAAACAATGGCTAGCTTAGAATTTTAAATTTTGATATGGAATAGATGGTAAGAATTAGTAAAATTGAAAGGGTGTCAAGGTATAACGAACAAGTTTAAATCTCAGCTCTCCCTAGTTTGGACAATTGCTTCAAGAACGGTGAGGTGGATATAAGACTTTAGTTGCTGGTTTTTATATGAATTGGATAAAGAGATATGAAGATTTTAGAGCAAGTGTTAAAGAGGAATAGCAAGTAACTTAAAATAATTAAAAGGATAACTAACTCACAAAAAATAAGCAAAATTCTTAAAGTCACCAAGTACAAAGAAAATAAAGAACAATTCTCCATTAAAAAATATTTTATTCATTAATAGAAAATTTTATTACATATTATAATGACCTTAATTTTAACATGATTAAATACCTTTTAATAAACTATAAATGATCTCTAAAAAATTTTGCTAAGGAAGCGCTGCGATGCTGTGCTTTCAAGCACCGCAGCACCATTTTTCTTTTCTATAGTAGCTCAGATTTCTATATGCAATGCTGCGGCGTCGTGTTCTATAGGCCGCAGTTCTAGAAACTAATGATATTTTTATATGTTTCCAATGATTTTGAGTTTTGGTTTTCTATCTCCTAAATTTGATTAAAATGTATTATTCCTTGATACAACAAGTTCCCTATGTGTAACTTTAAATATATAATAAATATGATTATTCTACCCAATTTGGTATGATCATTTTCTACTTTCACCTGGTAGATTTACATGTAAGTGTTTTCAATGAATTATATTGGGTAATTAGATTAAGATTGTTCCAATTATTCTATCTAGCCTGAGCACTATAGGAAAAATTACATTTTTTGGCGCCATTTTTCACTGGAAAATGACTAAAATCCATCGGGAATTAGTATTTATGGTGGATTTCAGATGAAAATTTTTTTGTCGGTAAAACACGCGTTAGAAAGCAAACACAGGTAATAAAAATCTGCCAGAAACATTTCCGACGGATTTCCGATAAAAATTACTATTTTAAAATTAAAATTTTTTTGTTGGAATTCAGCCCACCGAAGAATGAAAAAAATCCAACATATATATAATATTTTAAAATTTGATCTTCTTATGGGGCTCTTGTAGTTGTTTTTATTTTAATCTATTTCTTGGCTTAAGCCATTTGATCTTCTAATTAAACTTTTAGCTTAATTTTCTAAATCTAGATGATGTGTTATATTTTTGTTATTTCTAGCGCTCTGATCAAAATAAAAAGTGCTCAATTGATCAATATTAAAATCAGGAGGTTCATAAAAAATCTAATCAATTCGCTGGTTATTCGTTTCAACTACCGATTCTGGCTGATTCTGTTGAAAATGGTTCTGAAACAGGATTGAACCTACTAGACAAATGATTCCCAGTCCAGTTGGATTTTAAAACCCAAATATATGCGTTTTGCTTGTTTTTTATATCATTATGCTTAGATAATGATCAACATATACCTATTGGGCCTCATAAATTATGTGTTGTGTTTTGCTGGCGAAATTATTACGTGCGGTCATCAGATATCGTTCAGAAGCCAATCAGGACGCGCCACGTCACCAATTTACTATGTATCATTATTATGTACCGCTGTGTATCGAATAACGTGACACGTCCTTATTGACCTTCGAACGGACCGGTGACAGCACTCAATAATTTCTCGTTTTGCTTGCATGTACGGTGGCCACAGAGAGAATTATTCATTACTGTAGTTGAGTTGTGTTGTAGTGCCCAAGTTGCGTTTTGTTTATTGTAGGAATTATTTTATTGAAAATGCGTACTTAGTGTCGCCTCAAGCTTCCTTTAGGATAATTTTTTTATTATTTTCATCTAGGATGATTAGAATTAATCCAAATATCCTAAATGAATTAAACGTTTAGGACAATTACATAAATAACAATTGAAATTTAATTTTTATAAAATTAATTTTCTCTTACATTTATTTTTTAAATCACTACATAAATATTAAAATTCATAACAAAACTCAATCCAAAATTCACTTTTATAAAATTTCCAACATTTTAAATTATCACGAATGCAAATATCATGATTTGATATTTCAAAAAAAAAAGCATACATATTGATTTATAAATACTCAAATTTAAAATATTTTGTATATAATTCCCCCTCTATTTTTAGGCCATAATTGATAAGGAAAAAATTATCAAAATACCCAAAAAATTAAACTTTGGGCAAAATCATCCGAAAAATTATTATTTTTACTTTAAAATTAATAATATTAATAGTAATAATAATATAATATATAAAATCCTAATCAAAATTATAATAAGATATCCTAACAATTTTTTTCTGTGCAAAGCAGAGCTATGAAAAAACAATAAACAAAACTATTTCCAAAAAAAAGAAGTCAAATACTTTGAAAAACAACATTGTATTACCGATATAAAGAGTAGTAGCATGAACCAAATTAGGGCAGGGATACCATAAAATCAAGCTAGCTCATGATTAACATAACTGAGGCTTCATTTAGAACAGCTTTCTTACTGCTTTATGAAACAATTTTTTAGTACAATTTTATCACTAAAAAGTAACTTCATAAAGCAATAAAAAAACAATTCCAAACAAGCGTGAATGCATGTAATTCCTGATCACATAATACATGACATGTATGATTATAAGGCTCAGCCATATAACTTTAGAACTGAAAACCAACGAAAATATTATCATCAATTTTTTCCAATCAAACCTTCAATTGAATCAAATACATTAGGCATTCCCGGAAATTTCTTGGTGACAGACCTAAAACATAATAATAAGCTCATCCATATAAAAAGAACTCAAAATTCCTTGTGCAAGGACCTATGATACACTCTAAATAGTACAAACCTGAAAGCTTAGGAGCTTAGGTATCTTGCTGCAAAAACTCCAAGTGCCTAATACAGAAGTAATATTGAAGACTTATTTTTGTCAGTTTTAAAATTTACTGCATGGAACAAAATTGGTTGATGCTGCTTGAGCTCAAAATTGCAATTTCCGCCTATCTGAAATCTCCTTATCATCCTCAACCTGCCAAGTTTGCAATTAATCATAACCTAATCAATACCAACAAAAAGTGCAGGCTTTTATGGAACTTCTATACATTACAGAATAAAGCTCATCTTATAAGGAGTAAGATTTCAAGAGATTTTAAACTATGAAGAGCTGTTGGATCAGTCAGATAAAACAAATTCTTTTACCTCAATGAGTACTCTTCCTTTTCTTTTGGATTTTGGATTAATAATGGTTTTGTCGGCCTTTGCAGAATCAGAACTAAATCCTCTTTGTTTTTTCTTTGGTTGATCAGTATCCATCTCTTTCATAGCTTCATGCGCATCATCTGTACAGCAGCAAATCATAATTAATAAGATTGAGTACAATGAAAATATAATTTATAGTTTTACATGACTGGAATGTCAACCCAACAAACAAGTAATCACTTCAGTTTTCAATTCCTGACTCAGAAAATATAAGTTAAAGCTTGAGAACAATTCCAATCTGTGCATAGAACAAGGTGTCTCTTTTACCATGTTCATCATCCGCAGAGTTATCTTCCTCTGCAAAACTGCCAAAATCTTCCATGTCTTCTTCCTCTTCAAGGTCTTCATAGCCTTCTACATATTCTATTTCAGGCTCCTGCATGAAAGGATATGCCAATTCAAACTTAGTAAAGCACGGCTGAATAATAAAAGGGATAATGATATATGTGGTGTATTGTACTAATTTAATTCTGGTTTTAGAATGAAAAATACAGATTACTAAAATAAAATAAAATTATAAACATATTTCAGTTAAAATTCATTTGTGTTACGTCAATAAGACAGGAACTACTAATAAATTGCAGCAGCACAGTCAATTAAATATGTGCACGTTAATTTTGAAGTTTAAAATACATATATTTTATTTTGTCACAGCTTCTGTAAAAATGGGAAAATGGAAGTTTTTTGAAAAATTCATACGTAGCATAAATCGAGAATTTGCTAATCAAGCTAACAATAAGCATGTAAGCATACTTCCTCATCTTCTTCCCCAGCAGGCTCGAGCCCTTCCATTTCAAGAACGTTGGTGTAGGCCTCAACAGGGTAATTATAAATATCACCATAAACGCCTTTTTTTAAGCGCTCCAACAACTCTCTCTCAATACTCTGCAATAAGCTTACGATGTCAACAGTTGAAAATAAAAAAAAGTAGATAGTAAACAAGCCAACTATGCATGTGAATGCGCAGAAGTATATCGGACTAAAGTTAACCTTGTCAAGCACAGCAGCTCTTTCAGCCTTCTCCTCCCTTCTAGCTTCTCTCTTTTGCTCTTTCCGAGGTACTGTCATAATTTTCTCCCTGCAACACAGGACGACCATGTTAATAGAAGAAAAGATCAACAATGTATCAAAATCCTACAAAATATATATACACAACAACAAACCTACTTCCAAACCTCCCCTAATCTTTTAATTGGATGACAATTAGCAAACTTTGAGATAATTAAAAATGACTACACAACAACAACATCAACATCAACATCAAAATTAACATCAGGCCTTTTATCCCACTATGTGGGATCAGCTCTATGAATATGTTTCTCCATTTTATCCTATTAAAAATCAAAATTTTATTTTAATCTAATAAAAAATATAATTTATAATACTTTCTAACCAAATCTTTTTAGGTCTACCTCCATCTTTCTTAAAACACGCAAGGTCTGATAATCTATTATTTTATTCGAGTCATCAAAAAAGCCGACATTTTATGTGACGAAATCAGCTAAGGCGACTCTCTGTAATCTTCTCTGCCATTCGAGCTACTCCAACTCTTTATGCATTGATCATTAGTTGAGAGATATAATTTATTTATTCCTTTTAACATATATATATTTATATGTGTGTATTTATTGCACGATCTTTTTTTAAAAAACTAAAGAAAAATATGATTTCTACTTATAAATCTCATAATACCTTAAAATATCAGCATTCATAATTTCATATTAATTTCTTATTATTCTTGTATATTGCATCCTATACTAGAATTATTTATCCCATCGAGTATTTAGCTTACCAATTGTAATATGTGATATTATATGAAAGAAAAAGGAGCCCACGTGGCATTAGGCAAGTGATCAATTGTACCTTATACAAAGTATTTTTTTTGGGTGTATATTTTTTTAGAGTTGATAGAAAACAGATAATTAAGCTGAAAATTAAAAACTTTTTAGTCGTAAAATTTTATTTGAAGTTTTATAAGTAATTTTTTGTATTTTGCATGGATGAATATTGTGTGTACTTTCAAATATTTAATTATGATATATAATACAATAATTGGAATATAGTATATATTTTTCTACGCACATGATCCTAATGAGTATAATTCATAATGGATGTCAGTGAAAAATATATCTAACTAGATTGTCCAACTCCATTACATCTTGGGTTAACTAAAGAGGGCTAAAATGAGGTGTGCAGAAATTGGTATCAGAGTTAAGGTTTAAATTGTAATTTGTAACAGAAGAATAATTGGATTTACAAAGATAAGTATGAATGAGATTAAAATGAATCTAATTTATACAGAGCTATAGGTTGATTGAAATTGGTTGTCATTCCAATAGAGTTGAATGATGATATATAATAATATGATTTAAAATTTATATGATTACCTATATTATGATTTATAGAAAGATAAATATTTTATGCATTCAGGAAACTAAATGAATTGGAGAGAAGGCTAAACAGATTGATGGTTTAGCATTTAAACTATGGTATTCTGATAAGAGTCATACTAGAAATGCTATATGTGTCATTATAGATAAAAGTTTAAAGAATAATATTGTAAAAATTAATAGAATTAAAGATAGAATTATAACTTTAAAGATTGTTATTGATGTTAAGATTATTAATATTATAAGTGCTTATACTCCTCAAGTGGGTTTGGATATGGGTTCAAAATTAAAATTTTGAAATGACTTAAAAGAATTAATACAAAAGATTCCTTTTGATGAACAAAATTGTATTGGAGGGGATTTAAATGGACATGTTTGTAGAGACGTAGATGATTTTAAAAATATTCATAGTGGCTATGAGTTTGAAACGACTAATGAAGGTGTTAAGACCATATTAGAATTTTCTTTGGCTAATGATTTTGTAGTAGTTAATACCTTATTTAAGAAAAGATATGAGCATCTCATCACTTATAAGAATGGATATAGTAAAATTCAGATTGATTATTTTCTTATAAGAAAAATAGATCATTTAAATTGCAAATATTGTAAAATTATTCTGAGTGAAAATTTATATACCCAACATCGCTTATTAATTTTGGATTTTAAGATGAAAGGCCAAAAAATAAAAAATAAAGCAAAATATAGTTCTAAGATTAGATAGGGACATTTAAAAAATATTAATAAAAATATTTTTAAGAGTAAAATACTAGATCTTAAGATTTTATTTGTGTATGAGGAACTAATTATGTTGAAAAAATTAGCTAGTGATATTAAGAATTTTGCAAAAAATATGCTTGAAGTATCAAAAGAAAAAGCTCATAATAGTAAAAAAAAGTTTGTGGTAGATCAAAATGTGCAAGAAAAGATAAAATAAGAAGATTTGTTATAAAAATTAGTTTAAACATAAAAATTTTAATAATTGAAAAAGATATAAAGAGGTTCATAAGGAGTGTAAGAATGGAATATGTGATATAAAGATTTTAGTTTTTAATGATTTATATAATAGATTAGATATTGAGGAGGGCGAAAGACATATAAGTTAGCCAAACAAAAAGATAAGAGTAATAAGGATTTAATTCAAGTGAAGTGTATTAAGGATGAAGATCAAAAATTAATTTTATTAGAAGAGGATATTCAACAAAGGTGGGTGAGATGTTTTTCTAAACTTTTCAATGAAGATTATGATAATGTGATTGACTTTAGTGGCCTTAGCACCCTAAATAAAAATAAAAATTTTTACTTTTATCGACGTATTAGTAAAACCAAAGTTAGAGAGGCTTTAAAGAAAATGAAGTGTGAAAAGCTGTTGGACCTGATGATATTCCAATAGAGGTGTGAAAATGCTTAGGAGATCGAAGGAATTTCTTGGCTTATAAACCTTTTAATATTATTTTGAAGACTAAAAAGATATCAAATAAGTGGAGAATGAGTGGGTTGATTCCTATTTTTAAGAAAAAAGGTGATGCACAAAATTGTGCGAATTATAGAGGAATTAAGTTAATGTGTCATACTTTAAAACTATAGGAGAGAGTTATGGAGCATAGGTTGCGACGCTATATTAATGTTTCTCAAAATCAATTTGGATTCATGTCGGGTAGGTCTACTATGGGAGTTATACATTTATTGAGAGGCTTGATTGGGAAGTATAGAGAGAATAAGAAGGATCTACATACGATATTTATTGATTTAGAGAAAGCATATGATAAAGTTCCAAGAGAAGTACTATGGAGAGTTCTAGAAAAAAAAAAGGGATTAATAATGCTTATATTCAAGTCATTAAGGGTATTTATGTAGGAGCTATTACTTGTGTTCAAATACAAGGTGGTTTGACCAAGTATTTTTCTATTTCAGTTGGATTACATCAAGGATCAACCTTAAGCCCATATCTTTTTTGCTTTAGTCGTGGATGTTCTCACTAGACATTTGCAAGAGGTATTTACTGATGATATTCTTCTTGTTGATAAGACTAGAGAGGAAGTTGAAGGTAAACTTAAATTATAGAGGTCAACGTTAGAGTCTAAAGACTTTCGTTTGAGTAGATCTAAAATTGAATATATAGAGTGTAATTTTAGTAATAATATATAAAGTTGGGGGATTGTGACTTTGGGTAATCAAGTCATTAATAAGAGTACACGTTTTCGATATCTTGAGTCTATTGTTCAGAGTGGTGGTGAAATAGATGAGGATATTATTTGTAGAATTCAAGTTGGATAGCTGAAGTGGAGGACTGCACCAGGCTTGTTGTGTGATAGAAAAGTCCCCCTCAAACTTAAGGGAAAATTCTATAAGATGGTGGTTAGACCTGTAATGCTTTATGGTGCAGATTGTTGGCCATTAAAAGAGAAGCATAATATTAAGTAAAGTGTTGCAGAGATAAGGATGCTCAGTTGAATGAGTTGTTTTACTCTTAAACACAGGATACGAAATGAGCATATACATAAAAAGGTTGAAGTAGCTCTAGTGGAAGATAAGAATAGAAAGAGTCGCCTTAGATGATTGAGTCACATAAAATGGCGGCTTTCAGATGACCCGGTTAGAATAGTAGATGTATTAAATTTGACTTATGTTAAGAAAGGTAGAGGTAGACCTAAAAAGACTTGGTTTGAAAATATAAGAAATGACCTTTCTTTATTGGATTTAAATGAAAATTTAACTCTTAACAAGACACAATGGAGAAAAAAGATTCATGTAGTCGACCGCACATAGTGGGATAAAGACTTAATATTGTTGTTGCTGCTGTATATATATATATATATATATATATATATATATATATATATATACATGCCTAAATAAATGCCATAAAGAACAAATGGTCAATCATCTAAGCCAGTTATCGAAGTAAAAATGCAAACTAAATAATTTTGAGAGAAATAAATTTCATAATAAAACTAATAAGGAGTCAAAGTCCAAAGAGCTTCATGATACTGTGAATTTAATATACCTAGTGGATAAAATGGCATCTATAGAGAAATCATCATCAAGCAATGGGCCCAGATCTGAGTTTGAAAGTGAGGTGGATCAATATTTAAAAAGGATTTCAAACTTTCAAGCCACTAGCATTCAGGAGAGCAAATGATCCAACTATAGCTAAGGACTAGTTATTGAAGATTAGTAAAATTTTAAGCTTACATTTTTGCAAATGTTTGGGCATTATATATTGTCAATTCAATCACCCACTCCATAGAAATCCATAGCACGAAACTACCCTCACAATTCCAGCATCAAAATGTGATGGGATGAAGAGATCAAAATAGTTGATTCTAAGATTATCAATTCCAGCATCAAAATGTGATGGGATTAAGCCCATATCTTTTTGCTTTAGTCATGGATGTTCTCACTAGACATTTGCAAGAGGATGTACCTTGGTGTATGCTTTTTGCTGATGATATTCTTCTTGTTGATAAGACTAGAGAGGGGGTTGAAGGTAAACTAGAATTGTGGAGGTCAACCTTAGAGTCTAAAGGTTTTCGCTTGAGTAGATCTAAAACGGAATATAAGGAGTGTAATTTTAGTAATAATAGACCTAGTGAGGGCATTGTGACTTTGGCCGATCAAGTCATTAATAAGAGTACACGTTTTAGATATCTTGGATCTATTGTTCAGAGTGATGGTGATATAGATGGGGATATTATTAGCAGAATCCAAGTTGGATGGTTGAAGTGGAGGAATGCATCGGGCTTATTGTGTGATAGAAAAGTACCCCTAAAACTTAAGGGAAAATTCTATAAGATGGTGGTGACACCTGCAATGTTTTATGGTGTCGAATGTTGGCCATTAAAAGAGAAGCATAATTCTAAGTTAAGTGTTGCATAGATGAGGATGCTCAGGTGGATGAGTGGCTTTACCCTTAGAGATAGGATACGAAATTAGCATATTCGTGAAAAGGTTGGAGTAGCTCCAGTGGAAGATAAGATTAGAGAGAGTCGCCTTAGATGGTTTGGTCACGTAAAACGGCGGCCTCCCGATGACCCGGTTAGGAAAGTAGAGGTCTTAGATTTGACTTATGTTAAGAAAGGTAGAGGTAGACCTAAAAAGACTTGGTTAGAAAATATTAGAAATGATATTTCTTTATTAGATTTAAACGAGAATTTGACTTTTAACAGGACACAATGGAGAAAAAGGATTCATGTAGCTGACCCCACGTAGTGGGATAAAGGCTTGATGTTGTTGTTGTTGTTGTTGTTGTTGTAAGATTATCAATTTCGATGGAGATTATCAAAAAAGGTGATTCTCAAATCATACTACTGAAATGGAAGAAAATATCACCAAGGGTTCACCAACAAAGGCAAATTGTTAATCGTGGCTTGGTGATCAAAATCAAGAGGCAAAAATTTCTAACTATTAGATCAAAATCTAGATTATAATAGGATAAAGATGAGTTTTACATTTATTTTGGATAAGTTGGTATTTGAATTCTCAATTTTGATTAGGATAAATTCTGATATAATTATATTTAAATTTGATGTTATCTAATTTGTTATTTCTAGAAATGGTTGTTTATATTGTGAAGTTTGTTCATGAATTAATTTCCTCTTGTGGAGTCAATTAGGATGGATAAGAAAGAAAAAATTGTAATTAATTCCCTGTTATAATTGCCTAAAAAATCTTTTAGTTTCATGCAAAATAATTCAATCAATCTCTCCCAAACCTTTCTTCCTCTCTTCAACCTCTCACTTGACCATCAACCCATCTTGGGCAGCTAAAACTGCTGCCAACCTTGAGTCTGGACATCTCCTGCAGGTCCCAGCCGCCGTACAGCTCCAGTTCAGCAACCAGTTTCCTTTTCCCCTTGCTTCCACCAGCCAGCAGCAACTGCAAGAAGTTTTCCAGAGTCCTGCTGCACGTCACAAACAGCCTCCAACCCTCATAATAGCAAAATTCAGTTGCTGGAAGTGCTGATTCTAGCAATCCAGAAACAAAAGAGCAAGAGAAACTTGCTGTCGCCCGCTAGAAACAAAATTCTGTTGGCTGTATTGGGCATTTCAATTGCAGGAAAAGCAAAGCTGCAGCTCTCTAGTGTGGGATAAGTCAGAGAAAACTGAGCGGGCTTGCTGTCCGCAACACGGAAGAGTCCTAATCAAAGACAATAACTCATATATAATGTGACACTTGAGGTATATTTATTGATTACCATAAAAATTCCTAAAATCTTTCTAATTCAGTTCTAATTTTTCATTGTGGACTTGAATAAAAATATAAAGAGGGCGGCCACGGATCACCAAGTATAACTGAAATTGAAAATTGCAAAATAAAATAGAAAAATTATAAGTAATTGCACTTGATCTGATCATTTGATTTGTTGATGTTTTCTACAAATATGAATGTGTGGATTTCCATCACCAACAAAATCCATCATAAATTTGAGCTAGCCCATACATGTTGGGCTTGGAGGGCCTCATTAGATGGGCTTAAATGGGTTTGTATAACACATTTGATGCCCTTGCCTACAAAACAAGTACACTTAACATCAACAGACATTAGTTCTCTAAGCATTAGGCAAGTTTCAAGAAAAAAAATACACCTCAAACTCCCACTCGTAGCAGTCGCTAGGGTAAATATTTTAACTTACATGCTATAGAGCTTCTAGAAAGACAATAGAATCCTATATGGCAATTGTTAAAAACAAGAGGTTTGAGAAGAAAAGGCTTGCTTTATTCCATGATTTCTTCCCTATTTATAGATCTATATAAGAAATATTAATACAGAAACAAATACTTACAGAATAACTCTAATAGAATCCTTCCTAAATCAGCTAATCGAACATGGAAAGAGTTTTGGCGTGAGTCATGCATCCCACGGATCATGCACTATAGCCGTTGGATCTTATTTGCACTAAACGGCTGAATTCTAACACTCACCCTCAAGATGGGAAGTATGGATCTATCATTCCCAGCTTAGCTATCATTCTAAAAAAGACAGCATCATCCACTCCTTTGGTAAGGATATCTGCAGGTTGATCTTTTGATGGTACATGATTAATACATACAAGTCCACTATCTATTTTTTTCTTTATAAAATGTATGTCAACTTTCATGTGCTTGGTCCTGTCATGTTGAACTGGATTGTGAGCTAAGCTAATTGCTGATTTGTTGTAACAATGTAGTTTTATGGGTTTGTCCCATTTGATCTTCAGATCTTCTAGAATCATTTTGATCCATAGTACCTCACATATTCCCAGGGCCATAGCTCTATATTCTGCTTCTGCACTAGATCTTGCCACCACGTTCTGCTTCTTGCTTCTTCATGTGACTAGGTTTCCTCCAAGGAATATGCATTACCCATAAGTAGATCTTTTGTCCACTGGTGATCCTGCATAATCAGCATCAGTGTATACCTCTATGGTTATTTCTTGGTCTCTTCTAAAGAGAATCCCTTTTCCTGGGTTACCTTTAAGGTAGTGCAGTATTCTGTCAACTGCTTGCATATGGACCTGTTTTGGATTTTGCATAAACTGACTGACCATACTAACAGCAAATGTTATATCTAATCTGGTGTGAGAAAGGTAGATTAATTTCCCTACAAGTCTTTGGTAGGCTCCTTTATCTACATCTAGATCTTCTTTAGCTTCTCCCAATTTGAGATTCTGTTCTATTGGTGCCGGTGCTGGCTTACAGGCTAGTTTTCATGTTTCTTTTAGAAGATCTTTAATGTACTTTTATTGTGAGATGAAGATTTCTTTGCTAGAGTGAGCTACTTCGATTCAAAGAAAATATTTTAGTCTACCAAGTTTCCTGATGTCAAATTCCTTGGTAAGACTTTTCCTCATACTATCTTTCTCCTTTTAATTATTTCCAGTCAAGATAATATCATCTATGTACACTAACAATATTGTGACTCCCTATGAGTCTGAGTGTTTAATGAATAATGTATGGTCCCCTTGACTCTGTTGATATCCATTAGTAAGCATGAATTTGGAGAATCTTCCAAACCAGGCTCAAGGTGACTGTTTTAACCCATATAGGGCTTTTTTCAACTTGCATACCTTGTCACCTCCAGATCTTTCTTTGAATCCTGGTTCCATAAATATCTCTTCCTCTAAGTCCCCATGTAGAAATGCATTTTTTTACATCTAATTGTTCCAGAAGACAGTTGTATTTAGCTGCTAGTGAGAGTAAGATCCTGACAGTGTTCATCTTGGCTACAGATGCAAAGGTTTCCTAGTAGTCAATGTCATATGTTTGCGTATAACCTTTCACCACCAATCTAGCTTTGTACCTTTCTAGTGTCCCATCAACTTTGTATTTTATAGAGAATACCCATTTGCAACCAACTAATTTTTTTCCTTTTGGTAGGTTGATGATTTCTCAAGTTTTGTTCTTTTCTAAAGCCTGCATTTCATCTTTCATGACATTTTTTCATTTTCATTAGATAAGGTCTCAAAAACATTATTAGGAATATGAATTTCTTCTAATATAACTAAAAAGTTTTTGTGTGAGGATGAGAAATTATTGAAGGAGCTAAAGTTAGTTATGGGTAAAAGTTCGAATAGGTTGTTAGACCTATTAATTATGTCCCTGTGCTAACGAAGAAGGGGGTGAATTGGTACTTTTAAAAATCTCTTAGAAGTATTGAAAACCTTTTTGATAAAAATCTTCAATATATCATACAGTACGATTAATTTCATACTGTACGAATAGTTATAAAAATTAAGCTTTTTCAACCACAGAAAAATAAAGTGCAATGCATAAATTAACAATGCGGTAAATAAAAACAAGAATTGAGAACATCAGATTTTATAGTGGTTCGGTCAAACACGACCTACATCCACTCCCTAGAGACTCCTTCTCTAGGTATTGCACTAAATCAAAGTGACTCTCCTTTTACCCCCACAGCAAGGTGGAAAAGCCCTTACAAACTCTCTTCCACCAAACCCCGGTGCGGCAGAAAACCGTCATTCTTTTTCACCCTTCTGGTGAAGGCAGAGAACCCACTCGTCCTTTCACACCCTCCAGGTGTCGGCAAAGAACCAAGCGTCCTTTTTCACCCTCCTGGTGACGACAGAGAACCGGACCTTCTTCAAAGATCTTCACTCAAGAGTCTTCAAAGAGATATGAAAGAGACTTGAAGTACAAACAATGAGATCCTCACCTTTGGGCAACCTTGCGAATCCCCTCACAATTTCCTCTTCAAAGATCTCACCACACTCACTTCCAAACACTCCCTAGTCACTCTCCCTTCCACTCTCAAAAATAAATTCGTAAAAGATTAGTAGGACAGTGTTACGTCGGTTCACTTGGAACCGACCCAACCGGCCCAAAGGGGGCCGGTCCAGCTAACCTACAGGAGGCGGAACCAGTCCGCCTCCTCTTATGTTTTCTGCCCAATGGGGTGGGTCCCACCCTCCTAATCAAATTCAAATCACATAGGAGGGGGCGGCTAGGGCTTTGGGAGGGAAATTAATTAGGAAAGCTTTTGTATTAGAAGGGGGAGAGGTTTGGGGAGAGAGTTATGTTAGGTTTTGAGAAGAATTAGGGTTCTTGGGAGGCTTGGGCTCTAGACAACTTTGTCTAGAGATTTTGGAGAGTTAATCTTCCTCTCGAATTGAAGATTATTGTATCGTTTGTTGTTCTTATCCATCGTCTAGTGGAATACAACGCTTGCTTGATTTTCCTACAAGTTTTCTCTCTTATTTCCACTGTTTTCCTACTGTTTTGGCTGTTTTCCTGCTGTAGACAGCCATATTGCTGCTGTTGGAACTCCGATTTGGACTAGGTTTGCTTGCGAACTCAAGTATTCCCTTCGGGTTACTTGCGAACTCAAGTATTTCCTATCAAATTGGTATCAGATCATCGTTTTTGGGACCATCGGCGGCTGAAATCCAGAAATTTCAGCAAATTTTTGGGCATCCGGAAGAGAACTCCTTGTGATTTGTGAAGGAAAAATGGCCGGGAAGAAGGTGGAAGTCTTGGAGGGCGAAATCGGACAATTGAAATCAGATTTGGAGGGAAAATTTTTTGACTTTCAAAATCAAATCACATCCAACAATGAAAGGTTGGAAGGAAAGTTCACCGTGGTGGAGGAGATGTTGAAGAAATTAATGGAGATGAAGACAAACCCGGCGACATCAGAAGTAAGAGAGACCATCAATGGCCATGGCATAGGAGGAAATCCGAACCCGTCTCGGGGGAGGAAAAATCCGGAGGTGGAGATCCTTGAGGGGGAGGACGACATGCCGCCCCTAGAACCGCTCTCTAGAGAGGAGATGAGCCAGGGGTACGAACGAAGGGGTGCTGATTTTGTGGGGAGGAGGGAAGAAATGCATCGCAGGGGTGCTGATTTTGAAGGGAGAAGAGGGGAATATGAGGAAGGGTTTGGGTACAATCGTCGGAGGGACGATCGGGACACTTGGGGAGCACCTCCCCTTCGAGGAATGAAAGGTTATGGAGGATACCGAGGGTATGGAGGAGATCCAAAGGTAAGGAAACTGAAGATGCCCATCTTTGAGGGCGAGGACGGTCATGGCTGGATTTATAAGGTGGAGCGATATTTTGCCGTCAACGGGTTGACGGAGGAGGAGAAACTGACAGCGGCAGGACTGTGCTTGGAGGGGAAGGCACTGGCGTGGTAACAGTGGCGAGACATGAGGCGACCTATTCAAAGTTGGAGGGAGTTTAAGGACTGTCTGTTAGAGCGTTTCCGAACCAGTAGGGGAGGATATTTCTACGAGCAGTTCTTTGCCCTGACGCAGGAGGGGACGGTGGCAAAGTTCTGTGACCAATTTGAGTACCTAGCTAGCAGACTGGATCGCCTTTCTGAGACCGTGCTCGAGGGGAACTTCATGAAGGGCCTCAAACCCGAGATCAGAGCAGTTGTTAGAGTGATGAGACCACACGACCTGGGGGAGGCCATGGAGTTGGCACAGCTGGTCGAGGACCAGAAGATCTGGAGAGGGGGGCTCGAGGCAGCAGTTCCGGGGGGTCCTACAGGATGACGACTACCTTTCTAGCTCCCAAAGGAGCCGTACCGGGGGGTTCACGAGATGTACCAAGGGAGAAGTCTGGAGGAGGAGGGCCTGGGGAAAATTTTAAGAAACTGACTGAAAAGGAGGTACAGGAGAAGAGGGCCAAGGGGTTGTGTTTTCGGTGTGATGAGAAGTACATGTCAGGGCATAGGTGTAAGGACCGAACTCTTCAGGTTCTCACCGTCTGTGATGACGAGGAAACTGAAGAGGGAGGAGAGAGCGGGATAGTGGAGGAGGACGAAGAGAAGCTGCATTTGGACCTAGCTGAGGTTTCCCTGAACTCAGTGGTCGGATTCACTACAAATCATACCATGAAAGTGAAGGGGGAGATAGAGGACAGAGCAGTAGTGGTGTTGATTGATAGTGGGGCCACCCACAATTTTATTTCCACTCAGGTCGTCGACCAACTGGGCCTGAAATTGGTGGATACCGGTAGTTACGGGGTGATGATGGGTACGGGGAAGGTGGAGAAAGGCCAGGGGATTTGCAGAGGAGTGCTACTGACCATTCAGGGGATCCAGGTGAGGGAAGATTTTCTTCCACTGGAACTTGGGAGTACAGATATCATACTGGGGATGAAATGGTTACAGACTTTGGGAGACACCAAAGTGAATTGGGGGGCACTCACGATGGAGTTGACGGTTGATGGGAGAAAGGTGGTGATTAAGGGAGATGCGGGGCTATCCAAATCCATGGTTTCTCTTAAAACTATGGTGAGGGACATACAGTTGGCGGGTAGAGGATACATGGTGGAGCTACACAGTTTGGAGGGAGCTAGATTGGAAGGAGGGGACATACCCCTCTCCGTACAGCCTTTGATTCAGCAGTTCCATGAGGTATTTCAGCCGCCTCAGGGATTGCCACCGCAGAGGGAGCAGGAGCACGCCATCATTCTGAAGGAGGGAGTATCACCCATCAGCGTACGACCTTATCGCTACCCCCAGTTTCAGAAAGATGAGATTGAAAAGCTGATTAGAGAGATGTTGGAGGCCAGCATCATCAGACCGAGCGTTAATCCTTTCTCTAGTCCAGTACTATTGGTGAAGAAAAAAGACGGCAGTTGGCGTTTCTGTGTGGACTATAGGGCACTCAACAAGAAAACTGTACCGGATAAGTTTCCTATCCCCTTGATTGATGAGCTGTTGGATGAATTGAGTGGGACGGTGATCTTCAGCAAGATAGACTTAAAATCAGGATACCATCATATCCGGATGAAGAAGGAGGATGTGCCTAAAACTGCCTTTCGAACTCATGAGGGACACTATGAGTTCCTGGTGATGCCCTTTGGCCTCACCAATGCTCCAGCCACCTTTCAGGCACTGATGAATAAGGTTTTCAAACCTTATTTACGACGATTTGTACTGGTATTCTTCGACAACATTCTAGTCTACAGCAGGACAGAAGAAGAACATTGGGAGCATCTAAAAAAGGTATTAGAAGTGCTGCAGGAGCACCAGTTGAGGGCCAACTTGAAGAAGTGCTGCTTTGCACAGGCCAGTGTAGAGTATTTGGGCCATGTTGTATCGAAGAAAGGAGTCGCAGCAGATCAGTCTAAAATTGAGGCCATGTTAAAGTGGCCAGTGCCAAGAAATCTAAAGGAGTTGAGGGGATTTCTAGGACTGACATGTTACTACAGGAGGTTTGTCAAGGGATACAGCACCATAGCATGACCACTCACTGAGCAGCTAAAGAAGGATGGGTTCTTATGGGGGGAGGCGGCCACATCAGCATTTGAGAGTTTGAAGAAGGCTATGACTACGGTGCCGGTTCTAGCCTTGCCAGACTTCACTCAGACCTTCATAGTGGAGACAGATGCGTCCGGGTACGGATTGGGGGCCGTACTTATGTAGAGTCGTAGGCCCATTGCCTATTTCAGCCAGGTGTTGACTGCTCGAGCCAGGTTGAAGTCAGTTTATGAGAGAGAATTAATGGCCATCGTTTTGGCCATCCAGAAGTGGCGACCCTACCTACTTGGGAGACATTTCATCGTCAGGACAGATCAGCGGAGTTTGAAATACCTACTGGAGCAGCGAATGGTTACGGAGGAGCATCAGAGGTGGCTGTCCAAGTTGCTGGGGTATGATTTTGAGATTCAGTATAGACCAGGAGTGAAGAATAAGGCAGCAGATGCCTTGTCCAGGTGTATGGGGGAGCTGCAGATAGTGACGCTATCTGTTCCTTTGATGCTTGATTGGGAGGCCATCAGAGAAGAAAGTGCTAGGGATGAGGCACTGGGGAAGATCAGGGCAGAATTGCTGAAGGAAGAGGGTAGCCACCCAGGGTACTCATTGGAGGGGAACAGACTGCTGTATCTGGGTTGGTTTGTGATGCCCCGGACCTCGATCCACATCCCGAACTTGCTCCAGGAGTTTCATGGAAGCTCGGTGGGGGGCCATTCAGGCGTGCAGAAGACATACAGAAGGCTAGCTGCGGAGCTGTATTGGAAAGGGATGCGTAAAGATGTAGAAGAGATGGTAGCCAGATGTGATATCTGTCAAAGAAACAAATACATGGCTATGTCACCAGGGGGACTACTACAGTCGTTGGCTCTACCGGGACGTGTATGGGAGGAGATATCCATGGACTTCATAGATGGGCTGCCCCGTTCAGAAGGGTTCACGGTGATTTTAGTGGTGGTGGACAGATTGAGCAAGTATGCACATTTCATCCCCCTCCGACACCCTTACACAGCGGTGACAGTGGCTTCAGTTTTCATTAAAGAAGTGGTCAGGTTGCATGGAGTGCCAGAAGCGATAGTATCAGATAGAGACAAGGTGTTCCTTAGCCACTTTTGGAGGGAGTTGTTCAGGTTACAAGGGACAGTTCTGAAGAGGAGCACAGCTTATCACCCACAGACAGATGGCCAAACGGAAGTAGTCAACAGGAGTCTGAAGACTTACCTGAGATGCTTTGTGTCAGAGACACCTAAGCTATGGGCCAAGTGGCTATCATGAGCAGAGTACTGGTACAACACATCATTTCATTCTGCTTCACAGATGACCCCATTCAAGGTATTGTATGGAAGGGATCCCCCCCCCCCACCTGGTGCACTTTGGGAGTGGCAGTACTCCAGTTTCTTCAGTTGAGGAGTATTTGGAGGAGAGGGATAGGGTGCTAGAAGAGTTGAAGAGGCATCTACTGAGAGCTCAACAAATTATGAAGAAACAGGCGGATGGGCATAGGAAGGACATCCAATTTGAAGTGGGGGAGAGGGTGTTCTTGAAGCTCCGACCCTATAGATAGAAGACAGTCGCTAACAGGAGGAATGAGAAGCTGGCTCCAAGGTACTTTGGGCCTTATGAAGTGCTGGAGAAGATAGGGGCAGTAGCATATCGGCTGAAACTACCACCCACGGCGACTATACATCCAGTTTTTCATGTATCACAGTTGAGAAAGGCCATTGGGGAGTACACGGCCAACCCTGAGTTACCGCCGACACTTACTGAGGATTTAGAGGTGGTTCCGGAACCCTTAGAACTGATGGGGGTTCGCCAGAAAGAGGAGGGGACGAAGGAAGTGTTGATCAAGTGGAAGAATCTTCCGGACTACGAGGCCACATGGGAGCCATACGAGAGGGTGAAACGTCAGTTTCCAGATTTCCACCTTGAGGACAAGGTGATTCTTTGGGAGGGCGGTATTGTTACGCCGGTTCACTTGGAACCGGCCCAACCGGCCCAAAGGGGGCCGGTCCAGCTAACCTACAGGAGGCGGAACCAGTTCGCCTCCTCTTATGCTTTCCGCCCAATGGGGTGGGTCCCACCCTCCTAATCAAATTCAAATCACATAGAGGGGGCGGCTAGGGCTTTGGGAGGGAAATTAATTAGGAAAGCTTTTGTATTAGAAGGGGGAGAGGTTTGGGGAGAGAGTTATGTTAGGTTTTGAGAAGAATTAGGGTTCTTGGGAGGCTTGGGCTCTAGACAACTTTGTCTAGAGATTTTGGAGAGTTAATCTTCCTCTCGAATTGAAGATTATTGTATCATTTGTTGTTCTTATCCATCGTCTAGTGGAATACAACGCTTGCTTGATTTTCCTACAAGTTTTCTCTCTTATTTCCACTGTTTTCCTACTGTTTTGGTTGTTTTCCTGCTGTAGACAGTCATATTGCTGCTGTTGGAACTCCGATTTGGACTAGGTTTGCTTGCGAACTCAAGTATTCCCTTCGGGTTACTTGCGAACTCAAGTATTTCCTATCAGACAGTCAGTTTTTAGGAACCTTTTATACAAAGGACAAGAAAAACAGTCCAAAAATTGAAAATCTCAAGTTTGACGCAGTCGGATCGTACTGTACAATCGACATTCGTACGTACGAACAATTTAAATTATTAAACGGTTCGTCCCATACGATACTATACAAACCAATGAACCCCAGTTTTCGTACTATGGAAAATGATATACGAACTAAAATTGTACTGTACGAACAGTTCAAAAATAAACAGTTCAAAAATGAACAGTTCGTCCTGTACAATCCAGTACGAACCAATGAAACTCAGTTTTCGTACTCTGTAAAATGATATATGAAACCCATTCGTACTATACAAACAATTCAAAAAATTGAACAGTTTGTCCCGTACGATCCAGTATGAACCAATGAAACCCATATTTCGTACTCTGTAAAATGATATACGAAACCGATTCGTACTGTACGAACAGTTCAAAAAATTGAACAGTTCGTCCCGTACGATCCAGTACGAACCATGCAAGCTCCCATTTCATACTCTGGAAAATGATATACGAAGTCTATTCGTACTGTACGATCAGTTCAAAAATTGAACAGTTCGTCCCGTACGATCCAGTACGAACCATGTAAGCTCCCATTTCGTACTTTGAAAAATAATATACGAAAACATTTTGTACTATATGAATTATACTTAGAAAAAATTTTAAACCTAGCAGGTTCGTATTAGAGGAAAAAAAACACACATCGTCCCGTACGATTTGACATTGTACAGTACGATTAGTTTTAAAAAATACGTATTGTCTCACTCCCCTAATGTGTGTGTGCATGATTACCCAATTACAATCACATCACTTAGACTCAAGAAAAGAAAAAATATAGACTCCAAGACTAATAAACTCTAACAAAAGTAATCTGAAATATTCCACTGTCTGGATTGTGATTTTCCTGAAATAAACTGTTAGTACACACAAAACAGAATTTTTCAATATATATTAAGAGAAATAATAAACAAACAATAAGTTTTTGTAATCATCAAAAAACTCACATCAAAAACTCACTTGAATAAATAGATTTGCACCATTCTCAACAATGGGATATATGGGAGGTGGTGAAGTTACCTTAACTTCAGGGGATGGTTCAGATTCTTGGATCTGCTTTAGAGTGCAGTTTGGACTTGTACGTCTGGAGTATACATTCCCAAATCTATTGACAGCTTTATCGTCCGTCTCCCTGCTTTTGACTTTAGAAGGAGTGATTTGAGATAATGGAGGAAGGTCAAGGGGAAAGCTCACGTCCCTCATCTTCCTTAATTTTAGTCTGCCCCTGAAGATGAGGTTTAGTAAAATATAAATTTTGTTCATCAAAGGTAACATCAATAGAGACAAAGGTTCTTATTGTGGGAGGATGATAATACTTGTAGCCTTTTCGGGTGGCGGAATATCCAACAAAGATGCATTTGAGTGCTCTTGGATCTAACTTTCCTCTACTTTGGCTGTGAATATGAACAAAAGCAGTGCACCCAAAGATTCTGGGTGTAAGGTTATTATGGGTGCGGAACTCGGGATAAAATGTGGACATGATCTCCATTGGAGTCTTTAGTCCCCGTGCTTTTGAAGGTAGGCGGTTTATAAAGTGGCGGTTAGGAGGGCTTCCCCCAAATAGGATTTGGGTGTATTGTAGTGGAATAGGAAAGCACGAGTGAAGGTTAGAAGGTGACCATTTTTTTTTTCTGTAACCCCATTTTATTGTGGGTATGAACACAGGAGGATCATGGATGATACCTTCTTTTTGGAAGTAGGAGGATAGGGTTTAGTTGACATAGGCTTTAGCATTATCGGAGCAAAATTTTCTTATTTTTACCCCAAATTGATTCTGGATCATGGTGTGAAATATGAGAAATATGGTGCTAACGTCGGATTTATTTTTGAGGAGGTAGATCCAAAAGACTCATACAATCATCAATGAATAATACAAACCAGCATGCCCTAGAGATGTTGGGGATTTTTGAGCGTAACCATATATCACTATGAATAAGATAGAAAGGGGTATCACATCTCTCATTTTTATTTGAAAAAAAAGTTCTTTTATGCTTGGCCAACTCACAAGCTTCACAGTGAAAAAATTTATTTTTCAATTTTTGAAAAAGTTTTGGATACACATATTTTAGGATATCAAAAGACGGATGTCCTAATCTATAATGATGAAGTCAGATAGTAGATTTCCTATCAACTAGGAATAACATGGAATAGCTGTTTCTAGATTTGTTCAGTTCTTCCAGGTAGTATAGTCCAGCTTTCTCCTTTGCAAGTCCAATCTTCTTCCCCGATCTCTGGTCCCGAAATAGGCAATAAGCAGGGTTAAATAAGGCTTAACAATTATAGTCTTTGGTAAGTTTCTGCATGGATATTATGTTTGTAGATAATTGAGGTATGTGGAGCATATTTTTTAGAGTTAGGGTGGGGGATAATGGTATGTCTCTCTGGCCTGCTACTGTGGTGAGAGAACCATCTACAGTGATGATTTTCTTGTCACTTGGGCAAGGGGTATAGTTGATGAAGTGGGTAAGGGTATGAGTCATGTGATCTGTGGCTCCTGAGTCAATGATCCATAATCCTTTTAAATGATTTCTAGAGGCACTTAAACTAAACGAAATAGAAAACTTACCTGAAAGTGCAAGAGAGGAAGACGCAGGTGATTTTTCAAGAGATACCAGGAGTCATTTCAGTTTATCAATATCTTCTTTATTGAGTTCTCCGAACTAGACTGTGCTTCTGGGTTGGGCTAACTTGTTGTGTTGTTGGCATGCGATATGTTCCTTATTTCTTTTCTTTGATTTCACTCCTTACTGGGGGTTTTCCATATATTTACAGCACGTTTCCATTGTGTGTCTTGACTTCTTGCAATAACTACACCAAAGAGAGTCTTTATCTTTGAATTTTGCAGAGACATTACTTTTCTCCTTCCATGGAGCTTCTTTGGTTACCATTGTTAAGCCTTCAACAACTTTTGGCTCCAACATTACACCTCGTCGGCTTTCTTCAGCGTGGATGATAGCTATTGTTTCATTTAGTGTGGTGTCTCTTCTTTGCCAAGGATCTAGAGTCATACTTGATCGAATTCAATATTTAGTCTTGCAAGAAAATCATAAACTCTATCTTTTTCAATAAAGTTCATTAGGATAGCAGCATGTTCTGAACATTTGGTCTTGATGCATTTGTAGTGATCCAGTTATTGCCATAGGTTTTGTAGGAGAGTGACAGACTCTGTCACAGTCTTGCTTCCTTGCTCTGTGCTCCCTACTTTGATTTTAATTTCAAAGATTTGAGCAGCATCCCGAACTTTTGAATAAGTTTGTCTGGCGGCATCCCATATGTCCTTTGCAGTGGAAAGGAACATAAATGAATCGCTAATTTCTGGAGTCATGGAATTCTACAACTATGACATAATCATGGAGTCCGCTTCATCCCATGCCCAAAAATTAAGATCTCCTTCTTTTGGTCCTCCTCTGAGTAGGTGGTATATTTTTCCTTCCCCTTTTAAGTAGGTCTTCACAAATTGAGACCACTTCAAGTAGTTCTTCCCATTTAAGCAATAGGAAGGTTGCTTGCTTTGGAGGTCACCTCGTACTTGGTGCATCATAGACTCCTCAATTTGGTCAATGCTCTGGGAGGAATTAATTTCTGACATTTTTGCGTCAAATGATAGTAATGAAGACTATCTGTACGATCCTGGGTAGCAATGAAGGCTTCCCGAAAAATTCCCTCCGGTTTTTAGTTTTCGGCAATAAAGGCCGATGTTTTAAATATATAAAATATATATTTTTCCTCTTTTTTTTCTATTTCGGTTTAGAAGAAAAGAGACGATCGAGCCGTCTTTAAAAAACCGGATCGAGCGGCTAGGGAGACCGCAAAGAGCTTCCTTCCTCCTGTTCGAGCGGCAATCGAGATTTTATGCAAGCGGGATTCTTGGCCTTGTCCCTTACGTCTGCAGGGTTCGTCTTTGCGATCGGTTTTTTCGGACGCCAAAGGGGCACGATTTGCCCTCTCAAGTCGCAAGTCGAGTCTCCATCCCGGCTTCCTCCTTTGAGGTCATCACATAGCTTCCTCCTTCGGCTTCGTCCTGCACGTCCCGCATGTCTTCCGGTCGGCTAGGGCCTTCTGCGTGCCGACAATGAGTGAGGGATCAGCGGCTGGGGAAGGGCGTCGGCAGCGTCTGGTAGCTACGATCCCTTCTTCCTCTTCTTTTCCTCCTCCGACGATCTATGATCGTTCTTCAACAGCAATGAAGGACGTTGGCTCTGATACCATGTTAAAAATAAGAGGTTTGAGAAGAAAAGGCTTGTTTTATTCCATGATTGTTTCCCTATTTATAGATCTATACAGGAAATCTTAATATAGAAACAAATAATTACAGAATAACTCTAATAGAATCCTTCCTAAATCAGCTAACCAAACATGGAAAGAGTTTTGGTGTGAGTCATGCGTCCCACGGATCATTTACTGTAGCTGTTGGATCTTATTTGCACTGAACGGTTGGATTCTAACAGCAATAAATTGTGAGCTGAAGTTTCCAATGAAATTCACCTATGCTATTTTAACTGGAAGACTTTGTAATTTCATTCCATATCAAACATATTTAAATAGCTAACATAATGGATATAGTGGTATAACTCACTTTCAACTTAAGCTAATGGCAATAAATAGTGTGCTGCAGTTCCCAGTACGCATTAGCTTTCCAAGAATTAAGCAAGATCCAAGAAAAGAATACTTCTCAACCCCCTAGAAGGACAATCAAATCCTATATGGCAATAAATAGTGAGCTGAAAGTTCCAAATGAAATTCACCTCCATGCTAATATAAGTGGATGACTCTGTGTCAATATTAAATTTCATAAATATTTCATTCCATAATAAACATTGAAATAGCTAAGAGAATGGATACAGTGGTATACCTCACTTTTAACTGAAGCTTTCTCATGCGTATCCGATATTGTGTCATTTTAGTGAGACGTTGCTTTATTTTGTGTACGAGTAATTTAGGCCAGTATTGCTATTAAAACAAAAAAAACGGAATATATCAAAAACTCTGACCAAACCAAATATGTTATCATGAACAGATATTAGTGATCTACCAGATGTTTTTCAATAGTCTCCAAAGCCTTTTCATAATTTCTGTGTAGCTTAACTCTTTCCCATAATTTGTTTGGCATATGAGCCCTTTCAATAGTTTTCATGTACAAGTAAAACACCCCTGCAAAAATATTAGAAATGAACTATCAGCAACAGTACATTCTTGCAGAAAATTGACATTGAACACAAGACAAATACAAACAGTGAAAACGTTTTCTTAAATGCCTCCCCTGCTCTTAAGCCCCACAACAGTGACACATGCAAATCTTCCTTCCAGCTATATTTCATTTAACCTCAGCTGCTCCACCTAACACTTCAAGAGAGAACTAAGCATCTAACCCACAACATCATCTGCCCAATTATCATGTCTCTTGAGACTCAAAATGTTCGAAAAATCTATGCCAAATTTGTAAATTCTCCATTCAACAGTTTTCCAGCAAACTTCTAGTAAACTAAAGACATTCTAATTTCCAGAAAGCAAACAAACACTTCTCAATGCTGCATTTATTTAAGCATCGTATTCCAAGAAAATGTTAAAGATTATCCCTTCCTTACTGGCCCTGTCACAGTATTACAAAATGAATGCTCAAGGAATCTACCTAAATATAATATTCCATTGATAATTCCATAAGAAAATAAAAATTATTGAAAGTGGCAGGATATTGTTGGAAGGAAACGGTCCTCACTCAATCAAACAATCACTACAAGAGAATATTGGGAGAACAGATATATCCAAACTAATGGCTCGTAGAAAAAGTTACAAATTACTAGGGAGAAAAGGAAAAACAACCAAACTTCACAAAAATGTCAGATCAAATACCAAAAAGAAAATATAATAATGAATTTAGCAAAAAAGAAAGTAGAATAAATGGACGTTCCATGAATATTTCATTTCTTGAACAGTCTATCCCTTTTGAAGGTATAGAATAACCAGAATGAATTCTGATACAAAGCAAAAAAGAAAGATTAGTTGACATCAAAGTCTTTAAATTTTTTCATGAATTTCAAAAAGATTTCAGATCCATATGCCTTCACCTAAGTTCCAAAAGCTAGCTAACAATGCTCGTAGATGCATTTCAAGAAAGCGAATAGCCTAGGATGAAATATGTAGAGCACCCGAAGCTTACAACAACAACAATAACAACAAATATTTATCCCACTAAGTGCGAACCCCAAGCTTACAACTAAACCAAAGTCTAGTCATCACGAATTCAATACTGTCAAGGCCATATTTACACCCTAGCCACCCACATTCTCCCATCAAACTCGTATCAAAATTCCCTGCTGTTCAGTAAAAAATTAACATGCATTGGCTCAAACAGGCCAGTAATGACATGCATGCAGGTTACACAAGATCGCCATAGCCTAGAACTGCCACTGATTGATGATGGACATCTCTGCGTCAGCCATTCTTCACATGCAAGAGGTTTATGTCCATCACCAAATTCTTGAATCAAATCAGATACCCAAGAGAGTGATCAAGAGATCAATTAAGAGGAGGACAAGCAATGAGGATTGATATGTAGCTGAGACATATCTGTCAAAGCGACGAAGAATTGGCGAGGTTGAGAATGAACCATTGATTTATTAAACTAGTAAGAAACCAACCAATGGGTTATTTCCAATCCACTAGTTTGATATGTTCATTGGTGTCTCCTCTTTGATTGACTTCCATATGACAAATCATATTGATTCATGACAAATTATGGGATGCTACAGGCTCTGCAGCTTGAAAGAAAAAAGAATTGTGCAAGTAATGTTTAGGTTATCTATACTGCAGTTTTCTCAGCATTGTATCTAACTTGGGTTGGTGGCTGGAATTTACAAAGATGTAGCTTAAGGTAGTCTATAGGGTCAATAGCCCTTCATTCAGCATTGGAAGGATCTTAGTTGGATTGGAAGACTAAGAGTGAAAGACACAATAAGGAAGTGGTGCACGACAGTTTTCCAACCAATATGAAACTTCACTGGTTCATTTTCTCCCATCTTGTGCTTGTGTTGCTTGTGAGAAAATGGAAAATCGCACAATGTTTTTTTCAGCGACATTACTCTAGAAGGATGAAATTCTTATATTTAGTGAATAGGTTAGAGAACAATCAAGTCAGTAACTGCTTCAGTTTCTTTGTAACCTGAGTTTGAGGACGAATGATCCATTTTAACATAATATAAGCTCCTTATCTGATGTGGCAGATAGAAATTAGTAGAGCTTCTAACAATGTGCTATATCCCTCTTGTGAAGTTAACAGCTCTGTATCTCTTTTAACAGAGGAGTTAACTTCAAGTGGGAGCTGAGTACTGTAAATCCAACCAGCGATCACGTTCACACACCTGAATCCCTTTGCACATTTTCCAGGCAGGTATCTCTTTATCCCTTAGCACATTGAAAAGGCTGCCCTGTCTCAGTTATTAACTACTTAAACAAATTTGGGATGTGATCAAGCTCACACATCAAGTAGATAAGACAGTTAATGACACCCATTTAAAATGAGATACTTCCAAACTTTAAGTGTTTTACGAGGGCATAAGGCATAAGCAGATTTGTGCATGAGCTAGTTAATGGCAGCAGCTTAAAGTGAAATACTTCCAGCCTTCAAGTGTTTTATGAGGGCAGAAAGCATACATTGATCCTCACTTATCAAAAACAAAAACCAAAAGACTAAAATGAAAGTCAGATCATCTTTTTGGGAAAATAAAAATCACGAGTTAAAAAGTTTGGAAAATCACTAGGCTATGAGGTTGGTTGCACTTGCAAGTTAATGCAATGCATGTATTTTGTGAAAGAATTCAGTTCGAAGAAATGCAATAAATTCTTTTGCATGATAGTGTTCAGTTAATGCAATGCACTCTTATGTATTGTTGGTTGCCACCACAACTGAGGGGATATATCCCTTTCACAATGCTCCTTACTCTGAACACTGAACCCTTTTTTAACCCAGTAAAACATCAAAACTTAGCTATACCTATCACTTTTACTTTTTCCTCCATGCTAGTAGCCCCAAGAGAATCAATCTTAAGATTAAAATATTAAAGACAACTTATATTGGGCGTTTGGTTTTCAGCATTGTCAGCTAATAATTTGCAAAAGCTGCTTTATGGCCATGACTTTTATCCTGTTGTAAAAAAAAGGAAAAAAAAAAAACTTAGGGCAAATTATGGAAAAAGTTCTTTAGCCTTTTTCACCCAAATAGCATCACCTATTTTGCGGCAACTTATGCAAGATAAATAAAAAATCTGGGAAGGTACATGATGAAGGGCTGATCAGAGGAAAACAAGTTTAATCTAAAGGAGGCCATTCCACATCAACAAAAGGTTTCATTACAAGATAAGGAATTAGCTAAGATAGCATTCGTTTGAGTGTGGAAAATTGCTAAGTTGTATCATGCTCAGCTTATCACCAATGAATCAAGATCATTCATAACAATGAATGTAACAGCCATCATGGCAGTAAACAAGTAGGCACAGGTGTTTGGGAAAAAGGCTAGAAATAATTAATAGAAAATGCAAGCTTACAAGGGAATATGCAAGGCATTCCATGTAGGAATCAAGTGTTACCATCCTTAGTCAAAAATGATAAATTGGGAATCATTCCATATGTTTCTATCACATGGTCAGAGGTGAAACCAACTACTAAATTCAGATTACTATTCGATAAAAAAATTCAATAACTAGGAAAGGACAAGCTAATACTATTGGCCTTTGGAAAAGAAAACTCCTTAAAAAAAGTCAAGCAAGATGAACAAAAAATGAACTATTTAATGTCGAAAAAATCAGTATCATATCAACTTTGAAATGCCCTACTTATTCACAGTTACTATCACATAATCTAGTAAAATCCATAGTCAATTCATTCCTCATACAATGCACTGTTAAACCAACTCTCAAAAGTATCATGTTTCTAAAATAATGGGAAAAAAAACCATATATACTCTTGCTCCGTTTATTCTTAAGAATAAATCATTAACACATTATACATTTTGCCAAAGTCAACAAGCTAATATCCAAATTATGAAAAAAGATACATCACCTTATCTTTTTGGAAAAAAGAAATCTAGGAAGCACGCTAGAATGAGCTATTGAATTGTTATGGCTGATACAAAAGCCCAACCTAAAAGTGTGCCTGATGTACTCAAACTCTAAATAGAAAACAACACAGCACACATTCATACACATTAAGCTGTAAGCCCCAATAATTAGTCATATAATCATGATTAATCATTTCGTTGATGCTTAATGCAAATGCATTGGCTCTACCCATAGGTAAATTAACGAAGAGTTATATGCTTGATGCTAAAAACTATAGCATTTAAGACTTCCAAAAATCTGCAGAACATTTATATAGATAATTGCTTGCATGAAAACTAGTAAAGTTCCATAGACAGCACACATGAAAGACAGAATTAGAATTTATAATCAATCAAAAGTCAAGACGATCAATACCATCATGATCACGAATTGTTGCATAACGACTATTTGCAAGAGGGCATGAACTCCGATTGCAACTTCCAGTAACATTATATGGATTTCTACAGAAAACTCCAGTAGTTATCCTGCACCAAAAAACGATCATTAGCATGATACACAACAGATTTTAGAAAAGTAGGGTTATGTTAAAATCATGCAAAAACAAGATTATTAGTACTTAGCCATAAAGCTGCAGTGGTGGTGTCTGATGAGATCCCATATCACATCGTCATGCTGCATCTTGAAAATGTGTTATTCTCCCGGCTATACTTTGGAATATTGAGGTCAGCAAGGCTCCTCTTTTCCTCTTAAGGGCTGTTTGATTCAATATTATTTAAATGACGGAATTATTAAATACCAGTATTATTACATGTCAGTATGATCTGTTAACTCTTAGTATTTGGTTCAATATTAAGTGATTTATATTCTGTAACTGCTTTTATTATCTCAAGATTCCAGCACATCTCAGGTAAAATCACATGGAACCTAAAAAATGTGCTTGTTGAAAAATTGTTGAAAGTTTTTATGATTACAGCAGTATTGTTTGGAAAATAAAGCTGCCAGAGTGTTATTAATAAATCAAAAAATATTCATTATTTCGTTAGGGTGTTGTACTAATGTTGTATGCAATATAACGATCCCAAATGCCCCTATTATGAATAGAGCTCAAGTTCTATTCTCGTTAATGCTCAAGTTCATAAAATAACTTCGAGTAAAGCTAGATGCGACGAAATGATCAATCGAATATTTTGTTGAATGATTCAAAGTTAACATTAATTTTACTTTTCCTTCTTTTACCAGTGATGGCAGAGAAGGTAATACAGTAACTGTATAACTTTCAGCAAAATTTTCTGCCCTTTTATTCGACCCATATAGCATGCACTGTTTGGTAGCAGGATTTGAGCAAGATTTATGCAATGACTAAACTCAAATCCTTCCACAAGATTAAAACTGCAAACTTCAATCCTACGGAATTCTAAATCCCGTTTATCCCTCGGTTTACCTTTAGGGGCTGTTTGGATGCAGGATTTAGGCCGGATTTGAAGCGGATTTGAGCTAAATCCAGCCAAACGGCCAAAAATGCAAAACCAAATCTCACTGTAAATCAAAGCCGCAGTTGACGGAAAATTCCCTCTTTTCGTGGTAAATCCCGGATTTACGAAATCCTTTGGTTCGGCGGATTTACAGGATTTGGCCGAAGAAGCGCGCGAAAGGGAGAAAGTTACCTTCACAGCAAGCGAGCTCCCGTTCTTGCTTCCGATCAAAAAATGTCGTAACTTCCGCTCCAACAGGAAGGGAACGTCGTCGAAGGAGCGAAGTCGAACAGCGACGAAGAAGAACTCGTTCAAAACTCGAACGAAGCCGAAAGAAATAGAGAAGGGAAAGGCAAAACCTAGTCCCTCTTAGTTATTGTTGGATAACTTAATTAATATAATTCAAAATATTAATAATTAAGTAAAACTAATAAATTTACTAATAAAAATATTAGTTAAATATTTAGTTATTTTAAAATAATTAATAGGATTAAATATGATTTTAAATTAAAATTATTATTATAAAATATTATAAATAATAATAAATCGTCTTAAATCTTTTAACCATCTTAAATGTTAATTATCGAAGAAATGCATATCAAATCTTTTAACCGTCTTAAATCCTGAATTGAATAGTCAAACAGTCACATAGGATTTATCATAAATATTGCCAAACAATTTTCAGGATTTAACCCCCTCAGGATTTTGTAAATCCGGATTTAGAGGATTTACGAAATCCTACTTAAATAAAATTCTGGGTGCTACCAAACAGCCCCTTTAAAATCCTAGATTTAGGGGCTGTTTGGCAACAGGATTTATGCTAAATCCTGCCAAACGGAATTTGAGCGCCCTGTAAATCTCACGGTCGAATAAATCCTCCGTTTCCCTTGTTTCCGTAAATCCCGCATTTACTAAATCCTGTAGTTTGGCGGATTTACGGGATTTGGCCGAAGAAGCACTCGAAAGGGAGAAAGGCAGCGAGTGAGCTCCCGTCGTTGCTTCCGATCAAAATGTTTTAACTTCCGATCCCGATAGGAAGGGAACATCGTCGGAGGAGCGAATTCGAATAGCAACGACGGAGCCGAAGAAGCGACTCGTGCAATCCTACACCTCCTGCAAAGCAACGAAGCCGAACAGCGACGACCAAAAAGCAAACCCTAGACGCCTCTAAGTTATTATTGATTAACTTAATTAATATAATTTATAATTTTAATAATTAAGTAAATTAATTAAATAATTAATAGTATAATTAGTGCATAAATTATTTATCTGATTTAACTTAATTAAGTAGTTAGTGAAATAATTAGTAATTAAAAATTAATATAATTAGTTTAATTAATATAATTTAAAATAAAAATTATTAAATATATATTTCATAGTGTAAATAATAATTAAATAATTAATGAGCAGTAGAATTCTTAAGTGATTAATGAAATAATTAATAATATAATTTATAATTAAAACTAACTAAATAATACTTAAATAATTAATTAAATTATTAGTAGGATTATTAATTAAATAATTATTTATTTCAAAATAATTAGCAGGATTAAATATAATTTCAAATAGAATAATGATTATATAATATTATAAATGATAATTAAATAATTAATTAGTATTAGAATATTAATAATTAAGCTAATTTCTAATTAAATTATTTTTCATTATAATTTGTTAACTATGATACTTGAATGTTATGGCTGGTATCTCACCATTTGTATGATATATAACCTCTAGAGCACTTTGTTAAAGCCCTTGTTCCCACCTGATAGATAAGGAGATACAAAATACTTTTAAAGAATCAATTGTTTTCCAACAAAAAAATTAGCTGGGGAAAAAAAAATTGAAGAATAATGTAAAAACTGAGCAATTGAAAGACAAAACCAAAGAGTTAAGAATACTACTTTAAAAATAAATAAATAAATAAGCAACTTCATGAACTAACATGAGTAAGAAAGTTGTGATTTATTTTGTGTTCATTAGGAATGGTAATGAGTTAACACTGCCGTTGCCATGTCCCAAGTCTTGGATGAAAAAAGTGCAGGGTTGCGTTAGGTAGTCGACAGCCAGCGTAAAACTTGTCAAATAATAATGACATGAATCTTTTAAGAAATTGTGTTAATGCTAGGGCGTCCCCTGGAAGCGACGCGCTGTATGGTCTGAATACAGCGACAAGTGTGCAAGGGCCGCTGTACCGCCGCCCGGGTGCAGTGTTAAATAGGTAAGGGTTCCCACATCAAGGACAGATGTGGGCAAAGAAGCTAGTCCATGAAACTAAAATTAGGATAGGAACTTGGAATATAGGTTTCCTTAGAGAAAAATTAATGGAATTAATAGATATTATGATTCATAGGAAGATAAATATTCTGTGCATTCAGGAAACTAAATGGGTTGGAGAGAAGGCTAAGGAGATTGATAGTTTAGGATTTAAACTTTGGGATTCGGGTAGGAGTCGTACTAGACATGGTGTAGGCGTGATTTTAGATAAGAGTTTGAAGGATAATATTATAAATATTAATATAATTGGAAATAGAATTATAGCTTTAAAGATTGTTGTTGATGCTAAGATTGTTAATATTATAAGTGCTTATGCTCCTCAAGTGGGTTTGAATATGGGTTCAAAATTAAAATTTTGAAATGAAGGATTAATACAAAAGATATTTCTTAAAGAAAGAGTTTTTATTGGAGGAGATTTAAATGGACATGTTGGTAGAGAGGTAGATGATTTTAAAAGCATTCATGGTTGCCATGAGTTTGGAACGACAAATAAAGGTGGTAAGTCCAAATTAGATTTTTGTTTAGCTTATAATTTTTTAATTGTTAATACCTTATTTAAGAAAAGGAATAAGCATCTCATTACTTATAAAAATAGATATAGTGCAACTCAAATTGATTATTTTCTTATAAGAAAATTAGATTATTTAGATTGCAAAGATTGTAAAGTTATTCCGAGTGAAAATTTATGTACCCAACATCGTTTATTAGTTTTGGACTTGAAGATAATGGGGCAGAAAATAAAAAATAAAGTAATACGATATTTTAGGATTAGATGGGGGCATTTAAAGAATATTAATAAAAATATTTTTTAGAGTAATATTTTAGATCATAAGATTTTGTCTGTACATGAGGATGCTAATGTTATATGGGAAAAAATGGCTAGTGATATTAAGAATATTGCAAAAGATGTGCTTGGAGTTTCAAAAGGAAAAGCTCCTAATAGTAAAAATAGTTGGTGGTGAAATCCAAATGTGCAAGAAAAGATTAAAAATAAGAAGATATGTTATAAAAATTAATTTTATTGTAAAATTCTGATAATTGGAAAATATATAAAGAGGCGCGTAAGGAATCTAAGAAAGCAATATGTGATGCAAAGAGTTTAGCTTTTAGTGATTTATATAATAGATTAGATATTAAGGAGGGAGAAAGATATATGTATAAGCTAGCAAAACAAAGAGATATGAGTAGTAAGGATTTAGTTCAAGTGAAGTGTATTAAGGATGAAGATCAAAAAGTACTTTTTTTAGAAGATGATATTCAACAAAGGTGTATGAGATATTTTGCTAAACTTTTTAATGAAGAATGTGAAAATAAAATTGATTGTAGTAACCTTAGCACCCTAAATGAAAATAAAGATTTCTATTTTTATCGGCGTATTAGTAAAACCGAAGTTAGAGAGGCTTTAAAGAAAATGAAGGGTGAAAAAGCTGTTGGACCTGATGATATTTCAATAGAGGTGTGGAAATGCTTAGGAGATGAAGAAATTTCTTGGCTTACTAAACTTTTTAATACTGTTTTGAAGACTAAAAAGATGCCAGATGAGTGGAGAATGAGTTTGTTAATCCCTATTTTTAAGAATAAAGGTGATGCACAAAATTGTGCGAATTATAGAGGAATTAAGTTAATGTGTCATACTTTAAAACTATGGAAACGAGTTATGGAGCATAGGTTGCGGCATGATACTAATGTTTCTCAAAATCAATTTGGATTCATGCCGGGTAGGTCTACTATGGAAGCCATATATTTATTAAGAAGTTTGATGGAGAAATATAGAGAGAATAAGGAGGATTTATATATGATATTTATTGATTTAGAAAAAAATATATGATAAAGTTCCAAGAGAAGTACTATGGAGAGTTCTTGAAAAGAAAGGAGTTAATAATGCTTATATTCAAATCATTAAAGATATGTATGCAGGAGTTATTACTTGTGTTCAAACACAAGGTGGTTTGACCAAGTATTTCCCTATTTCGGTTGGATTACATCAAGGATCAGCCTTAAGCCCATATCTTTTTACTTTAGTCATGGATGTTCTCACTAGACATTTGCAAGAGGATGTACCTTGGTCTATGCTTTTTGTTGATGATATTCTTCTTGTTGATAAGACTGGAGAGGGAGTTGAAGGTAAACTAGAATTGTGGAGGTCAACCTTAGAATCTAAAGGTTTTCGCTTGAGTAGGTCTAAAATGGAATATATGGAGTGTAGTTTTAGTAATAATGGACCTAGTGAGGGGATTGTGACTTTGGGCGATCAAGTCATTAATAAGAGTACACGTTTTAGATATCTTGGATCTATTATTCAGAGTGATGGTGAAATAGATGGGGATATTATCAGCAGAATCGAAGTTGGATGGTTGAAGTGGAGGAATGCATCGGGCTTATTGTGTGATAGAAAAGTACCCCTCAAACTTAAGGGAAAATTCTATAAGATGGTGGTGAGACCTGCAATGCTTTATGGTGTCAAATGTTGGCCATTAAAAGAGAAGCATAATTCTAAGTTAAGTGTTGCATAGATGAGGATGCTTAGGTGGATGAGTGGCATTACCCTTAGAGATAGGATACCAAATGAGCATATTCGTGAAAAGGTTGGAGTAGCTCCAGTGGAAGATAAGATTAGAGAGAGTCGCCTTAGATGGTTTGGTCACATAAAACGGCAGCCTCCCGATGACCCGGTTAGGAAAGTAGAGGTCTTAGATTTGACTCATGTTAAAAAAGGTAGAGGTAGACCTAAAAAGACTTGGTTAGAAAATATTAGAAATGATCTTTCTTTATTAGATTTAAATGAGAATTTGACTTTTAATAGGACACAATGGAGAAAAATGATTCATATAGCCGACCCCACGTAGTGGGATAAAGGCTTGATGTTGTTGTTGTTGTATAATTTGTTAACTATAATTAAATTAAAATAACGTGTAATTAAATTCATAGCATATTAAATTTATTTTTTAAATGAACCAATAGTCTTAAATCCTGGATTACATTGCCAAACAGTTTCATAAGATTTAACAAAACATAAAAACTATTTTACCAAACTATTTTCTGGATTTAACATACCTAGGATTTATTAAATCATGGATTTACAGGATTTACTAAATCCTACTAAAGTTAAATCCTACTTTTGCCAAATTGCCCCTTAGTAAATCTGGGTATTGAATAGATTTAACTTAAATCTGCGGTGTTTCTTCCCCCAACGAGCTAACGTCACAAGCTCCTCCTCTCCTTCTTATGCTACCGGCCCCGTCAATAAATGCACCTAGTGAGCTCCCCTCACGAACTCCTCTTCACCTTCACAAGCCACCCATTCCGTCGATGCCTGCACCCAACGAGCACACGTCACGAAATCCTTTTCTCCTTCACACGCCACCAAACCTAACGATGCATTCCCCAACGAGCTTCGTTGCGACTCCCTCATGTCGAGGAAGTTTTGCATATTAGGTTAAACATCATTTTAAAAAATATATTAAAATTAACTTTTATTTAAGTTGATTACATAATTTATGGTTTAAATATGGGAGTCTTAATAATTAAAACTTATTTAATTAAATTAATATTATTTGTAATTTAAGTTGGCCAAATAAAATTGATAATATTTAATTATCTTAATAATTATTAATTAATAATATAGCATTATGTTATTTAATGATAGTTATGACATGATTAATTTAATTATAGTTGATAACAAATTTATTTGTTAAATTATTAATATTCAATCAAATGATTAGATATAGATATATTTTATTAAGTTAATTGATATTATTTATTATTTAGGATGCTATTTTATATTAGTTATGATTTAATTGGTCTAATTAAAATTTATATACGCCAAACAAATATAAAAAGATCTTGTAATAAAAAAATTTCTAAATCTTAAAATTAGTTATTTGAATTCAACCAGTTTTTTTCAGAATTTTTCTCATGAAAGTTATTAAATCAAGATTTGCAGGATTTATTAAGGGGTTGTTTGGTTTGAAGTAAAATAGGTGTAAAGTATTCCAAATACAAGGTTTTTAAAAATATTAGTGTTCGATTTATAGTAAAAGAAATGCAAAATAAAATTTTAAAGTATTTAAAATTCATCATCTAATTCAATGGTGCATTTAGAAATCATTAGGTGGAGTAAAAGAAATGCAAAGCTATTCGATTGAGCGGGAAAAAAACTAGAGATGTGACTAGGAGCAAGGATAAATTTGAGGAGGAGGCTATTTTAGAAAAACTAGTAGAGGTTCCCAAACCTAAGGAGCCACCCCAACATGTAAAAAAAGCAGAAAAGTCTGTTAGAGAGGTAGTTGAGAGGTCACCACCACCATTTCTCTAAAGATTATTATAATAGAATTTGGATAACCAGTTCTCAAGTTTTTTAGACATTTTTAAAAATTTGACTATTAATATTCCATTTATAGAAACCTTAGAACAAATGCCCACCTATGCTAAGTTTATGAAAGATATCCTTAGTAAGAAAAGAAGATTAGGGGATTTTGAAAATGTAGCTTTGAATGAAGAGTGTAGCACAATTCTGCGAAAGAAACTTCTTTAAAAGCCTAAGGACCTTTGTAGTTTTACTATTCATTTGGCTATTGAGGATAAATTTTATGATAGAGCACTATGTGATTTAGGAGATAACATCATTTAGTATCCTTATCCATTTTCAAAAGATAAGATCCAGGAGAAGTCCAACCGATCACTATTACCCTTCAGTTAGTCAACCATTAATTTACCTATCTTAAGGGGGTAATAGAGAGGATGTGCTAGTTAAGGTAGATAAGTTTATCTTCCCCATGAATTTCATTATCTTATATATAGAAGAAGATAGGGAGATAATTATTATCTTAGGTGGACCATTCCTAGCTATCACTATGGCCATGATAGATGTGCAAAAGAGTGAATTGATAATGGGTGTGCAGATCAGAAAGTGACCTTCAATATCTCAAAGTCAATTAAATTTCCAAGTGACCAAAATGAGGATTTTCATAAGTAGACTTAGTGGATGATTGTGTGCATGATCGTATGGAGGATTTATTATTGGATAGTATTTAGAGATTTATTTGTGTGAGGATGGCATTGGAGAGCGAGATAGAGATTCTATTCAAAAGATTTATGAAGCCCTTAGAATTTTAGGAATAGGTTTAAAGTGCTTGATAAATCATCCCTTGGTAGATCTTTAAAATCTTCAGTTGTAGAGGCACCCATGTTGGAGCTAAAAGCCTTGCCTTCCTATTTGAAGTATGCCATCTTAGGAGAAGAGTCAACCTTACCTGTTATCATATCTATTGAATTAGGAGAAGACTGAGAGGGTAAGTTGATTAGGATTCTTAGTAAGTATAAGAGAGCTTTCGATTAGAGCATAGCAAATAATAAAGGAATTAATCCATCCTTATGCATGCACAAGATTCTGATGGAGACAAATTTCTTTTTAAAAGTCAATCCCCAAAGGAGACTGAACCTTGTTATGAAAGAAGTAGTGAAGAAGGAGATACTTAAATGGTTAGATGTAGGAATCATTTAACGACCTATTTCAGATAATGCATAGGTTAGTCCTTTACATTATATTCCTAAGAAAGAGGCTTAATTATAGTAGCAATGAAAAAAAATGAATTGATCCCCACTAGGATAGTTACTAGATGAAGGATTTGTATAAACTATAGGAAGTTGAAAAATGCAACTAGGAAGGACCATTTTCCCCTAACTTTCATTACTTCCTAGATGGTTATTCAAGATACCACCAGATTCCTATATAACCAAATGACTAGGATAATACCACATTTACCAGTCCTTATAGGGTCTTTGCCTCTAGTAGGATGCTTTTTGGTTTATGTAATGTCCCTACTACTTTTCATAGGTGTATGATGTCAATTTTTTTATTTAATTGAGTAGGGCATTGATGTTTGCATAGATGATTTATTTGTATTTGGTACTACTTTTGATTCTTATTTAGAACATTTAACTGTAGTTTTAAAAAGAAGTGTTGAAATAAAGTTGGTACTAAATTGGGAGAAATATCAATTTATGGTAATATAAGGCATAGCCTTAGGCCATAAAATTTTTTAGAAAGGTTTAAAAGTGGATAGGGATAAAGTGCAAATAATTGAAAACCTTTCACCACCCACTTATTTTACAAGAATAAGAAGCTTTTTAGGACATTCTAGTTTTTAAAGAAGATTCATTATGGATTTTTCTAAATTTCAAAACATTTATGTTACTTGGATAGATGTCCCTTTTAACTTTGAAGAGGAATACCCAAAAGCTTTTAATATTTTAAAATAACACTTAATCATTGGACATGATAGTGTTACACCTGATTACACACTACATTTTGAAATCATATGTGATGCTAGTGACTGTTCTATCGGTGTTGTTTTAGGGTAATGAAAAGATAGAAAATGTCATGCTATGTTGTGCTAGCAGAATATTGAACTCAACTCAATTTAATTATATAACCACCGAGAAAAAACTATTAGCCATTATCTTTACCCTTGAAATGTTTAGATCATATTTGATTGGCACCCATGTTCCAGTTTACATTAATCATTCCACTATTAAATTTGTTATGACAAAGAAAAATGCCAAGCTTAGATTGGTGATGTGAATTCTTTTATTGCTATAATTTGATGTAGAAATTCTTGATAGAAAGGAAATTGGGAACTAGGTGGCTAATTATTTATTTAGGATAGATCTAGAAGAACTTGTATGTGATGAGTGTGAAATTAATGAGATTTTTCCTGATGAGCATTTGCTAGTTGTGCATTCATATGTGTTATGATTTGGGTACATTTATTTGTTCAAGAAAATTCTAATCCAAGTTGTGTTTTTGATGATTACAAAAGTTTATTATTTGTTTTATTCTTCTCCTAACAATTATTTGAGTTTTGTTGTGTGTACTAAAGTATTTTTCAGGAAATTCACACTCCATATTGTGAAGACTTCGGATACGTTTGGGACGACGGCACTGCTGCTTTACTTTATAAAAAGTTATTAAACCGTCGTTTGGGACATTACGGCAGAACCACGTCAGACAAAATTTGCGGCACATAGTTGCTTTCCGCGACCTCTCACTATCTCCCGCGGTCGCTGCGGTCCGCTGCTTTCGACAGAAAAATGACATAAATCCCCCTGCAAATATTCGCTACCATCGTCCGAAGCCTTCCGCACAACTTCCGACTACAATTACCAAACCCTAAAGGCCATCGTCATCCTCCTCAAGCTCATCCATCTCAGATAAGCAGACGCTTAACCTAGCTCTCGCTTGCCATGGCCTCTCGTCGGATCCTCGCTTCCTTACTCCGCGCTTCCTCTCCGTCTCGCTGTTTCTCATCTCCCAAATCCTCCGTTCCAAACCCCAGACCTCCCATTCCTTCCCCGATCTCTCGCTCTTCACCCACTGGTTTCCTCCTCTCCTGCGCCGTCGAGTATGCTACCGCCGCCACTGCGCCTACACCTTCCCCACCATCGCCCGCCAGAGCTTCGGGTGGTCCCAGTGGCAAGGTCACAGACGAGTTCACTGGCGCTGTTGGCCGTGTATGCCAAGTGATCGGAGCCATCGTCGACGTGCGGTTTGATGAGGGACTACCACCGATCCTGCTGCTCTTGAGGTGCTGGACAACCCAATCGCGAACATGTGGCAAGGTCACTAACGTGTGGTTTTTCTGTCTTTGCCGGCGTTGGAGAACGAACTCGCGAAGGCAATGACTTGTACCGGGAAATGATTGAAAGTGGTGTGATTGAGCTTGCTGATAAGCAAGATGAGAGCAAGTGTACTCTTGTTTATGGGAAAATGAATGATCCTCCAGGTGCTCGTGCTTGTGTTGGGCTTACTGGACTTACTGGCTGAGTATTTCCATGATGCTTAAGGGCAATATGTGCTGCTCTTCATTGATAATATATTCGGTTCACTCAGGCAAATTCTGAGGTGTCTGTTCGTATTCCATATTCTGTTGGCTACCAACCGACCCTAGCTACTGACCTGGAGGATTACAAGAGCGCATCACAACAATCTCTATTACTTCCCAAACATATAATTTTTTTGAAAAATTTGACATTTACATCATTTTTTTCATCTCAATATATAAGGGTATAAAGATAATTTATTCTCAAACAGTTGGAGCACAGCAACTTGACAATTATATTTCCCAAACAAAATATAATGCTTTCTATATAGCAATTTCATAAAGCAACTTTCTGTACAACAATTTTATAACCTACTTTACGGACAGCTGCAGCCGTCCCAAACGCACCCTTCAAGTTCACTTGTCTACTGTAAATGAAGTCTGTAAATTTTCTTTTTCTTGAGTCTGAGAGAGTGTGATTGTAAGTTGGATAATTGTGCACACACACACAATGGGAGAGTAATAAGTTTAAGATTTTTAAACTGATCGTACAGAATGATTTGATATCGTACGTGACGATCTGTAGAATATATCCTCCAGAAAGAACCCATCTGCCAAGAAAATTTTTCTAAGGCATCTTCGTACAGTATGAATACTATTCGTACATGAGTTTTTGCTGTACGAACTGCTCAAAATTGGGTTCGTCCAAGGGTTCGTACGGGACGAACTGATCTGACGAAGCACTCTGTTTGATTCGTCCAAGGATTCGTACGGGACTAACTGATCAGACGAAGCGCTCTGTTCAATTCATCCAAAGTTTCGTACGGGACGAATTGATTAGACGAAGCGCTCTGTTTGATTCGTCCAAGGGTTCGTACGGGATGAACTGATTGGACCAAGCGCTCTGTTCGATTCGTCCAGGGGTTCATACGGGATGATATGTTTGTACGAAGCTCTCTGTTCAAATCATCTCATTATTCGTACGGGACGGATAGTTCAATATTTTGAACTATTCGTACAGTACGATCATCGATCGTACGGGATGATCGGCATGGACAAAACTTGAAAATTCAGTTTTTGGACGGTTTTTCCAGTCCCAAGTATATAAATGACTCAAAACTGACTGAAGGAAAGATCCTTCTGCGAAAATTCTTTTGGGAAGTGAAAGAGAATGAATGGGAGAGTGTTTGGGAGTGAGTATTGAGAGATCTTTCAAGAGAGAATTGTGGGGGGATTCATAAGGTTATCCAATTGAGAGGATTTCTTTTACTTGTTCTTCAAACATCTTCTTAGTTCCTTGAAGACTTTTGCAAGAGCATTGTTCGAGAGGATTCCGGTTCTCTGTCGCACTTGGAGAGTGAAAAGGATGACGGTTCTCTGCCGCACTTGGAGGGTGAAAAGGATGACGGTTCTCTACCGCACCGGGGTTGGTGGAAGAGAGTTTGTAAAGGCTTCTCCGCCTTGCTGTGGGGGCAAAAGGAGAGTCACTTGAGTTTAGTGCAATACCTAGAGAAGGAGTCTCTAGGAAGTGGATGTAGGTCGTGTTTGACCAAACCACTATAAATTCTGGTGTTTTCTGTTCACTGTTTATTTTCTGCATTTTTATTTTTCTGTAGTTTATTTTCTTTGTGGTTGAATTTTTGTGTTGAACGAAAGAACAAAAATTATCTCTGTTCGTACTGTACGAAATTTTATCGTACTATACGATTAGCTTTAAAATTTTCCAAAATATCAAGAGTAATTTTTAAAAGGACCAATTCACCCCCCCCCCCCCTCTTGGTTAGCCTAGGGACGTGAGAAATAGGTCTAACAACCTATTTACGCTTTCAAGTGGTATTAGAGCAAATTTCAAAAATAACTGTTTTAAATACTTTTTGAAATTTCGATCATGGCTAATTTTGGAAATAGAAATACTATGGAAGGATACTCGATCACTAGACCACCTTTGTTTAATAATATCCCTTTTGATTTCTGGAAAACTCGCATGTCTACTTTTCTACAATCACTTGACTATCGCATGTGGATGTTAGTTCATGATGGTTATACTGAACCTACTAGGATTGTGGAAGGAATAAGAGTTCAAACACGTTTTGCAAACTAGACTGTAGAAGAATGTGAATTAGCTCAACTAAATGCTAAGTGTTTGAATAGTTTATTTTGTGCTTTAAAGTCAGAAGATTACATGCGTGTGTCTACTTGTAAATCAGAAAAGCAAATTTGGGATAGGCTTTGCATCACATATGAAGGCACGAATGAAGTGAAGCAAACTAGATTGAATATTCTCTTGCACGACTATGAACTTTTTCGCATGAAATAGAATGAATCAATCTCTGACATGTACACTCATTTTACACATATAGCCACTTCATTACATGCATTAGGTAGGGAGTTGACAAATACAGAAAAAGTTAACAAGATATTATGTTGTTTACCTCCTGTATATGATGCAAAGATAACTGCAATAACAGAATCTAAAGATTTGAATATTTATTCTATTGACAATCTTCTTGGATCACTAATTGCTTATGAGCAATCGGTGACTCAAAGATAGATTGATACATGTGAGAAGCAAAGGGGAAGAACATTGCCTTAAAGGTGGATGACTCTGAAAGTGATCAGTCACTACCTGAGGACGAAGAGGATATTGCCCTGATGACGAGATAATTTAGAAGTTTCCTAAAAAGGAAGCAGAGAAGACGCTAGCATTGGAACAAAGATAAGTTCCAGAAGAATGTTAAGGCTTCAAATGGAGTCATTTGCTATGAGTGCAGGAAGCCAGGACACATCAAGATAGATTGCCCCAATCTCAAAGAAAATCCTAGCAAGGAGAAGACCGAGGAGAAACCAAAGGATATAAGGGGTAAAAAGAGAGTACAACGAGCTTTCTGGGCGAACTCAGCTTCAGATTCGTCAGAAATAGCACCAGAAGAGGAAGTTACCAATTTGTGCTTAATGGCTGATAATCTTGATCATTCAGATGAGGATGAGATATGTGATTTAAGCTACGAAGAATTATTTGAAGTTTCTGAACGCATACACTCTACATATAGAAAACTTAAGAAACTGCACGCTAAGTTAAATTTGGATTATATAGAGCTGCAGAAAGATTATGAGATCCTTAGGAAAGATCATGCATTAAGTGACAGCAACCACATGACTTTGTTGGATGAGTATGATGATTTAAATAAATAGCATAATCTTTTAAAATCATCAAATGTTGAACTTGAAAATAATTTTAAGACCTTTATGGATGAATCAGATTCTAGAGAGCATGAGTTGAAAATTGACAATTCAATTTTAGAAAGTGCTAATGCTTATCTTAAAGTTTAGATAAAAGCACTTAAGGAAAATAAAAATCCACCTAAACTTGAAGAGTTTCATGAATCTTACCACAAGATCATTGACTCAAGATCTAAAAAGAAAATTTTTAGGAAGAATAGGTTGGTGAATCCCTTTCCAGGGATAAAGAATTTTTCTTGTGGTAGTTTATGACATATTTCCACACCTGTACACCTAAGTATAGAACACATTTAGTGTGGAGACCTAAGGTGCATAAATCACAGCATATCATACATGCATCTGATTTAAAATTGTCAAGAGGTGAACCCAAATTTGTTTGGGTTCCCAAGACTAACGTTTGATCATTTTGTAGGAACACTCTCACACAAGACCTCGTGAGAGTATTTAGTACCTGGACAGTGGCTGCTCAAAGCATATGACTGGAGATACGAATCAATTTATATCACTGGAAGCCAAGAATGGAGGCAAGGTTACACTTGGAGATAATAATACCAAGAGAGTGGTTGGTACAAGTATAATTAGAAATTCAAAAAACTTTGTGATTGAGAATGTACTATTGGTTGAAGGTTTGAAACACAATTTATTGAGTATTAGTCAATTATGTGACAAGGGCTATCATATAAAGTTTTTACCTACAAGTTATGTTATTAGTCTAAATGAAACTGTTGTTTTGAATGGTGATAGGGTTAATAATATTTACATGCTAGATTTTAATTTTGTTAAACCATCTATTGCCTTGTGTTTGAAAACTGTATCTGATGAATCATGGTTGTAGCATAGAAGGCTTTGTCATGCTAGCATGAAAAATCTTAGGAAAATCACTCAAAAGTAATTAGTTAGAGGAGTACCCAAATTAGATTTCAGTAAAGATCACTTGTGTGATGCATGTCAACTAGGAAAATAAGTGAGACCCTCTTTCAATTCGATCAAGGAAATTAGGACTAGCAAGCCCTTAGAAATTCTTCACATGGATTTATTTGGACCTATTAGTACCTTAAGTTTAGGAGGAAAAAGATTTGTGTATGTTATTATGAATGACTATACTAGATTCACCTGGATTAAATTTTTGAATCATAAGAGTGAATCATTTGAAGAGTTTAGAGATTTTGCCACTTGGATTCAGAGGAAACTTAGTTTTGAAATAGTTAGTATCCAAAGTGATCATGGGGGAGAATTTGAAAATGAAATATTTAATGATTTTTAAAAATCTCTTAGAATTGAACACAACTTCTCAGCTCCTAGGACACCTCAATAGAATGGAGTTGTAGAAAGAAAGAACAGGATATTAGTTGAAACTGCTAGGGCCATATTGGCAGAATATTCACTTCCTAAATATTTTTGGGCTGAAGCAGTTAGTACAGTATGCTATGTATTGAATAGGGTGTATATAAGGTCTAAATTGAATAAGACACCCTATAAACTTCTTAAAGGTAGGAGTCCCAACCTCTCGCATCTACATGTTTTTGGATGTAAAGTGTTCATTCATAACAATGAAAAAAACTCTTCTAGGAAAATTTGATCCGAAATCAGATGAAGGAATCTTTCTAGGATATTCAAGTATTGGAAAATCCTATAGAGTTTTTAATAAGAGAACATTGGTAGTTGAAGAGACCACACATATTATTTTTGATGAATCTTATGATTGTAAAGGGTCTAAGTTGGATGAAGATGAGGTTGAGGTTATAACCCAAAAATTTGAAGATCAAAAAGTTAAAGAAGGGGTTGATAAAGAAGAGGAAAACCAATTGCCTAGAGAATAGAAATTTGTAAGGAGTCATCATAAAGAGTTGATTTTAGGAGAACCAAGTGAAGGAGTAAGGACTAGGCATGGTTTGAGAAAAGAAGTAAATCATTCAGCGTTCATTTCAATGATTGAACCCACTAATATAGAACAAGCACTTTTAGATGAATTTTAGATTTTGGCTATGCAAGAGGAGTTGAATCAGTTCAAGAGGAATGATGTTTGGGAGTTAATTGAAAAGCCAAAAGATTAAAGTATAGTTGGGACTAAGTGGGTGTTCAAAAATAAGATGAATGATTCAGGAGTAGTTGTGAGAAATAAGGCTAGATTAATAGCTAAGGGGTATAATCAAATTAAAGGAATTGATTTTGAAGAGACTTTTGCCCCTGTAGCAAGACTTGAAGCAATAAGAGTTTTGTTAGCCTTTGTCTGTTTTAAAGATTTTAAATTGTACCAAATGATGTTAAAAGTGCCTTCTTAAATGAGGTGATAGAAGAGGATGTTTATGTTGAGCAACCTCTAGGCTTTGAAAATTCTAAATTCCCTAATCATGTTTTCAAATTGTAAAAGAAATTATATGGACTAAAATAGGCACCTAGAGCATGGTATGAGAGGTTGAGCACTTTCTTATTAAACAGATCATTTGTTAAAGGAAGTGTGGATACCACTCTGTTTTTGAAAAGAATTGGAAAAGATATACTCATTGTTCAAATATATGTGGATGACATCATTTTTGGATCAACTGATAAAGCTTTATGTGATGAATTTTCAAAGACAATGAGTAGTGAATTTGAGATGAGTTTAATGGGTGATTTGAGTTATTTTCTTGGCTTTAGCATAAAGCAAAATGAGGAAGGAACCTTTCTTTGTCAATCTAAATATGTTAAGGAAATCTTCAAAAAGTATGAAATGGATAATGCTAAACCAGTAACTACACCCATGAGTTCCTCAGTCCTATTAGATAAGGATCATAAGAGAAAATCTGTTGATCAAAAGAAGTTTAGAGAATAATTGGATCTTTGCTTTATTTGACTACTAGCAGACCTGACATCATGTTTAGTGTTTGCTTATGTGTTAGATTTCAAGCTGATCAAAAGAATCACATTTGACAGCAGTAAAAAGGATCTTAAGATATCTTTTGGGAACTCAAAATTTAGGAATTTGGTATCCTAAGAACAGTTCTTCTTTTGAAATTATTGGATACTCAGATTCAGATTTTGCAGGCTATAGGGTGGATAGAAAAAGTACTTCTGGGACATGTCAATTCATTGAAAATTCATTAGTATCTTGGTCCAGTAGAAAATAAAATTCAGTATCACTTTCTACAACTGAAGTAGAATATATTACCTTAGGGAGTTGTGTAGCACAGGTGCTTTGGTTGAAACAACAATTGAGTGACTTAGGATTTGTAGTTGGCACCATTCCAATCTTTTGTGATAACACAAGTGCTATTTGTATTTCAAAGAATCATATTCAACATTCTATAACCAAGCATATTTATATAAGGCATCATTTTATAAGAGATCATGTAGCGAAAGGGAAAATTAAACTACATCTTGTCGCTACTAAAGATCAACTTGCAGATATTTTCACAAAACCTTTAGCCTTTGACACATTTAGCATGTTAAAGATAAGGCTAGGAGTGATAGATATTAATGGTTGATTGAAAATTCTGCAAATATACTTTTATCTGTATTTGTTGGTTTGTTCATTGGATGTGTTTTTATTTTCTAGTGTTTTATATTTTTTTAAAAAAAAAGAAAGAAAAGAAAAGGAAAAATCAAAAATTTCTATTGTGTTTTTGTTCTTGATTGAATGTTGAAAGCATGTAAGATTAAAGAGATGGGAGTTTATTGTGTCTATTTGTACTGTACGATATTATATCATACTGTATGATTACATCATCATACATATACTTCGTCTGTATGAATTAGGAGGAAGCACGGTTAGTATGAGTTATTATTGGTGATCGTACGTACGAATACGTCATTCGTCTGTTTGATCCACATGTCGTTTCGCATGAGGGATGAACTTAACCGTCACCTGAACGACCTTTAATTTTCTGATTGTCCCGGACGAACACGTCATCTTCTGTACGATCAGGAAGTCAAAAAGCCTATATGAAAGGACGCCTCGGGACGAGCAGTTTACAAAAAACCGTTTCATTTTGACTGCTTTCGTTCGTCCCGGACGAACTTTTATTCGTCCCGGACGAAAACATTTTCGTATTGTATGAAATGGATTCGTACTGTACGATTTCAAGCTTTTTTTATATAAAGGCGGGTCATTTTCTTTCATTTCACTTTCTATCTAGAACCTTTTAGAGCCTTGAGAGAAGATGTCGGGCAATAGAAAAAGAGCACGGGTTGCTAGGGGTCCTGCGTCTAGAAGGAATTGGGATGAGAACTTTCTAAGTGAGGAGAATGAGGAAGCATATCTTAGGTATGTTGCATCTAAGGTTACTCATTCCCGCATACTATTACAGGAAAATATTCACTTTACTGTTATGCCCCTTTTTGACTCCACCCAATTATCTTTTCTGTTAACTTTAATCTATACTTATAACAAGGATCTATTTCATGTCTTCCTCGCCAACATGACTTTTAATGAAGATCACTTTATCATTTTCTCATTTGTCCTTAAGCAAAAAGTAGTGATAACCAAGGAGGATCTAGGAGAATATCTTCATATGAGAACCTATGGGACTAGGGCTCACTCCTTCTCCACTAGACCAGAAAATGGTTGGTCGGAAGTAAACCAAGTTCTTAGAAGTTTAACCACACCCAACTATATTTCCCAGGTAGATTCCTAGAACCAAAATGCACGAATCATTCAGCATGTGCTTAGGACATCTATCATTCCTAAAGTAGGAGATCGGATTAATATGACCCCACTTCTTTCTTCAATCACTTTTCTTATTATGACTGGCCAACCTATAAATGAAGCCCAATTAATCTTAGACTACATCTACTATCTTTCTAATATTGGTATGGCTAGTGTGAAAAGGAAGAAAAATATTGCTTTAGGACATGTTGTGTGCTACATCCTAGAGAAGAAATACAACCTGATTCATCCTTCTGGTCCTTCTGAACTCCCACTGTACTTCACTGACGCTTCCTTTTGAGCGTTATTTGGGAAAGAAGGTATTACTGATAGCTCAGTGATGAGCCTCCTTCTGCTTCTGCTCCTTCAGCTGCACCCTCAACTGCATCTGGACCATCTCAAGATTTCTATCAAAATATGGTCCAACGTTTTGAGAGAATGGATCAAAGGTTTAATGACATGGAGGCGCATCTGAAGAGACAAGATGATCAGTACAACATGGATAAAGTCTGGGTTAGCGATCAGTTTGATACTGTAAATACTAATATTGCTACGCTAAACAGCTATTTTGCGCTGTTTGGCCATCAGCCACCTCCTCCGGATTAGGGTCCCTCTGAGTTTTAGTATTTCTTCTGTTTGGCTTGGTTGGATGTGTTTGTAGTTTTTCTTTGCTGTTCTTTGTTATGTATTTGTTTGTTAATGAGTTGTGTGAGGGATTTAGCAAGTTTATCTTTTTCCTATGTGCTGCACTTGAAACTTGCTATTGTTGTTATCGTATCAGTTGTTCTATGATGTATCTTGAATCATTTTGAATGAACAATATTGTAGTGTTTTTGTGCATATCTTTTGTGTATTTTAACTAGAAATTTTTTCATACACTAACTCACCTGACCGTAGTTGATCAGATTTCTAAAATGTGAATAGAAAATTTATTACAATAAAAACTCTGTGCATAAAATTAAATTCTCAAAATATTTAGATTTCATTATGATTTGGTGTTAGATTAGCAGATCTTAATTTAGCCTATTTTAGACTTGCATTACTTAGCCTAAATCATTGTATAATTGATGTCTTAATATTACTTATAATTTTATATCAAAGTGTTCATTATTGTAAAAGTGATCAAGAGATAGTATTGTTGGAAAGAATCTTACATTCAAAGCAAAGCTTGAAAAGATGCACAAAATATGTCATACAGTAAAAGATGCGCAATGTCGCCAAATGAAACACACAAAGTGTGTTATCCCATAAAAGATGCACAATGTCGTCAAATTTGACAAGAGGCACAAAATTAGCCCAAATTATAAAAAAGATGCGCAATGTCGCCAATTGTTCTTTCCTTTAACATCTTCTCCAAATTCACCAATCAATGATTGTCACTTTTGATTTAGAATTTTTGGTAATCTTATTTCATCTTCTGTGCAATTGTTGTGGTTACTTAATCTGTCTAATACATTAATATCATAGATCAACTTTTCTTCTCCTCATTATTGTATGCAATCTAAATCTTTTTAAGTTTTTACTTGTTGCATGTGAATTTTAAATTGTAGTCAATCTTTCTTTAACATTTTTTAAATCCTCAACTCTTTTGAGTATCTTCCCTTTTTGTTGTTATCAAAAAGGGGAGTGTTGTATTGTTTGTGTTGTATTGTATTTTTATGTGTTGTATTGTTTGTGTTGTATTGTATTTTCATGTGTTATATTGTTTGTGGTGTATTGTATTTTGTTGTGTTGTATTATTTGTGGTGTATTGTATTTTCTTGTGTGTGTATTTATTTTTACCTTGTGTGTGTATTTACTTTTACATTTTCTACTCTTCCCTTGTGTATTCCGTGTTAGATCCTCTAACCTCTTATTCCCTTGTGTCATTTAGGGTTTAGGGGGAGCTTAGGAGATCAATTTTTTAGGGGGAGCGTATATTTAGGGACGAAAGTGAGAGCTTAGGAGACATTTTTATTTTCCAAACAATAATTATTTTGTCATCATCAAAAAGGGGGAGATTGTTATGATTTGGGTACATTTATTTGTTCAAGAAAATTCTAATCCAAGTTGTGTTTTTGATGATTACAAAAGTTTATTGTTTGTTTTATTCTTCTCCTAACAATTATTTGAGTTCTGTTGTGTGTACTAAAGTATTTTTTAGGAAATTCACACACCAGATTATGAAGACTTCAAGTTCACTTGTCTATTGTAAATGAAGTCAATAAATTTTCTTTTTCTTGAGTCTGAGAGAGTGTGATTGTAAGTTGGATAACTGTGCACACACACACAATGAGGGAGTAATAAGTTAAAATTTTTTAAACTGATCGTACAGTACGATTTGATATCGTACGGGACGATCTGTATAATATGTCCTCCAGAAAGAACTCATCTGCCAAGAAAATTTTTCTAAGGCATGTTCGTACAGTACAAATACTATTCATACATGAGTTTTTGCTGTACGAACTGCTCAAAATTGGGTTCATCCAAGGGTTCGTACGGGATGAACTGATCGGACGAAGCGCTCTGTTCGATTCGTCCAAGGGTTCATACGGGACGAACTGATCAGACGAAGCGCTCTGTTCAATTCGTCCAAGGGTTCGTACGGGATGAACTGATCGGACGAAGCGCTCTGTTCGATTCATCCAAGGGTTTGTACGGGACGAACTGATCGGACGAAGCGCTCTGTTCGATTCGTCCAGGGGTTCGTACGGGACGATATGTTCGTACGAAGCTCTCTGTTTGAATTGTCTCATTGTTCGTACGGGATGGATTGTTCAATATTTTAAACTATTCGTACAGTACGATCGTTGATCGTACGGGACGATTGGCACGGACTAAACTTGAAAATTCAATTTTTGGACGATTTTTCCAGTCTCAAGTATATAAATGACTCAAAACTGACTGAAGGAAAGATCCTTCTGCGAAAATTCTTTTGGGAAGTGAAAGGAGAGGGATTGGGAGAGTGTTTGGGAGTGAGTATTGAGAGATCTTTCAAGAGAGAATTGTGAGGGGATTCACAAGGTTATCCAATTGAGAGGATTTCTTTTACTTATTCTTCAAGCATCTTCCTAGTTCCTTGAAGACTTTTGCAAGAGCATTGTTCGAGAGGATTCCAGTTCTCTGCCGCACTTGGAGAGTGAAAAGGATGACAGTTGTCTGCCACACTTGGAGAGTGAACAGGATGACGGTTCTCTGGAGCACTTGGAGAGTGAAAAGGACGATGATTCTCTGCCATACTTAGAGAGTGAAAAGGATGACGGTTCTCTGCCGCACTTGAAGGGTGAAAAGGACGATGGTTCTTTACCGCACTGGGGTTTATGGAAGGGAGTTTGTAAAGGCTTCTCCGCCTTGCTGTGGGGGCAAAAGGAGAGTCACTTGAGTTTAGTGCAATACCTAGAGAAGGAGTCTCTAGGGAGTGGATGTAGGTTGTGTTTGATCGAACCACTATAAATTCTGATATTTTCTGTTCACTGTTTATTTTCTACATTTTTATTTTTCTACAGTTTATTTTCTTTGTGGTTGAATTTCTGTGTTGAACGAAAGAGCAAAAATTATTTCTGTTTGTACTGTATGAAATTCTATCGTACTGCACGATTAGCTTTAAATTTTCCAAAATATCAAGAGTAATTTTTAAAAGGACCAATTCACCCCCCCTCTTGGTTAGCCTAGGGACGTGAGCAATAGGTCTAACAACCTATTCGCGCTTTCAATATGGTATTCGTTGGAATGTTAATATTTTGAACTTCATTCTTAGTGGTGATATTCCCACTGAAATGTCTTATACCCAAAGGTGTAAATTTTTGAATGATGCTTAATTCTATTTTTGGGATGAGCCACTCTTGTTTAGGAGGTGTAAAAACCAAATCATTTTGTGATGTATTCTGGAAAATGAAATGGAATCTATCATTAGGCATTGTCATGACTCTAAGTATGGAGGTGATTTTGGAGGTTTTAGAATTGCTTCTAAGATCTTATAATATAAATTTTATTGGCCTACCCTATTTAAGGATGCAAATAAATTTGCAAAGAAATGTGATCGGTCTTAGAGGGTAGGTAATATTACTAGAATAAATGAAATGTCTCTTATCATTATGTTAAAAGTTAATATTTTTATGGTTGCTGATTAGATTTTATGGGACCTTTTGTACAATCTTTTAGAAAACAATATATTTTGATAGTAAATGTTTATATCTCCAAGTGGAGAAAAGATTAATACAGCTAAATGAGTTGGATGAATTTAGACATGAGGATTATGAGAATGCGAAGATGTATAAAATTAAGAATTGGCATGATCAAAAGCATCTTAGGAAGGAATTTAAGCCTAGATGGGATATTATATTATATAGTTCAAGATTGAAATTATTTCTAAGAAAATTGAGATCCAAATGGCCACGACCATTCACTATAGTCAAAATCTATCCTTATGGAGCTGTTGATATTCACAACCATAAAACTAACATGATTTTCAAAGTTAATGGTCAGAGGTTAAAACCCTATATAGGAGGAGATGTTGATCACTTTAGAAGCGTTATAGAGCTATCTCATATTGAGTAAGATTCTAGCATAGTTTGGTTGAAGACTATAAACTTAGTGTTGTTTGGGAGGCAACCCAATTGATCTCGTTATTTGATGTTAGGGAGTTATGTGATTAGTTTTTTTATTGATCTTAAAAAATGTTGTGATTTGATAAGTGCTTTGGTGTATCTTATGTGTGTGTGTTGAGCATATTATGAGCATTAAAAATGAATTTAAAATTCAGTGTAGCGCCTCAATGCACTACCTTAAGTGCCGCATCGCTATGTCAATTATTAAAATAATTAATTTAATCCATCACACCATAGCACTTGAGAGATCTAGCATCACAGAGCTAAATCTCCCTTTAGAGTGATGTAGTACTACTCCTTTAGCACCACGACATTAAGCTCTCCAATCATTCTATCGAATTGAGTGCCACAAAGCCACCCATGCAGCATCATAGTGCTTGGTCAAATATTAAATAGGGTAAATTAAGCATGTTAGCAATAGTTGCTTGGAGCACTACACTGTTGCCACGTGTTGAGCATTACGAAGGTCTCACAATAAAAAAGCCTGCAATTCCAATTCCGAAGAGTAGCGCCACAATGCTACATGTCTCTAATATCGTAGTGCTTGTACCTGATAGATTTGATTGAACATCATAGTACTACTCAAGAAAACATTGCAGCACTATCCAAATTATAAATAGGATAGAGGATAAATTTTATTTTCATCTCCATTCATGTTCCCTTGAGTTTTAGAGCTTTAGAGATTTATGTCTTAATTTCCATGTTTAGATTTCACTAAGTTAGAGATGGCCCCAAAACTCACCATTTGTAGGAAGAGGGGAGGCTCCACACCCTATGAAGCTCATAGGTTTGTTAGTGGGCCATCGAAGAGTGGTTCAATAACCTGGCAGGAAAGTCTATCATCCCAAAGAGAGGATTTGATAACCTTGGGGGGATTATCCAAGGTCAAATTATAGATCATAGTTGGGACTTCACCTTGCCAATGTTATTATTATCTATGGATTCTTCTCCAATGTGAAGAAGCCCCAAAATGAGTACATTTTCATCTAGGGTAAGTGGGTTCTTTTCACTCCTATTGCTATTAACTAAGTCTTCCAAACCCCTAATTTCCAATTTAAAGAGGATGAATATTTAAATTTCTTTACCACTTCCATAAACTACAAGGAAATTATCAGGTTCCTTATATGGTAGGATTGAATGCCCAGTGAAAGAGGAGAGAGGGTAAAATAATTAATTTTCCTACTTTCACCCTCACCCAAAAATCTAACGCTTGGCATTACTTCATATTTGTGAATTTAATGCCAATAAAAAATATTAGTGAGGTAACCAAATAAAGGACTATTTTAAACTATTGTATTCAAAAGGATATTACTATGGATTTTGGTAAAATTATTTTTCAGTCTATCTAATATAAGCTTTGGGGGTTAACTTCCATGGGCTTAGAGCATCACATAAATTTGTGAATTTTGTGTGTCAGCTAAGGTAATGGGAAACCCATGGGAGGAGCAGGTAATTCTTGCTTCTGCTATAATTAGATCTAAGATCATGCCCTTCAAAATCATCATGACATAGCATGGTGAGGGATCTGGCCATTTGAACCACCATGCAATAACAGAGTAAAGATCCTAGGATACTAGAAGATTATGTGACAAACTTGTGGGATAGATTTGATTAGATTAAGATTTTTGTTAATCACCTCAAGCAATAGATAAGTGGTTAGAACATGGGATATATATATGCTACAACCAAATGATGCTCCAGCACCAACAACATTATTTATATTAGGCTGACTATAATGTAGCTCTGATAGGCATGTTTAAGAGCTATGAAATTGACTCGCACTATCAGAAAAACTTGTTTCCTAGCCCACCCCCCTTTACAATATATCCAAGAGTATGACCCTTAGTAGCACCTTTGACAAAAACACTGAAAGAAGAGAAGAAGAAGAAGAAGAAGAAGAAGAAGAAGAAGGAGATGAAGACGAGAGGGAGATCCCTACTATTGGCCTAGTAACTTTTTACCTTTTATTTTTAATTTTTATTGTTCTTAATACTTTTATTTTATTTTGTTAGTGTTTTTATTTTTAGTTTCTTTGTTTTACTTATTTTGTATTATCCCTTTATTATCAACTTTTGTAATTTCTTATTTTTATTGCTTTTGTAGTTTTTTTAAATTTCCTACACTATTTTTTTTTAGATTTTTATAAATAGGAACAAATTAATGAAATTAAATTTCTCCAAATTTTGAATTATTACTTATCTTATTATTGCACTTTTTGTTTCAGTTATGACTTTTGGAAATTTCAAATATATAATCTTTAGGTATTTAATAGTACACAACTTGCAAAATATCTCTAATAAAATAGTTACAAAATAACAACTAAACTTTTCATTTAAAAAATTAGGAATTTTGGTTAAGTAAATTTCTAAAACTCAGTTAAGCATTTGATTACTTATGATGGAATATTGAATTTTAGGATTAATGTAGTTTAAACCTTTAGATTAATCTTAAATCATCTGAAGGAAAGTAACAGGGGAATTATGAAACCTTTACCAAATTTTATATTAGTATGTTGTGTGGAGGCAAGAGATAGGTATTCAACACCAAATAAGGAATTTTAGCAAATACAAAAATATAAAAATAAAAAATATTGAAAAAAGTTAAAGTATTGAATATCAAAAATTTGTGTTGCAATGTTTAGCCCTGCTTAAAAATAATAAGTGGATGCAATAAATAGGCATTCAAAATCATTATTAGGTACTTTGCTAAATAAATAAAGGAAGAGAAATTAAAATCATTAAATAACTGAATATGAAAAAATTATACCTACAATATCAAGCCTTACATAATTGGATAATACAAAATATTGAATATCAAAAATTTGTTGTACCCTGGTGTATGCTTTTTGGTGATGATATTCTTCTTGTTGATAAGACTAGAGAGGGAGTTGAAGGTAAACTTGAATTATGGAGGCCAACCTTAAAGTCTAAAGGCTTTCGTTTGAGTAGATCTAAAATTGAATATATGGAATGTAATTTTAGTAATAATAGTTCTAGTGGAGGGATTGTGACTTTGGGTGATCTAGTCATTAATAAGAGTACATGTTTTATATATCTTGGTTCTATTATTCAGAGTGATGGTGAAATAGATGGGGATATTATTAGTAGAATTCAAGTTGGATGGTTGAAGTGGAGGAATGCATCGGGCTTGTTGTGTGATAAAAAAATCCCCCTCAAACTTAAGGGAAAATTCTATAAGATGGTGGTTAGACCTGCAATGCTTTATGGTGCAGAATGTTGGCCATTAAAAGAGAAGCATAATATTAAGTTAAGCGTTGCAGAGATGAGGATGCTCAGGTGGATGAGTGGCTTTACTCTTAGAGACGGGATACGAAACGAGCATATACGTGAAAAGGTTGGAGTATCTTCAATGGAAGATAAGATTAGAGAGAGTTGCCTTAGATGGTGTGGTCACATAAAATGGCGATCTTTTGATGACCTGGTTAGGAAAGTAGATGTATTAGATTTAACTTATGTTAAGAAGGGTAGAGATAGACCTATTAGAAAATATTAGAAATGACCTTTTCTTATTAGATTTAAATGAGAATTTAACTTTTAATAGGGCACAATGGAGAAAAAGGATTCATGTAGCCGACCCCACATAGTGGGATAAAGGCTTGTTGTTGTTGTTGTTGTAATATCAAGCCCTACCTCTATAATTATAAAAGAAACTATTTGAATCCTAATACTTAAACAAAGCTAATAGGATGATTTGAGGATCAACTGAATAAATAATTTCATTAATTCCTACCAATTCAATAAACCTATGTAAGCTAGTAAAAATTATTCACCTACAAGAGTTTATCTTAGAAAGAATATTAATTTAAAATGAGGGATCAATATGCTATGTTTTATTGGAATATCCTCCAACTTATGTATCATATAAATACTTAGATTAATATTTTTTAAAAAACTTAGACTCAGTGCAAAAAAATAATTTTTATCCCAATACAATTTAAATAACTTGAGGACAAGTAATAACTTAAAGTATGGAAGAATTCAATAAGCAAAAACTTGGCCATTCCAAATTACCTTTATTATGTTATTTTTGCTTGTAATCCTTGTGTTTTGTGTAAAAAAAATGTTAAAAAATCATGAAAGTTGGCCTAGCACCTCAAATGTAATGCCAGACTCATTTCAGTGCTACAGTGCAACACCTTCAGCACCTCAACGGAGAGCTTACCAAAATTCTACTGGAGAGATTAGCACCAAAGCACTATTAGTTCAACACTGCAATGCCAGATCGAAGTGTCATAGTGCCAAATTGCTAAGTGCCACAATAGGAGTCAGTTGGACTAGTGAATCAAAGTGATTATTGGTGAACCGGTGTATCGATTTAGTAGTGCCGTAACGCTACCAAGCTAGCATGTAATGCTATCAAGCTATCATAATGCTCTTTCAGTTAATTTATAAAATTATAACTAGTAACCTTAGACTTCTTGTTTAGAGGTTCACACATTATGGAGACATTTTGTGTGAGTGTGTGTGAGTATGTTGGTTGTCTTGGGGAGAGTTTAGCTTCTGTTATGGTATATGGAGTCTTGTATTGGAGTAGAGCAAAGTGGAGAAGTGCTAAGGGATTGTAATTCAAATTTTGGATCATTTCTAAACTTGGTTTTACTTTTTTTTTATCTTGTTATTTTGTGTTTGTTAGTCTATAACTTGTTTAACACTCAGTGAAATAAAATGTATGCTTTATCTTTTATGTGTAACAATGCCTCTATGTGTAGCTAAACAAATTTTCTAAATCTATAATGATTTGAAAGTCATGTATTGCTTAGAGTACGCTTTATTTTTAATATATCCATGTTGTTTTTAACTTCTTCATGCTTCAATTGATGTAAGTATTATACCTTAAATAAATTAAAAGCTTAGTGTGATCTAGAGCCTCCATGATGGAATAAAAGAGCAATTAGAGAACTTAGAACACAGTCCATACATGCATAGACATATGGTGGTTAGGGTTATGTGGTCTTAAGGAGGTAGAAGAGATGTAGTTTGGTAGGATCCTAACTAAAACTCCAATGAGCTTGATAGAGATGACGAGCTCTGTTGCCCTGATCCATAGCAATACTAGGTAGTAAACATCTCTAAAGATATCATGTTCTTTTGAAAAATCATAGGTTCAAAACTTCTAAACTTAGTAATTTTTCTTTCTGCAATTTGAAGCTCTCTACTTTTAATCTGCATACCCATATTAAATCATTCAACTAGATAAATTTAGTAGTTCAGTAGTAGTAGTAAAGTGAATGTACGATATTTCTAGTTCCTAGAATCTACACTTTTTGCATTATTATATTTCTTGATACAACATGTGCATTTGCATTAAAATAGGACTTACATAGTAAAAATTAAACTTCCATTAGAAAATTGAGTTGTGTGTGTAAGCATAAAGCAGCAGCTGAAATAGCCCTGTGTGTAGTTTGTGTGTTGTCAAGTTTTAACCCCATAAGAAAGGATAAGCTATCATATTCAAGAGTTGCCCCTATGTGAGAGAACCTTAAGGAGTTTTATATTTGGAATTATTAGAATTCTTGAAATTTAAAATCCATTCACTATTAAGAATTTCCTTTAAATTTAAAACTGATGATATGTGAAGTGCGGATACATATAAATAGGACACCAAACTTGAATACAACAACCAACAATTATATTAACTTAAAATATAAAGACTAATAATTGGGTTGAAAAGAAAATTTAAATATACGCTAAAAGTATCATTTTGAACTTTCATGCTTCAAGGTTCCATAAAAGAGATGAAATGTTTCTTTCACCTAAGTCATCGATCTTCATAAGTTGCTCGAGGATTGGTGAATTTTGGCCTTTCCTACTAGATGATCTTCTCACATTAGTGTTTGTTCCATGGGGCGGGAGGGGGGAGCAATAGTCTTTTCTTATTTGAATCAATAATTATAGGCCAATTTTTTGCAAAGGTAGCTAAATCCCATTTTGAATTTTAATTTAGAATATTTTTTAGGTAAATTCTCTTCAAAAGAAATAAACTTACTATTGTGTTTTTGGAAGAGCCTTCCTTATGGGCTTCACTTTTACTTCAACTCTTAAAATTCCATCAAATTGGTTTTGCTTCAATAACTTTAAATTTGAAGCTTATGAATTTAGCAATGTAAGGCCTTATCCCACCATACATGTCTTGCTATAAGAAGTATGTAATGTAGTATGGATTAGAATAGGAGAAGCATAATAATAGTCTTTTCTTATTTGCATCAATAATTATAGGCCATAGGCCAATTTTTGGTAGAGGTAGCTAAATCCCATTTTTAATTTTAATTTAGAATATTTTTGAGGCAAATTCTCTTCAAAATAAATAAACTTACTATTCTTTTTGGAAGAGCCTTCCTTATGGGCTTGACTTTTAGTTCAACTCTTAAAATTCCATCAAATTGGTTTTGCTTCAATAACTTTAAATTTGAAGCTTATGAATTTAGGAATATAAGGCCTTATCCCACCATACATGTCTAGCTATAAGAAATATGTAATGTAGTATGGTTTAGAATAGGAAAATGATAGCAAAATTTTGATTTGGTGAAAGTTTTATTTAGGAGACTTACAGTTTGATTTTTTGAGAATTTCAATAACCATACTTAACCAAGTTAGACTTGATAAGAGGTTCAAAGTTCATAACTTGGGGAAAATTATAAATGATTTTCTATAATGGATTCAAAAATTAAAATAAAATTATGAAAAATTATCTAATTTCCCAAAGATTTTTCCTATATAATTAGAAAAGAGCATTAGTGTTTTCTTATTTTCATCAATAATATATAGGCCTTTTCTTGGCAGAAGTAGCTAAATCCTTTTTTTTTTAATTTAGAATATTTTTGAGGTAAATTCCCTTCACAAGAAATAAACTTACTATTTTCTTTATGGCAGAGCCTTCTTTATGGGCTTGGCTTTTATTTCAACTCTTGAAATTCCATCAAATTGGCTTTGCTTCAATAACTTTTAAAATTTAAGCTTATGAATTTTGCAGAATAAGGCCTTATCCCACCATACATATCCATTTATAAGAAATATGTAACATAGTATGGGTTAGAACAAGAAAAGGATAACATATTTTGATTTGGGGGAAGTTTTATTTTGGAGATTTAAAGTTTAATCATTTAAGAATTTCAGAACCATACTAAACCAATTTAGGCTAGATAAGAGGTTCAAAGTTCATAACTTGGGGAAAATAATAAATGATATTCTATAATGGATTCAAAAATTAAAATAAAATTTAGAAAAAAATTATCTAATTTCCTAAAGATTTTTCCTATCTAATATGGGTAAGATATGATTTATTTTATTATGAGGTGCAAGTTCTCCATAAAGGCAAGCCTTTATGATTAATTGTATTTCATGAAAAGTAATCTCTTAAGAGGACTCTTGATCAAAGTAGTGGTAAATGTTTCTATGATTTTAAAGTTTTTTAAAAGATTGTACTTATAAAATTTCAATGGGGGATGGTTCAATTTAGAATAGTTATTTCCAAGAAGTCATAAAAAGAAGAGTAGAGAGCACTAAATTCTAATGAGCTCAAAAGCACTCCAACCTATCCTATATTGATCTTTAGGATTTTGAAGTTTGAATCTACTATTTAAATTATTTTTTATTTGAATTTAAGACTTACATCATATCAACGCAAAATTTATAAAAGACCCATATTATGAGGACTTTATAATGTAGCAAATAAGAAACTATCATCCTCAAATCCTACAATTAAGGTAAAAAACTATAAAAAGTAGTAACTTGAACCTAAGTCTAATGAAATGTAAGGAACTTAATAATTTTCACCCCATAAAGGGTATAAGGCTACCTATCTCTTCAAGGCTTATAATATTGTTAAGAAAGGACTGCTAGCTCAATCCATCTAATCACTTTAAAATTATGATGTCAAAGTCTAAATGTAATGCCAGATAGACTAGGGTATTTTTTATTTAAGAACTAGAACTTAAAACTTAGCTACTAAAGCTTAGTAGCTCAAACATGAAAGATATGTGAATGCTTCTTCCTAATACAATGTTTTATGTTTTTCATTTAAAGGTCTTTTATTAGCTTTGGATTCCAATATTTATTTCTAGTTGGTTTCATTATTATTATTATTATTATTATTATTATTATTATTATTATTATTATTATTATTATTATTATTATTATTGTTGTTGTTGTTGTTGTTGTTGTTGTTGTTGTTATATTTCAAGGTCAAATTAACACTTATTCAAATTTTCTTTGTTGATTCCACTATGCCTCTATCGAGGTCATAGATCATACTTGATTTTAAAAAGTGAGTGTTTAACTACACTGTTAAATTAAAGATAGGGAAATATGAAAGATAACATAGCTTCTCTACATAGTAAATTTATTCTTTGAACATACATAAAAGTTAATGAACAATTAGTTTATAAAAATATATTTTCATTATTGAACATGATAAAAATGACAAACTGTTTTCTACACAAGAAATTAAAAAATAAGAGTAGAAGTTAGAGGGATAAAACTAGCATCGTCTAGGGGAGGCTACTAAAAATTGAATAGGATCATATCTGGTCCCTCTATCAACACTTTCAATATTACCCTTCTCTCTCACACGCCTCAGCACATAATAAAATAAGAAATAAAACACACTCTCACTGTCCACACTCTCTCATAATATGCCCTCTTATGTGACATCCTAGAATATAATTTAGAAGAATTATTCTTTTTATCTCTTTTAATATCAATACTAGAGCTATCTCTTTTCTTTTATCAATATAAATACCAATGAAAATAAAACCATCAATTAAAACATCAATATATACATTTGTATTCATTTGATAAAAAACCATGTACACTATTCAAGATCTATATAATTATATCTCAACTACTCTATCTTAAGTATAAAAAATAGCTAAAATAATAAAAACCTAAACCTAAAGGATCATGGTCAATCTCACACTCCTACTCTTTTGCACTGACCTAAAATTATTTAACCATATATAATGAGCTCAAGAGCCCAGCGGGTCAACCAATCTTATAATTGAATTCAAAGTACGATTAAGAAGTAGTATGCATGTTAACAATAAAATCATAACAGTCACATTCATATGATCATGAATCAATACAGAAATAGAAAAACTCACATGCGATAATAGTAAGGCATCGGTAGAGTCTGTAGGCAGTAAAACACTATAGTAGAGGACCAATAAAATAATCTAGTAGAATAATATAATGAAGAATAAATAAAATTTGAAACTTAGTAGCCCACTAAATGGGTAAATAGTATTAGTAACAATATTAGAAAAATAATATTTGAATCAATTTTTCCAGTATAACAATAGAGTAGTATAATAATAATAGTAGTAACAGTAGATTTGTACATTGACAGTAAATCAAGATAATATCAATAAATTTGTACAATAGTAGTAATCATTATAGTAACACACTAAATAAGTATGAAATCTTGGTTTAATCGGTGTTTTTTAGTAAGTAGTAGTTCGTATCGGTATCCCATTAGCTCAGTAAATAGAGTTGTCACTCTTTGCCCGTCAGTACAATAATTATCTCCTCATAACTCCCAATCAGTGAATCACATTAGAAGATGATAACACCAAATTATAGTATTTAAAGGAAAGCCCATTAGCCCACCATCATGTATAGGTCAATCAGTCTCCAGTTGACACCAGTGAATAACTAATCTTTTCTTATTTTCTCTCTAACACACACATTATTATTATAATTTTATAACAGTAATAGTGACCAGCTATTACTCAACCACATGCTCACATTCTTTCTCAATGCACTATAATAAATAAAACATAATTGAGCTCAATTCAAAAAATATCAAAATATCCTAACAGTAGGCAACAGAAAACCCTTCTAAGCACAAATTCATATTTTCAAAAAATTAACCAAATTTTTAGAGATCAAGTATACTAATATTCTAAAACTTTAATTGAACTATAACATTATTTTTAAATGACAAAATAAATTTTTGAATTAAAAAAATTGCTACTTTTTCAATATCATCTAGCAAAAAATCTCAAATAAATACTCAAAATATTCATAATCTCAATCTCTATAACATATAAAAAGTTATGCATTGAAAGTTTTTCCAATACAAAATTATCCCTACTTTTTGATAACATGAATACAGATTTAATCAAAAAATCTAAAAATACTACATTATTAAAATTAAAATTAGGATAATGGTTTCTTACAATGAGACAAGCAAATTTTCCAATAAGATCGACTGATAAAAATCGCTCTACGGCCTCTCACTCCTAGGTTTCTTTTTCTCTCTCCTTCTCTCCTCACTTTTCTCTCTAATTTTTGCTAATTTCTCTATGTTAAAATGCATGTGAATGAAAATTAAATAGGAAAATGGCTTTCGATATTATAATAAAATAACTAAGGGTAATTTAGTAAGTATTCCAATTGTTTAGTTTTTAGTGCAAAATCTTTATAAAGCCTTTTATATATTCAAATTCAGAGCTTCAAAATTATTAAAAAATATCTATAAAATAGCCTAGAATGTTTAGAAAACTGTGGTAAAATAGGTTTACAGAACAGACATCTAACGGTCTCAAAAACCCCACTTATACCGACATGTATCAATTTCTTAAGGAGTTGCACCAATGCTAAAAAATTATAAAAATATTAGTGTAATTAAATCACTATAATATCTATGTTATCATGAAGATGATTTATATTTTGGACTTATAATGACTCTTAAAAAAATTTATTTGACTAGGTTAAAATGTATGTTATTATAATCTATCCATCTTAAAAAAATATCATCTACGGCATTTTCCTTAAGGATTCGAACACAAAATCAATATAAATAAATTTATACGATCAAAACTTAAATCAAAACTCGTCAAAAAAGCATACAGTCTTGTAGTTCATTCAATCATATAGGATTTAATATTTATAATATATTATGTTATACAATCATTTAAAATAAACTTCTTACCGATAAAATTGTCAGTTTATTCTTTGTATTCTAGATACTATAAGTTGTACACACATGGCATCACTGGAGTAAGTGTTGTCAGTACGATCGGTGCTTCAGGACCACTATGTCTGCCACTAAAAACTCTTTTATCTACCATGTTGGTTGATCTTACACTATATGCTCTTGACCATACAGTCCTTTATCTTTCAATTTGTCTGGATTATCTTGTACCAAAATTAATCCTTCCTCCAAATCCCCTCTGAGGACAATCTGCTATCTTATGTCCTCTTATCCATAGCAAAAATATCTTCCTGTCAACAAGTAGCACTGACCTGAACGTCTCCTTCCATAACAAATATACTTACCATAGCTACCGATGCAAATCCCCTCGAATCAATCTACCTACTCTTCTTATCACTATCTCTCTCCCTTCCTGGTTCATCTCTGCTCCTCCTCCTACTAACATTATTCCTAAAGATCGCATCATATCGTGATGTCAGTACAACCAAATTAATCTCTATTAGTCTAACCAGCTCCACCAACTCCAAAAACTCCTTAATACGTAGAGGTACTAATGGATGTCTCAGCTCCCTGTTCAATCCTTACAAAAATTTGAAGCACTTTTCTTCATCAGTAGGGATCAAGTGAGGAGAAAATCTAGCTAGTGTAGTAAACTCAGCCTTATACTATATCACTATCTTGCATCCCTACTCTAACTTGATAAATGCTTCATGCATCTATCTTCGAGCTGAAGGAGGTACAAACCATATCTTAAATACTATACTGAAATCGTCCCAATTTATCTCAGTATTTATTTTCCTTTGAAATTTCACTCTCTACTATCTAAACCACCATATCTCCGCATCTCCTACAAAGAGGCACATAGCCAAAGGTACATTCCTATTCTTTAAACATTATATGCTATCAAAGATGTCAGCAGAAGAAGGAGTAGAGATCAAATAAGTAGGGATAGAGATAGAGACAATGGTAGTGAGAATAAAAGTAGATATAGTGATTGGAGGGGATATGGATAGGTAGCATCTAGTGGTAGCTATTGTGCATGTATGCATTATGGAAGGAGGCATACGGGTCAGTGCCACCTATTGACAGAGTGATATTTTTTATGCAAATTATAAAGATATAAGATAATAGACTACCTCAAAGGGGATTTGGAGGAAGGATTAATTTTGCTATAAAATAGTCCATATAGACTAAAGGATAGAGGACTACAGGATCAAGAGCTTATAGTGAAATATCTATAAACAGGGATGATGATAGAGCAGTCAGTGGTAGTCATAGCGAGACTATTGTACCATGATTGACTGCACCTACTCCAATGATACAACATATGAGCAATTTACATACATAAAAGACCGATAATAACTTGAGACTTATACTGGTAAGAAGTTTATTTTAAATGATTGCATGACATAACATATCATACATAATTGAATGACATGTGATAGAAGAGCTGCATGACTATATATATTATTTGATGAGCTTTAATTTGAGTTTTGATCGTACAAATTTTTTTATATCAATTTTTTTACCCAAATCTTTAAGGGAAATAATAGGGATGATATTTTTTCAAGCTAGGTAGATTGTAATAGCCCAAATTTTGACCCAATCAAATAAATTTTTTCAGGATTCATTATAAGTTTAAATAAAAAATTGTCTTCACTACAATATATATATTATAGTTCTTTAATTACACTAATCTTTCCCTATTTTTTAGGCATTGGTGCAAATCTTTAAGAAATTGACATCTATCGGTACAAGTGGGGTTTAGGGATTGTCAAATGTCCATTTTACAAATTGATTTCACTAAAATTTTCTAAATAAAATGTGTTATTTTATGGATACTTTTTTATAATTTTTGGAGCATAAATTTAAAAATATAAGATAATTTATACGCATTTTATATTAAAAATTAAATAAATTATATAATTATATTTATATTATATTATTATTTTATTATAATTATCTAATCCCACGTACTATTTTATTAAAAACCATTTTTATTCTCTTTAATTCAGCTTAACAAAGAAACTAGAAATAAGAATCAAGGGAACAAAGAGGCGAAGGAAAACAAAATATATGATTTGGAGGCCATAAAATGATTTTCATCAATTGACCCTATTGTGAGATTTGCTCTTCTCATTGTAAGAAATCATTACCCTATTTCTAATTTCAAATAATTTGTATATTTGGGTTTTATGCATTTTAATTTTGTCAAAAATTACAAAAGTTGTGGTATCTTAATTTTTACAAAAGTTATGATATCTTAATTTTTAGCAAACTGTCACCCCATAACTTTTGGTATTTGATTAATGTCGATAATGTGAGTATTTTGACCATAATATTATTTAATTTTACTTGGTAAAGTAGAAGTTATTGAATTTTGTATGATCTACACTAATAAATAATTGGGTACTTTTATTTGAGCATAGTGTTAATACATGTATTGAGAATGAAAATGGGTGTATAATTGGGTAATAACTAGTCACTATTATTGTTATAATAATGTGATAATAATATGTATGAAGATAAGTAAAACCTAGTTTCACTAATGTTGGTTGGAGACTGCTGACCTGTATAGCATAATGGGCTAATGGGCTTTCATTTAAATATTGTGATTAGGTGTCATCCTCTACACATTCATGTGATACTGATTCAGAGTTATAAGAAGTTATTACTTTGCCGACGGGCAAAGAGTGATGACTCTATTTTCTCAGCTAATGGTTACTAACAACTAACTTTAAATAGATTTTATTTCACTTTATACCTAGAGCTAGCAATCGAGCTGCTGATTTGTGTGCAACTTATATTGTTTTTAATAATTTTGTTTGGAAAAATGTAACTGATAGTGTGCTGCCCTCTTTTTTATCCCTTTTTAGAGAGGATAGTGATAGGATACCCCATGTCAAGGCATAGTTTTTCTTCTTGTACCTTGCTTTTATTTTGATTAATGCAATTACAATTTTAAGGAAAAATATCACCTAAACTAGGACTTCTTACTTGTTTAGTATGATTACTGAAATCAATGTTACTAATTTATCGTTACTGTACGACCTTATAATTGATGTATTGATTTATTATTACCGTACGTATTCACTATTATTGCCTTATTTTATTATTACTGCCACCAATTTTATTAATGACATTGATATTACTGTTATCAATACGATACTATTTAACATTACTAATTCACTATACTTATATTAAGTATGTGATATATTGAACACGTATTATACTAAGCATGTGACATATTGAATAGCATGTGTGAACTATTCTAGGATTTTATTTTATTGATATGATTTTGATGGTTTTGATTGAGGCTTTAGTTCAACCGATTATACGATTTCTTTATTGATTGATAGTACTGATTTATTGATTTGACACTTATACCAATTTATTAGTTTTTTCACTGTACTATTGTATTAGCTCATGTACCATATAGTTTTACTATTTACAAACTTTATTACTACTATATGTGAGCTTTATTACTTCTATACTTATTCATGATCATACAAATACTACAACTATAATTTGATGGCTGACATGCATATTACTCCTTTATCATACTTTGAGTTCAATTATAGGATTTGGTTACTTACTAGGCTCTTGAGCTCATTATATGTGGATAAAAGATTTTGATTTAGGACAAGGGAGTAGGAGTGTGAGATTGAATAAGATCCTTTAAGTTTAGGTTCTTATTATTTTAGTTATTCTTTTATACTTAGGATAGATTATTTGTGAAATGATTGTACAGATCCTGAGTAGTATGCTTGATTTTTTGAGAAATAAACACAGATGTATATATTGATGTTTAGATCAATAATTTTATTTTGTTGGTATTTATATTGATAAAAGAAATTATATACTTTAGTTATTGTATAGTTATTGTATAATATTAAGTTGTAACACCCAATAATTAGTAGTATAAAAAAATTGGTGTCGATATGATAGTGGTAACATTATAGTGTTATCAATAGTATCAAATAGTATCAGTGTCCATATAGTAATAGTAACATTCTAATATCGTTAGTAAAATTAACAGAAGTAATAATAAAATAATATAATAACATTAAATCCATATAATAATAATAATAAATTCTTACAATAATAGGATCAATGCCTCAATAACATGCATTTCAAGAGTCACATTAAACAAGTAAGAAATCCTGGCTTAATTAGTTTTTTTCCAATATTTTATAAGTATCAATAAATCATTGGCTCAGTAAATAGAGTTGTCACTTTTTGCCTGTCGGCACAGTAATCTTCTTATAAATACTAATTAATATCATGTGAATCAGTAGAGGATAACACAACTATAATATTTAAAGAAAAGCTCATCATCCTATCATCATGTACTAGTTAGTCAATCTCCAACCAATATTAATGAAACCATATTTTTACTTATTTTCCCCACACACATATTTTTATTACAATATCATAATAGTAATACTAATCATCTATCACTCAATCAATCACATTCATTTCCAATGCATTACAGTAAATAAAGCATAACTGATCTTAATTCAGATAATATCAAAATGCCCTAACCGTAGACAACAAAAAACCCTAATGAGTAAAAATTCATATTTTTAAAAATTAACTAAATTATTAGAGATTGAGTATAACAATATTCTAAAGCTTTAATTAAAGTATAACACTATATTTAGATTTCAAAATAAATTTTAGAATTGACAAAAATCACAACTTTTTTAAAATCACTTTGTGAAAAATCTCAAAATGTTCAAATCTCAATCTCTATAACATATAAAAAGTTACATGATGAAAGTATTACCAATTCAAAATTATCCTCATTTTTTATAATAAAAATACAAATTTGATCAAAAAATCTCAAAAATATTAAATTATTGAAATAAAAAAATAGGATAATAGTTCCTTATAATAAGACGAGTAAATCTCCCAGTAGGGTTGACTGACAAAAATCACTCTACAACCTTCAAGTCCTAACCTCACTTTCTCTCTCCTCACATTTCTCTCTAAATTTTGATTTTCATTCTCTATTAGCCAAATTAAGGGGAGAAAAGAAACTTTAATGGATTTGTGAGTGGACTTAGATTTTATAATAAAATAATAATATAATAATAATATAATTATATTATTTAATTAGTTTTCAATATAAAATTCTTATAAATCCTTTTTGGGTTTAAAAAATTATAAGAAAATATCCTTAAAATAGTATATTTTATTTAAATTTTTTTAGTAAAATCAGTTTGTAAAATATATAGCTAATTGTCCCAAAATTCCCACTTGTATCGATAAGTGTCAAAATTTTAAGGATTTGCACCAATGCCAAAAAAATAGAGAAAATTAGTGTAATTAAAGCACTAAAATATCTATATTATAGCAAGGACGATTGTGTTTTGGAATTATAATGACTCCTAAAAAAATTATTTGATTGGATTAAAATATAGGATATTACAATCTACCCACCTTAAAAAAATATCATCCCTGATATTTTTCTTTAGGATTCGAGCACAAAATTAATATAAACCAAATATGTATGATCAAAAATCAAATCAAATCAAAACTCATCAAAAAAATAAATATACAGTCATGCAATTCTTTATCACAATCCATTCAATTATGAATGATATGTTATGTCATACAATCATTTAAAATAAATTTCTTAGCATAGAACTCTCAAGTTATTATTGACCTTCTAGATACTTTAAGTTATACATATGTAGCATCACTAAACTAGGTGTAGCTGATAATGGTACAACAGCCTCCCTCTGACCACCACTGACTGCTTTGTCATCAGCCCTATTTATAAAACTTTCACTATAAGCTCTTGATACTATAATCCTCTATCATGCAGTTTGTCTGGATTATCCTGCACCAGAATCATTCCTTCCTTTAAATCCCCTCGGAGGATAGCCTGCAACCTTTTGTCCCTACTGTCTGCATAAAAAATATCACCCTATCAACAGGTAGCACTGACTTGTATGCCTCCTTCCATAATGAATACATGTACTGTAGCTACTAGTAGATGCTTCCAATATAGATCCCCTCAAATCAGTATATCTCCTTTTATTCTCATTAGCACTATCTCTATCTTTATCCCTGCTTTCTTCATCTCTACTCTTGCTGACATCAAACATGGAGCTCACCTCATACATGGATGTTGGTGTTGCCAAATTAATCTCTATCAATCTGGCCTACTCCACCAACTCAAAAAACTTCTGGATTCGTAGAGACACGAATGGATGGATGTCTCAGCTCCGAGTTTAACCCTTATAAAAATTTGTGACACTTTTCTTAAATAGTAGGGATCAAGCGAGGAGAGCACTTGGCCAATACAATAAACTCAGCTTTATTATGAATCACTATCTTGCTTCCCTACTCTAACTTAATAAAAGCTTCCTTCATCTGCCATCGGGTTGATGGAAGTACAAACTATATCCTAAATTTTGTAAAGAACTCATCCCCAACAATCTTAACATTGGTCCTCCCCTAAAATTTCTCTCTCTATTGGCTAACCCATCATCACTCAGCCTTTCCTTCAAAGAGGAACACCGCTAATGATACCTTTCTATTCTTAAAATAGTGCAAGCTGTCAAAAATTTTCTATATCCTCAATAACCAATCTTCTGCAACCTGAGGTCGTACAACTCCATTGAATAATGGAGGCTTCAGCTCATGAAATGTCTGTAAATGCTTATCTCCCTTTTCTTCTTTGCTCCCAGCTAACTTACTCTGTGTGTCCCCCATTACATGTGTTATAATAGTGGCCAAGTGCATAACACTGTCTAATGGCATTAGAGTTGTACTATGTTGCTCATTAGGTATATTTATGTATAAAAGATATATTCAACTATTCACCAACATAATTCAGTATGATCTGAATAATACACACATGCAATCAACTATATATGCAAAATAATGCACCTTAAACTACCCATACTACACGACATAATTAATTCTTATAATGTTAGTAATAAATCATTCTACCCATTACAAACTTGGCATTAGAGCAATATTGTTGGAATAAATGATTTGTTACCAGTGTTATAGGAGTGATTATGAGTTGGGTAGATGGGTAGATTAAGGTGCATTATTTTGTATACATACTTGATTACATGTGTGAATTATTCAAATCAAATTGAATATAATATTTCAAGCATAAGTGAATGACATGTGATTGATAAGACTACATGATTGTCTGATAGAAATTGATTAACTTCGATAAACTTTGATTTATATTTTGATTCAATTTGAGTTTTGATTGTATGGATGATTTATATCGATTTTGTGTGTGAATCCTTAAGGAAAATATTGGGGATAATATTTTTTAAGGTGTTTAGATTGCAATAGCCAGTATTTTGACCCAATCAAATAGTTTTTTTAAAAAATCATTAAAAGTACAAATCTCAAACCATCTTTGCCATAAACATAGATATTGTAGTTCATTAATTACACTAATTTTTTCATAATTATTGGGCATTGGTGCAAATCGTTAAAAAAATAACACTTGAAGTACAAGTGAGGTTTTGGGACCATCAAGTATCAATTTTACAAATAGATTTCACCAAAAAAATTTTAAATAAAATGGGCTATTTTATGGATATTTTTTTAATTTTTTAAGTCCAAAAATAATTTATATAATTTTATACTAAAATTAAATAAATTATACAATTATATTTATATTATATTATTATTTTTGTATTAATATCATATTCCATTCATAAATTTATTAAAGCCTTTTTCATTTTCTCTCATTCAGCTGAACAAAGAGCACGTAAGGGAATTTGGAGAGAAAAAGAAGAAAGAAAAAAACCTTAGGATTTGGAGGCTATAGAGTGATTTTTGTCACTCAACCCTGTTGGGTAATTTGCTTATCTCATTATAAGAAACTATTATCCTATTTCTAATTTCAATAATTTAATATTTTTAGAATTTTTTTTATCAAATTTGTATTTTACCTATCAAAAAATGTGAAAAGTTTTGTATTAGTAAAAATTTCACTGCGTAACTTTTTATATGTTATAGATATTGAAATTATGAATGTTTTGAATATTTATTTAAAATTTTTTGCTAGGTGATTTTAAAAAAGTAGTGATTTTTGCCAATTCAAAATTTTATTTTGACATTTAAAAATAGTGTTATTATTCAATTAAAGCTTTAGAATGTTATTTTACACAATCTTTAAAATTTTGGTTAATTTCTAAAAATATGAATTTTTTCTTAGCAGGATTTTTGGTTACCTGTCGTTAGGATATTTTGATAGTTTTTGAATTAAGCTCAATTATGCTTTATTTACCATAATGCATTGGAAATGAATGTGGGTATGTGACTGAGTAATAATTGATTGCTATTACTTTTATAGTACTGTGATAATAATATGTGTGTATAAGAAACATAAGTAAAGACTGGTTATTCACTTACGTTGGTTTGAGAATGATTGACCTGACAGGATGGTGGGCCGACAGGCTTTCCAGTAAATACTGTGGTTAGGTGTTATCCTCTACAGATTCACATGATATAGATTGGGAGTTATAAGGAGGTGGTTATTGTGCCGATAAAATTAGAATGATACAAAGAAGATTAGCATGGCCCCTGCGTAAGGATGACATGCATAAATTGAGAAATAGTTCAAAATTTTCTAAATAAATTGGACTATTTTATGGATCTATGATTTTTTTAGCTTCAAAAGGATTTATATAAATTTTATACTAAAAATTGATTAAATTATATAATTATTTTATTATTATATTATAAAATCTATTTCCATTCATAAATCCATTAAAGCTTTCTTTTCTCCCCCTTCATTCAGTTAATGGATAATGAAAATAAAAAATTTAGAAAGAAATATGAGGAGAGAGAAAAGTAAAGCTAGGATTTGAAGGCTGTAGAGCAATTTTTGTCAGTTAACCCTATTGGGAGATTTGCTCGTCTCATTATAAGGAACCACTATCCTCTTTTTTATTTTAATAATTTAGTGTTTTGAAAATTTTCAATCAAATCTGGCATTTTATGCGAAATGAGCCTCATGTTTATAGTTTTTTTTTTAAATAATTCAATTAGTGTTACGGTGTTGAAAAAGGTGGCTTTATTCTACTATTGAATCGACATGTTGATTCATCAATCATTGCATTAGTTCATTGGTTGAACTATCAGTAATTGCCACCCACCATGGTGTTGCAATAGTGATCTAGAGCTATAACAGCAATTTGGTGTTACAGTGCTCCTTCCTTAGTGCCTCAGCACCTTGCTCTCTATCTTGCATCTCACTCTTAACAATTGTGGCACTGCTTATAGCACTCTGATGATGATTGATGTAGTGCTGCGACACTCTACTCTATGGCACCGTGGCTCTCTTTTAATTGTGAGATATTTTTACTTTTCTTGAACATATATTAAACTTTAGATGATATTTTTATAAACATAAGTGTAGTTTGGATTATGCATTTTTTTATTATCAAATTCCCCAAACTTTAAAACATTACTTATCCAAAAGTAATTCATATTACACTTAAATTTAAACTAATTTTTCTTTTGTTAAAATATAATCTTTCAAAATTATCAAATAAAAAGTATTTATACAGTAATATAAATTATAAATTTTCTAATAAAATAATTTATAAGGGTCTATTATTTCATGTTTAATTAATATTGCTTCTATATCAAACTCCTAAGAGTGTGTGCTTTAAATTTGACTAACTTAGGGTTAATGATTTTGGGTATTAATGAAATTTTCATATTTAATTAATTCATTAATTATAACATAAGCCTTATTTAAGTACTATGATTCCAATAATTCCTCTTAGAAGTCTATAAGTGAGGCTAGACATTGTAGGTACCATTTTTTAATAGTAAAAAATTTAGCTTTTTCACTTTAAAATTTTTTTTTCTCACTTTCTTTTAAATTGGCTAAGTACCTTATAAATATTTTGATTACCTATCTTTTGCCTCCACTTTTTGTTTAACTTTTTTAATTTTTACTTTTACTTTGATTTTTTTAATTGCTAAAAACTTTATAATGATTTCAAATACATATTTTTTCCTCCACTTTTTATTCTAAGGATCATTTAATGTTTCATAATCCTGCAACTACTCACTTAATATATGACTTAGAATTAATCTAAATAATTTATTAACATTAATCCATAAAATCAACTAATCCACTATAAATAGTCATGTGCTTAAGTGATTTTAAGAGTTCTATTTATTGGAAAATAGTAATTAAAATGAAATGTTTAATTGTTATTTTAATTGCTTTATTTGATAAATTTTCCAAATTATGTACTATTAATTACTTAATTATCTTTATTTTTTAATTTATACATTTCATATTTTAAGCAATAATAATAATATGTATATAATTGAAAAAGTGAAACAGAAATAATTAAAGACAAATAATAAAATTTGCATAGCATGAAATTTGGAGTTTTTTATATTCATTAATTTCATCCAAACTATAGGAAATAAAAGTAAGAAAAATGGAAAATAAAAAATAATACAAAAAAATTATATATATATTAGGGATTTCTCCCTAATCTTCATCCTCATCTTCAGCTTCCTCTTCCTCTTCCTCAATTGCATATGCTACCGCTATCAAAGGTGCACCATGGTAAAACTTAAAAGGTGGGGGACTAGAGAACACATTTGTTTAATTGTGGGAGTCTATCTCCCAACTCCTAAACATGCCAACCATGATTGTATTATAATTATTATAGTATTGATATTGTCTTAAGTGCTAGAGCATCATGTGGTCGTATCACTAGTACATCCCCTATTATAATACTAAAATCTATTGTCTGAAACCATCCAAAAAAACTTGGATCCTATTCATTTTATCCTTGAAATTCTCCACCTGATCTCCTAAAGTGCAAGGATCTCTAACCCAAGGCTGGCTAGGTTGGGTAGGTTGACTGTATCCCTCTTTCTACTATAAGAAGGATATTTTAAAGGATTGGACTTTAGGCCTAGTAAGGGCAGAAGCAGGGAAACTCTAGTCCTCCCTTGGGTTTCCTATGACTCTAGCAGCTACACATAATTCATAAATTAAATAAGGATGACCTAACCCTATAGTTTTAGAACCCTAACTATGTATAGAATAGGCTGAAACACAACCTTCCCAAAGTCAATAGTAAGCTCCTTCTAAATGCAATAATTTAAATAGCCCTTTCCTTGGTGAACTCAGTAATATTTCTAATAGGCATAAGTTAAAGAAAAAAATAGTGTTAAGCTTTGGATTCTTCATTTAAGACTGAAGCCGAGAAGTTTACTATCATATCATCTTTTCTCTTCCATTGAGCATTATAATTCCGATAGGAAAAAAACCTAAGGATTTTATCATAATAAATGGGGAAGATACAAAAGTTTATATTCATCCATATCAAACTAATAAATTGGGGTGCATGCGAAATACTTAATTTAATACTATTAGGACGAAAGGTACTCATTCTATGTATCAAAAATAGCATTATTGTAGGGCTTCTTTGCGTTGGCAAAGAACTCTCGTATGATAAGTTTTACTGTAAGGCTATGTTGACACACAAAGAGGTCCCAATTCTTCTTTATTATAAGCTCTTCTCCCCCTCGCCCTTCCCCCAGGTGCTAGAGTCAGACAATGATGCAGTGATATGCTTTGGAACTTGATATAACAAGCTTTTGACCATCCCACCGCCACAGTTTTTGACACATGTGGGCATTACTAGGGCTGCAAACGAACCGAGCTGAGCCGAGTATGTGAGTGTTCATTTTTGAGTTCGTTTATCATTAGCCTGTTCAAGTTTGGTTCATGTTTGATTCGAGCTTTATTGTTTGTGTTCATGTTTGGTTCATTTAATTTAAGGGTATTCATGTTTGGTTCATGTTCGGTTCATATTTGGTTCGTTTAGTGCTTATCGAGCTTTAAACAAACAAGCCTTAACGAGCTATGTTCATGAACATATTAGCAAACAATCTATTAAACAAACAGTAATATGAAGTTAGCGTTCCACCATTCTAAGCAATTAAAATGAACTACTGGATTTTCTTCTTTAATGAACTACTAAATGTCATAGTCAGCTTCACGAATCGAGCTTAATGTCAAGCTTGTTCACGAACTTCAAATAATTTTGTTCGTGAATATAAATGAAACGAACATATTAGTGTTCAAGCTTGTTTATTTAAGGATCGAGTATTTAAAATATTGTTCAAGTTTATTTGTTTAGTTAGTTAAACGATCACAAACGAGCTTTAATCTAACTGAGCATCGAGTAGCTCGTCAAACATTTGGTTCACTTGCAGCCCTAAGCATTACGACGCTCAAAGATACCACTACTGGAATGCTTTAACTACTCAATTAATTATGTTTGATTGGGCACTGTGGTGCTCAAGGCTGCATTATAGTGCCCTATTTATTTTAAGAAACCTAAGAACTCAAGGTAGCAATGTTGCTTGGCCGATGTTGTGATGCTATAGGGCCGATTTAGCATTGTGGTGCTAGGTTCCTTTGGTGTTATAACATTTTATTATAATATATATTTTTGAAATAGAGATAGCACTACGGCACTCAGGGACTCAACACAGTGATCTCTAACAATTTTTTTCATATATGTTCCACACATAGGGTAAAGTTTGCCATACATTTCACATCATCCAAAAAGCACAAATCATGCATGACCAAAATAACTTCTAATTAGAAATAAGAACATCATTTAAAGATAATCTATCATACCCTAGAATCTAAATTTGAAGAATTATATCTTTCTATCCTTTCCAATATTGAATTAGAGCTTATAATTTTCATAAATAACAAAAAATGTAAATGCATTCATTTTTATTTAATATTTATATCCAATATCAGCCCAAAATGACATATGTATAATAGCCATGGTGATCACTCAATAATAACCCCTCACTAAAAATACAACTTGACTACAAAAAAGAAAGAAACTCTAGCTAGTAGACCCATATCATCTTCACTCCCTTAGTTTCTTACCCTTGCTTGAAAACATATAGAAACCACATAATGATCTATAAAGCCTGGCAAGCCATAATGCACAAAACCAATCATTTCATGTCTATCATATATCATGCTCATATCAAAGAAATATAAATCTTGTTACATATCAAGCATGAGTATGTATGTGATAACATTCGATCAAATAATCAATATCATGTCATAACAGAGTAGAGTGTTTCCAGTACAGAGTTCATACAGAATTAAAATAGAGTAAAATATATCATGTATCATGTATATTACATACCGAATCATTGTATCAATCAACTACCTTATCTATCATAACTCTTATCTATCATCTATCTATCATCTACCATCAGTCATATCTATTACATGTCATCAGTCTAATCTATAATTTATCATTAGTCATATCTATCATCTATCATCAATCTTATCTGTTATTTATCATCGGTCATATCTATCATCTGTCATCAGTCTTATATATCATTTATCATCAGTCATATCTATCATCTATCATTTATAAAGAGTCACCACTCTCTGTCCGTTGGCATAATTCACTCAATCAGCTATAGGCTAACATCCCCTTTTATTTTAAGGAATGCTCATCAGCCTATCCTCCTGTACAAGATAATATGCATGCACATTTCTTATACAGATATTATACCCTAAAATGCTTATTATGCAAAATAAATAATAACCATATGCTTATCGTGTCTCTCATGTCTAGATTTAATACCCTAGCATCATGCTATAGTTTGTACCTTTGGTGCTGTGACATATCAAATGGTATAATGCCATTGAAAATATAATTAATAATGTCTACATACCAAGGTACATCAATTTCATGCAATGAAAATAGCTTCTGATCAAGGAATAATTCATTAATATCAAAATCATTATGCATAAAATTCTCCCTCTCTAATCTTGATAAATAATGTACCATGATTCTCAGACCCTTAATTATCTAAAATCTTACATCAAATTTCTATAGCAATAAAATCCACCTAATCAATCTCGATTCAACATCTTTTTAGTTAATAGGTATTTAATAGCATACTAATAAGTGAAAATAATAACTTTGGTGCTGATTAAATATGATCTAAATTTATCAAATACAATGACTATCGCTAGTAATTCTTTCTTAGTTGTCATATAATTAATTTGTGAATCACTTAATGTCTACTAGCAAAATATATAGCGTGAAATTTCTTATCTAGTCTCTGCCCTAAAATTGCTTTAATGGCATGTCACTATCATCACACATTAATTCAAAATTTGATGACCATTGAGGTGAAATAATGATTGGTACAGTAACTAAGCAGAACTTAAGTTTTTCATATACAGTTAAATAGTCAAAATTGAATTCAATGGTACATTCTTCTCAAGTATATGACATAGGGATTTTGAAATTTTGGAAAAATCTTTAATAAATCTTCTATAAAAATTGGCATGATCTAAAAAACTTCAGACTCTCTTTATAGAAGTAGGATATGATAAATTCTAAATCACTTGGATCTTCACCTTACTGACCTCCATAGCTCTCTTGGAGATTTTATATCCTAGGACAATCCCTTCCTTAACCATGAACTAGTATTTTTTTTTTCAATTGAGAAAATTGTTAGTTTCCTCATTTATCTTTAAAATATGTTCTAAATGATCTATACAAACATCAAATATTGCTCCAAAGATAGAAAAATCATCCATAAGATTTCAATGCCTTATTCTATTAAATCTGAGAAGATAGACATCATGAATCATTGGAATGTTGTTGGGGCATTGTATAATCTAAAGGGTATTCTTCTAAATATAGCAGTTTCATTGAGAGTTATAAAGTTTATCTTATCTTGGTCTTCTAGTGTGATAGGAATTTGATGGTATCCTAAATAGCCATCTAAGAAATAATAAAGAGGGTGCCCTACTAACCTATCAAGCATTTGATCTATAAAGGGCAATGAAAAATGAGCCTTCCTAGTGGCCTTCTTAAGTTTCATATAATTAATACATTCCTCCACCTGGTCACAGTTTTAGTCAGGATAAGTTCATTCTTCTCATTCGTGACTACAGTTAACCTTCATTTCTTAGACACATAGTGAATTAGGCTGACCCAATCATTATAAAAAAAGTTAAATGACTCTTGCATCTAACCACTTAAGGATTTCATTCTTTATTACTTCCTTTATTGTACGGTTTAACCTCCTTTATGGGTTAGCTTTGGGTTGACAATCTTCATCCAATGGGATCTTATGCTTTCATACTAATAGACTAATCCCTTGAACATTCGCTATGGTCCACCCAAAGGCCTTTCTGAGGTATCTAAGAACCCCATCAACTTTTCTCTTAAAATGAATCTAGATCAGTCAATATAATTATTGGTAAAGTTGATGAATAATCCAAAAATACATACTTAAGGTGATTAGGTAATGATTTGAGCTCTAAAATGGGTTCTTATAAAATAGATGGCTTCAAATATTTACCTAAGACTGAAGTATCTAAGGTCTCATGCCTTTCAACAAAATGTCTAACTCCTAGAATGATAGTAGTATCGCTTGTAGGCTCGTCTATGTCATCCTCAATCAATAATTGATCCAAATATCTAAATCCAAAATATCTTCTAAAGCATCCTCTACACTATCAACTACCACATTGACTCTATAATAATGGGTTTTTTCTATCATCATTTTGGAATTTCATTGACTTCAAAACATTGAAAGTGACTTCTCCATCCTAAACTCTCATGATTAATTCCCCTTTTTGGAACTCAATCATAACCCTTCTTATGGATCGAAATGGTTTACCGAAAATAATAGGTATTTCCTTGTCTTTCTTCATATCCAACACAATAAATTCTATTGGGTAGATAAACTTGTCTACCTTAACTAAGAGACCCTCCATCATCCCCTTCGGGCAAGTGAATGATCTATCAACTAATTGTAGGGTGACAATCATGGGTTATACTTCACCTAATTCTAGTCTCTTGAAGATAGATAAAGGTATGAGATTAATGCTCACTCCTGAATCATACAGTGCCTTTCCATAAAACTTCTCCCCTAAAGCATAAGAAATGGTAAAGCTACCAGGTCCTCTAGATTTTTAGGAAGTTTACTTTGTAAGATTGCACTGCATTTTCAAGATGTCCTTCATAAACTTAAAATAACTAGGCATCTGCTCAAGGACTTCAGCAAAAGGAAGGTTGATGGTCAACTTCTTAAAGACTTATAAAAACTTAAAGAATTACATATCCAGATTTATTTTTTAGTCTATGTGGGAATGGTGGTGGTAGTCTCTCTACAACTTTTTCAATAGGTTTATCTAGTGCAGGATCTAGTTAAGTTGTTCTAGAGATAAGTTGGGATCTATTGGTGTTTCCTTGGTATGTTCATCTACTAGTACTTCCTTATTCTGTCCAACTTTTTTACCACTTCCTCTAATTCCTTACCACCTCAAAACTTAATGGTTTTGCAATGATCATTCCCCTTTTCTTTAGGATTTGTTTTTGTGTTGTTAGGCAAGGTTCCTTGGGGTCTATTTTTTGGGGAATTAGCTAACTAGCTTAACTTATTTTCTAAGTTTCTTATGGCAGCACTTTGAATTTGGAGTTGGGTTCCCATCTACAACACTAAATCCTCTAAGGAATGCCTCTTATCCTTATATTTGTTATTTGAATTAAAATTTGAAGGATAACTAGGTCTAAGGTTGGCATAATTATGTTGTAGAAGAGAATTCTACGTGCTACAGGATTAGGTTGTTGATTATTCTAACTAAGATTTGGATGGTTCTTCCAACTTGAATTATTGATATTGGAATATGAGTTATTCTGCATATAGATTCTATATTTGACGAGTTATGATCACTAGGAATTCATATGTAAGTTCTTCTAGAGACATATGTGCTCCTGAGGTTACACTAACGCCAAAGTTAACTAGTTTTCTAAAAATAATAGCAATTAGTAAACTCAAAATGAATAATACATTTGATTCATGCATGCTAGAAACCTTCTTAAGGTTCATTTTATTGGAAGGCCATTATAAATTATTAGTGACCAATTCCTCGATTAAAGTATATGCATCATCGAACGGCTTTAACATCAAAGAACCTACAACGGTGACATCTATAATAGTTCTAAGGGAACCTACCAAATCATTGTAAAATATTTGAATAACCAACTAATCAGGTTAAACATGTTGTGGGCACTTCCTAAGAAGTTCCTTAAACCTCTTTTTAGCCTCATAAATTGACTACCCATCTAATTTGCTAAACGATGTAATGTCATTTCTAAACTCGGCAGTTTTTTTGGGTCGAAAATACTTTGCTAAAAACTTTTGGGAAAACTCATTCCAAGTTGATATAGAGCCTAGAGGTAAGGAATTTAACCATAATTTTGCATTATCTCTCAAGAAAAATGGAAATAATTAAAGCCTAATGGCATCATCTGAGACTCCATAATACTTAAATATTACAACTATTTCTAAAAAGCTAGAGATATGTAGGTTAGGATCCTCAACAGGAGATCCTCCAAATGAAGTATTTTGAGCTATTTGAATGATTGCAGGTTTATGTTTGAAATTATTTGCCTGAATGTTTGGCCTATTAATTCTTTGATGAACACCATCTATTAAAGGATTAGTGTATTCTTTTAATGGTCCAGGCTAATCATTATCATTAATAGGGTTTTCCATATTTTATTCTTATTTATTTTTCTTAAATTTTATAATTTTTCTAAGTGTTTTTATTATTTCTGGGTCAAACTTAGATAGTATTGCTTGAACTCTACTACACATGCAACAAGTATTAACAATTGAAAAAAATTATTCTACTTCCTTAAGTAGTACAAAATAAGTTTCTATAATTTAATAACAAAATCAAATACAATAAGTAAATTTTTCCTATAAAAATACTAATAGTTACACTAATAATCAATCAAGATAATGATATGAAACTAAATAGAGTTAAGCATATATAATAGTACAATAAACAAAGATGAAAATAGCAAGATTAAAAAGTGAATTTTAAAACTAATATCAACTTGCTTAATATTGACTTTAAATAAAAGGAACCTGGCAATGACACCAAAAATATTTTATTAAGCATGAACAAGTCTACAAAACGATACGCAAATTGCGGCTTTATACATAATTGTACGTATCACAACAAAGTAATAAAATGATTAGTAGAGTATTATTCCCAAGAGGATCAACTTAAGTCTAGTTTAAAAAGTTGATAACTAATTTTGCCAAACACAACATGTTATCTTGCCACTTAAAGTGAATTAGCAAAAGCAAAATATATCCTACACTTTGTTTTTGAAATTTCTTACTTTTATAGGTTATGTATAAATTATAAACTATTATAGTTCTTAATTTTATATGAATCAAAGTCAAACATATTACAACAAGTTAATGTGGATTAGAGTAATAGTAATCCTTTTCCTTTATTGAGTTCATCCAAATTCTAACTACAGTTGCATTTTAAAATATCTCCTGACAAACTCAAATATTAAATTAGCCTATTCTAGGTCTAATTAACACTTGTTTAAATTTCTTTTGTGAATTTATTATGCCTCTGTCGAGGTCATAGATCACACTAGATTATAACAAGTGAGTGACCAACTACACAGTTAAATTAAACATATGAAAATATGAAATATAACATAGCTTCTTTACACAGATAATCTATTCTTTGAACATGCATAAAAGTCAATGCACTATTAGTTTATAAAAATACAACTCAATTCACGAAAATGATAAAAATTACATTTTGTTTGCTACATAGGAAATAAGACCAGATGTCAGAGGGATAGAATCGGTATCATCCATGAGAGGCTATTAGAAATCTTATCTAATCATATATGGTCCCTCTATTAGCACTCTCAATATTATCCTTCTCACTCACACACTTCAACACACAAAAAAAATGAAAAATAAAACAAATAAAAAGATTTAGATATTCTTACCATATTAAATAAAACCCTTAACCTTTTCATAATCATTACCTAAAGAAAGACTCATTTGTAAAGGAGTAACATAATTCACTAGGCATCATCAAAATCATCCTCCAATTCCTCACTTTTCAATACAAATTGTTGATTATTATTAAAACTAAAAGAAGAATTCAAATTACCAACAACATAATTAACTAACCCTTTAGATGAAGGAAGTCCAATCTTCATGCTCAAACCATTAGATTCAATACTGACACCTTTTTTTAAATATATCTATAACCTTTTTAGAATTCATAATATTATCATTAATATCATCTAAATAGGAGAAATAATGATTATTAGGTCATTATTGACCACCAAATGATCCTGCATTATTCATGCTCAACTTTGTAAACTTAAATTATGGATAAACACACCTATGTATAAGCGTTATTATTCAAATTCTTTCATTTTTTCAGTTATACACATCTGTTTTTATTTCTGTAAACGAAATTTATTGATTGTACACACATAAGTACAGTTGTTTTAGTGCATGTTTATTTTTTTGGTGTACTGTGTAAAGCTCTTTTAATAAGGTTTGAGAACCTCTAATGAACTAACCATGATTCCCAAAGGCCCCACAGGAGCAGCACATCAGCTGAGAGAACAATCAATTTTTCAGTTTCAGCAGATAATATATAGACACAGACCATTAGATCAGTTTAATTATTTACAAAAGGAAATATTTCAAGTTTACCGCAGAATGAAGGCTAAAACCAATTCTGACAATTCCGGTTCTAAAGGTAAGTTTTACCATATGAATTCATCCTTCAGCACATGCTCCCATTCAGAAGAGGGGCTTCCGCTGCCACTGGAAAACAACCATTTCCCATGGCTTTTAGGGTTGTAAGATTGGATTACAGATCCCTCTGAAGAAGAAAGATGTGATTCTTGAACTCCTGCAGACTTTGTATTATTTAGGAAGAGCCCGCTTCCCATCCTATGATCTAAAGCAGGAAGCTTCTCACCCATCAAGTTCTTCTTTGGACTCGCAATGCTAAATCTACTCGCATAATGTGATTTCAGGACCCCCTTCTCAATGGTATCCACATCAGCCATGATGGGTGACAGTTCTTTCATTTCCCCAACATTCTCCCTATCCACATGAGATTTAATTGCATTTTGTTCCTGGGTTTCATCAGGACCAGACAAAACAACTTCATCACGGCCCTTCAGAATTCTGAGTCTCGCAGAAACTGAAGTATCAATCTCATCTTCCTTTGATGTACTCTGCTTATGATTTGTTTCCCTTTTTCCAACTTGTGTGTTGCTTCTACTAGGATTCTCCACAGATACGGGAGTACCACAGTTTAAGTCTTCAAGAATGGGTTCTGCCAATCCATCTGATAAGACTTGAGATTTGGCTGCACATGAACAATGTTTTAGATCTATAGAAAGATGGATGGAAAGTATAATTCTGAAAACATTAACCTTTGAAATGATTCTTGAAGCTTTCCAGCTCAAGCTTCATGAGAGCAACATCATGCTTCAACGAACAAAGTGTAGCCTCAGTTTGAACCCACAGATTTTTATATAGAAGAATCTTAGAATCCTCTTCCTGCTCGATGAAACCACTTTTCAGAAACTTCGCAGAGGCCAGTGGGAGGAAAGAGCACCCCAAAGAATTAGGAGTAATGAAAGGAGCTTTCATGAAATTGTTATCAAAACTCTAAGCCTTACCTGAGCCAGTCCATCAGATACTTTCAAATGAGTACTGAAAGATTCCATTACGTTATCATGCTTGTCATTGTTTAATCCTGAGCTCGTAGCATTCTTGTTTTCTTTACCATCCTTCAAGTCTTCATGGCTGCTCATTTCAGCATTTGATTCTTTAAACTCAGGCTGAGTCTTCTCCACTATAGGAACACGGGAAGAGCTCCCTGTGATACCCTGGAGATGAAAACAAAATCCAAATGACGGTTAACAACTTGATTTAACAAGTCCATCTGATAATATAGCATAAAAGAAAATAAAGAGACACAGAATATAAGAACATCAAGATTGCCCATAGTCTCCAAGAAAAAGAGAAGCCTATCTATAAGAAGAGAAACCCATAAAGAACAACAAAGCATGAAAAAATGCTATAGAGATCACATTCATCAGAATATCTATGAGAACTACTACAGCAGCTGCAGCTGGCGTGGTTACACAAAAGAAAATACTAGAAATATAATGAAAAATGGTCCATGCCAGAGCCCTCAAAATCATGTATATCCTCCTTGAGAAAAGAAAATTTTCATGCATGAAAAAATATGCACATAAGAACAAAATAAAAAGACAGAAAGCAGGTCGTCATGCTATAGACGCCAAGTTTTATTAAGTTACTATCAACCGCATCAATCCCTTCTAAATTTAAGAGAGCTGTGGAAACACAACCAGGAAAAAGTGCGATAAAAGAAAAGTCATGCAAATTCCACCAGAAATGAGCAACGTCAATAGAATGCTAAATGAAGGACTCAGCAGTAATTGATCAACATTTAGATTCACAGAAATAATTTCCGTGCAGACAACAAACACAAAAGTATCAAAAAAAGGCTTAAATTCTTGAACTTTTTTTTTGGTTACTTCTTTAAATAGAAATTTTATCCTAGACATTTTATTAATTATAAATTGACCACAAGGCCAGTTACAAATATTTTGAGCACAAGGGTCCAATAAAATTTTACACCTGCGCCATGAAAACAAGGTAATACACTTGCTAAGGCAAGGCTCTTACTTTTCATATAAATCACGACAAAGGCATAATTTTGTTTCGCAATATTCAGAAACAAACAGATTTATGTTAATATAAAGCCATTCACATAAAAGAGGCTAGACTGTTAGATAATCTAACAGTATACCAAGCCATTCACATATTGTATGTTTCTTTTGTCTGCTACTAACCATTTCAGGTGCAACATACACCGAGCTAGATTAAAAAGCAGACTCAAGATAGTGCAGTGTTAAGGTCTACTCAATTGGTAATAAAAGAGTTTGTACTTTTTCTTGAGACATTTATGTAATTAGGTGTATGTTGACAAGATAACCAAGCACACATGTACAAGGAGGGATAAAAATTGAATATTTAAATTTTCTATTTCGTACTGTACGATCTCAATTGTACTGTACAATCTATTAATCCAGAAATTAATTTAAGTATTTAATTAAATTAATTTAAATTATAACTAATCATACAAGATGATCAGCTATTTTGATAAGCCCCGCCATCGAACCTATGTTACAAAAATCGGTTAAATTTGAAATTTGAACTAATCGTACTGTATGAAGGATTTTGTATTGTACGATTATTAATAAATATTGCATAACTTTGTCTTGTAGATTAATGAAGTGAATCAAGATCAAATCCTAAATCAAAAACATATAATTTGATTTACCCAAGAGAACATTGGTCAGAAATTGGTTCGTCCTGGACGATCCTTGATTCGATATAACTGATCATACTATACGATTAAATATAGTACAAGAATCTGTGATGAGAATTGAACTAATCGGGCAATACGATCCTAATATCGTATTGTATGATCTTAATATCGTTCGTGCGATCCTAGTATCGTATTGTACGATCCTTGTATCATATTGTACAATAAGAAGCATTAAATTAAAATTAGGATTTTATTTAAATAGCCCACTTTATTATTTCACATAAAACTTGAGGGGTTGTGTTGAGTAGTCAAAGACATTTTTCCTAGTCGAGATCTTTACAAAGGAAGAAGTGTCTCCTTGCTTATAAGAATGTCCAAACCACTTGGGAGAGAAAGGAGCCGAGATTGAGGGAGAGTTTCTTTAAGGGAGTGAAGAGGTATGAGGGAGTCACATTGTTGACCATGTTGGCTTGCAACTTGGGTCCTCCATATTATGGTTGTGAAGCACTTGGAGAAGAGCTCTAGAAAAAAGACTTTGGACGAAAGACTTTTGTTGACTTCTAACCCACAGCCAAAAGGAAAGAAACAAAAAAAAAGTAAAGTATAAAAAATACATATATACCTGCATTCTGCCGGCTACCCATACCCGAAATCTTGTCGAAATCAGCCGCTTGCTACAGTACCTCCCCATGCCCTGCGAACGGCGCCGTTTGCAGTCCTCGATCGTGTGTTTTGTCTCGACTCGTCTCCCGCTGTCGTTAAAAGCGAGCAGTTGGCGAAGCTTCTCCACACAATCGAAATCCCGCTCAACCCCACGCAAGACTCCCGTAGCTCTCACAAAACTTCCCAACTCCACGCAGAACCCTTGTTCCGACCTCCATTCCGCGAGCAGAAGCCGGCATAACCCCATCTCCTCTCCGATCAAACCCCAAGCCTCTCTCACTATCGAACTCCAAATCCCGTCTCCCTCACCCTATTCGTAAGCTTTCGGTCCATAGAGAGAGAGAGAGAGAGAGAAAGAAAGTTCTTCCTCCTTACCTCAACCGACCTCCATAGCCAAACCAGGACCGAAGCTTCCTCCGATCTCTCCTACCGACGCCGCTCCTTCGACGACATTCCCTGCAAGTGGGATCGGAAGCAAGGGAGGTCGCCCGCAGTGAAGCCCCAATCCAAGTCCTGTGCCGATCGCCTCCCCTCCGACGTTCACTTCTCTGTTGGATCGGAAGCAACGACTGGGAGCTCGCGGCCGTGAAGGTGGCTTTCTACCTTTCACGCACGTCTTCGGCTAAATCCTGTTGCTAGACAGCGCCTAAACCTTGCCCTAATCCTTCATTACTCATAATTAATCTTATTTGATTAATTATGATTATTTATAATTAAGTGTTATTAATTATAAATAATTATAAATAATCATTAATTATGATTAAGTTTAATTGATTATTTCTAATTTTTTTTAGTCTTATTTAATAATTATTTGTAATTATTCATAATCAATTATTATTAATTATAAATAATTATGATTAATTAATAGTTATGATTAATTTTAATTAAATATATTTAATTACTTTTAATCTCAATTAATAATTATTTATGATTATTGATAATTAATTATTTTTAATTAATTATAAATAATTATGACTAATTACTAATTACGATTAATCTTAATTAACAATATTTAATTATCTTAATCTTAATTAATAATTATCTATGATTATTTATAATTAGTTATTAATTAATTATAAATAGTTAAAATTAATTACTTTTGATTGTAATTGGTTGAAAAATGCAAAGAGAGCTCTTCTCTTGCCTCGATCCACGAGCCAACACCACTACCTCGCCGGTCGTTAGGTATAAGTTTCTGAACTTAAAACTCCGAGAGCCTACTTCGTTGTTTGCAGCGGACCGGAAAACCGCCTATACACGCTTTTCTTAGCGTGGTGGGATGGGACCCCGGTGCGAGGCCTACAACGAGCGGGTAATCACTTCGAGAGCTCATTCCGTCGTTCGCGACGCACCGGCAAACCTCCTATACACGCTTTTCGTAGCGTGGTGGGAAGGGAACCCGGTGCGGCGCCTACGACGAAGTGGGTGATCACCTAAAATCTCTTTTTCGGCATTCGCGGCGCGCCGGCAAACCGTCTATACACGCTTTTCGTAGCGTGGTGGGATGGGAAGTCGGTGCGGCGCCTATGGCGAGAAGGGGATATTCATAAGTACCCGCTCGCGGGGAAATAACTGCATTTTTCAAACAGGTGCTGTCGAAGACCCATACACGCTTTTCGTAGCGTGGTGGGGGATTGAAGACTTTACACGGCCGCGGTGTCCTCGAAAGAGGGCACCTACCATACACGCTTTTCGTAGCGTGGTGGGAAAGGCCAAGTTTTTCATAATTTCCCCTAAACGGGGGAGATGCCGGAATGCTGCCGAAATTTCGGGTGAACTTGAGACTGCACTGGGACCTATTTGAGCTCAAAGGAAGAGGACCAGGACTTGTGCTTTGAACTTGGATGAACTCAAATGAACTTAATTTCAACATAAACTTGAACTGAATTGAGAACTCAAGTTGAACTTAGGTGAATTTGAATGAAAGTTTGAACTAAATGACATCAACTTAAGCTTGGACTTAAATTCAAAGGGACAAATACAAAGAGCTTTGATTTGATTTGAACTTGCAAGGACAGCGGGGACCCCTAAACTTGAAAATGAATCTAAACTTAAACTCAAACTAAATCTAGAACTTGAACTTGATTTGAATATCAAATGGACAAGCTTGGACTCATTTTGAATATCAAACGAACATGACTTGGACTCAAGCTCGGACTTGGACTCAAATTTCACATTGGGTTGAACTCGAACAGACTACAAAGGATATGGGCTTGACATCAGACACTCAACAAAAGATTGAACTCAAACTTGAACATGAACTTGGATTCGCGACAAATGACAGCGAATTGGACTCATATTTGAACTCGATATGGACATTGCAAAGGACTTGAATTCAAACAAGCAACAAGAAATTAAACTTCAAACTCAATCACTTGCAATCATGCAAATGATTGATGATGACTCAAAGAACTCAGGTGAACTCTAAAAGACTTGAGTTCGAACAAAACACACAGAACCAAACTTTGGATTTAACAAAAGAGCAGTCAAAATATAGAGGCTCGATGAACAAATCCTGATCACTCAAGTAGATATACATGAGCAAACGAAGATGTATAGTGGATAAGGAGGTTTCTACATCTCATTCAAGCAAGATGAATATACGATCTGATTGCAGATAATGTTGCAAAGAATCTTTAGCCTACGAATGAACAATGTGAAACTCATAATGTTCATGCCAATTAATCTATAAGCAAGGAAAGGAACCTGTAATACATGTGTTCATCCCAAAGATAAATATTAAGGGCTTGCAACAGCATCGACCATCATCTCATAAACATATACATGAGGATTATGTTGGGGGCAATGGCATGCTCAAGAGGAGACATGCAATAAATGAAATATCAAATTCAAATTGAAGTGTGGCCCTCTCACAATCAATACAAGTCAACATAAAAGCAATTGTATTGATACCTTGCAAATACACAGTGATCCTTTCACAAGCAACTATAGGAGACTTGTGAGTGTTCAAGAATGACCGTGAAGTACACACAAGTGAATACAACAGCTTGTAAACACAAACAACAGTCCATTCTTAAGTGGTTGTAGGAGACTCGTGGTTGTTTGTGGACAACATGAAAGTATATACAAATGAGTACAATATACTCACCAAACTACAAATGAATTCAAGAGGCAGATAGTGAATGCTACCATGTCCTTTCAGTTGATATCAATCATTTATGGATGAACATAGAAGCTCTCTGTGAGACAAGAGCTAGCATGCAAATAGCTAAAGGAAATACATTGCGAACACAACGAGCTCCAGAATAAGATATGCAAGTAAACGCGACGGTCTACTAATCAAGCGCATCAACTTCGCGTAAGTAGAAGAATTGCAATACATACAATCTCTCTACGAGTACAGATGTATGTAAAACTTGTCACTCGTGGGTAGATGCAGAAAGACTTCAGTAAATGCAGTATCCTGAAGTCAATTCCAATCTACGAATGAAAACATCTACCCGCCTACCAACAACAGTTGTGGAGATCGTACAACGCAACGCCACCGGATCCGCAACTTTCATGCGAGCGGACAGAAGGCGTGTATAAATATTTCAAGAATACCCCCGCACGTGTGCACTTTAATTTGTATACACATATGTACACTAAAAGGGGAAAATATAATCATAACACGCATGGGCCCCGGCGAGCGTGTAGTAAGAACACACGTGACGTCTAGGGATGCTGCGCGGGCTAATAAGTTTGAACCCGATCCTCCTAAAGCAATTGAATAGGAGTTGACAAGGTTCAACAAATAATTATAAAATACCCCTAAACACCCGCACGGGCCCCGGCGAGCGTGTTATTGGTACACACGTGACGTCTAGGGACGCTGCGCGGGTCAATAAGTGAATTCAAGTTCGAGTCCGATCCTTCTATTCAGGTAGATAGGAGTTGACACGGCTCAAACTATTAAATAAATATACGGTCGCGAGGTCGATCGAGATATTTGTTCTATACGTTCATATTAGGCCTTCAAAGCCTATAATCAAGAGAATTCACTAACAAGGGCATAAAGCCTACGAAAATTCGATCCTCTGTTAGCAGGTAAACAGAGTTGACAAGGTTCAATTCACAAATACCAATAACCCCAATCACCCCGATGATGGCCGTGTTGATAGAAGATCTCAACCGGAGGAGTTCACAAACACTATCAAATGCCACCCAATTTCCTTCCAAATTCCCTACAAAATCCAATCTTCTGAAAAATCCCAAAATCCAAAAATCTTTCCAACTCCAGATATTTAAAAAATTGAAATCTAACTATCAAACCGCTTAAAGCAAAATCCATCTATCCTCCGCAACAGTTTGCCGAGGTGGACAAATCAAAATATACTTCAGCTCACATAGAGCTAATGCCTGGTCGAAAATATCACTAGGATCCGTTCTCAAATAATCTCCTGCCAGCAATTTCTAATTTTAAATGTCAAATCACCCAATCTTCCAAATTCTCAAATTCTCTGATCATATCCAACTCATGCTGCTACTATAGCCAGATAACACGTATCTCTACGTATCTGATTGACGACTAGCCTTAATCGAAAGTTCTCTCTCGTTATCGGGAGGGGTAATTAACTATAGGTGCTTGCGCCTATAGGAAACCAGAACTCAGATCATAAAGTCCTCGCAAAATGAGGGCGAAATCTCTGGGTAGTGTCTTATCTACTATCTCATCTGCCTTCCAAAATTTGCCCCGGAACTTAATCCGTTAAAACTCCCCCCTCAAAAACAAAAAGTCGGGCGGAGGCCGGGGCCGAATTTTCGGAGCCCACAACTTTACTAGCTGAGGAGGCTAAGGGATCAGCATCTCGATCCGCCATTGCGAGTAGAAGGAATGGCATCTCTATCGTGCGAGGAGAAAAAGGAGCAATTAGCATCTCCATCGTGCCACGAGTAGGAGAGAGTGATATCTTTGTCACGCCGGGACGTTAAAGGAGGGAGACTTTTTTGGAATAAAAAAGTCTATAAAAGTTATTCACCACCTGATAAGGGAGAATGACATTTCCGCCTAGCCGAGTGCTAAAGGAGCGTGTTATAGTGGAATATCAAAAGAGGATCTTTGGGGAGTGGATGTAGGTCGATTTCGATCAAACCACTACAAAAATCCGGTTTGAGTTTCTTTTCTTTCCTGTTTTTATTTTCCTGCATTTTGGTTTACATTGCAAATCTTTGTGATTTTGTGGTTGTTGAATCTTTTGATTAAACTCTTCACATAAAGTTTCAAAAAAAAATCTAAAGTTTAAAAGAAAAAAATTATTTGTGTTTATCCATTGAATATTTGATTTTCTTAAGCTTCCGCACAATACTCTGATTTTTAAGAATTTTTTTTTTTAGAATAACAATTAACCCACCTATTGATGTGTGTCATAGCACTTTCAAATGATATGAAAGTAGAATTCTTGCTTTTGTTGATCTAAACACCTGAGTAGATTCATATGGTACATTTTGGCAATAGAAACACTTTGGAAGGGTATTCTATTACCTGATCGCCTTTATTTGATAATATTCTATTTGATTTTTATAAGATTTGAATGTTCACTTTTTCTACAATCCATTGATTTTCATATATGGCATAATCTAGCTACTCTCTACCTTATAACATTATTAATGGTGCTAAATTAGAAATCTCATTTGCTGAATGAAGTTTTGAAGATTGTAATCTTGCTCAACTGCATGCAAAATGTCATAATTGTTCTTATATATTTTAAAATTTGAAGATTATATGCTGGTGTCTACTTATACAAGTGATAAATAAATTTGGATAGGATATGCATAACATATGAAGTAACTAATGAAGTCAAACAATCCTGTATGAATTTACTTTTATATGAATATGAATTATTTTGCATGCAACCAAGCAAATTTATCACTGATATGTACACTAGGTTTACCCAAATTATTACACCCATGCATGGTTTAGATAGAGACATTTCAAATACAAAAAAGTTAAAATATCGCGTTGTTTACCTAAATCTTGCAATGCCAAGGTCACTGTAATTTTTGAATCTAAAGATCTTAATTCTTACTCTATTAGCAACTTCCTTAGATCACATATGAGTAAAAAGTCAGTGAAAGAAATATAGATAAAGATAAAAGAAAGGAGAAAAAAATCACACTAAAAGCTGATGAGACAAAAATCAGTGATTCTGATACTGATGGACATGATGATATCGCTATGATGATCAAACTGTTCAAGAGATTTCTGAAGAACATGCAAAAGCACCACAATGATAAACATTGCGGTAAATGTACAAAATTGAATAAATTTTCTGCTGAAGTGGTTTGCTATGAATGTAAAAAAATAGGATATATTTGATCTAATTGGCCGAACTTAAAGAGTCACCCAACAAAAGAAAAGGATGATGAGAAAGGAATTACGGAAAAGGGCAAATAAAGAACTCATAAGGCTTTTTGGACAAATTCAGATTTAGATTTGTTAGAGACAGAAGCTGAAGAGAAAATAACAAACATATGTCTAACGTGTACTGGTGATTCAATAGAAAAATTAGGTGCACTCTCACAAGAGATCCAGTGAAAACATATGGTACCTAGACAGCGGATATTCATGACATATGATTGAATAAATGAAGAAATTCATCTCGTTAGAAACCAGGAGAGGAGGAAAGATAACGCTTAGAGACAACACTAACAGAAAGGTAGTGGGAGCAGATACAATAAGTAAAACTGACGGTTTATCAATTGAATTTTTTTTTTTTTGTAGAATGATTAAAACATAATCTATTATGCATATAAGTCAACTGTGTGATAAATGTTTTGGCATAAAATTTATTTCTACAAAATGCTTATTAATACTGAAGAGTAAAACTATATTAGAAGGTTTAAGAATTAATAATGTGTACATGATTGATTTGAATTACATTGATAAGTTTAATGATGTTTGTCATATGAAGTCCATTATTGATGAATCATGATTATGACATAGGAGACTATATCATGCAAGCATGAGGACTCTTAGAAAGATTATCCAATTAGAATTGGTGTTAAAGACATTCCTAAACTAAATTTTTTAAAAGCACAACTTTGTGATGCATGCCAGCTAGGGAAGCAAACTAAATCTTCATTTCAATCATTAAAAATGTAGTTACCACTAGGCCATTAGATGTATTTCATATGAATTTGTTTGAATCTATTAGTACAATGAGTTTATAAGAAAATCTTTTGAATTTATAATTATTGATGATATTCGAGGTTCACTTAAGTTAAGTTCCTTAAAGATAATAGTGATTCATTTGAGGAATTTGAAACATTTTCAATTTAGATTCACTGTAAAATAGGTCGGGTAATTTCCACAATCCATAGCGATTACAAAGGAGTGAGAATGAGAGGTTTGAATTATTTTGTCAAGAATATGGGATAGAACATAATGTTTTAGCCCCTATAACCCACAACAAAATGTTATCGCTGAAAAAAAAATAGTACACTGGTAGAGGCTACTAGGATGATACTTAGTGAGTATAGTCTACCGAAGTACTTCTGGACAGAGGCAATGAATATTGTTTGCTCAAGAGTAGAACATCTAATTTGCCTCATTTGCATGTGTTTGGGTGTAAGTGCTTTGTATTAAATAATGAAAAATCACATCCAAAAAAATTTGATTCCAAGGCAGATGAAGCAATGTTTCTAGGATATTCCTTAGTAGGCAAGGCATATAGGATATTTAATAAGAGAACCTTAGTTATTGAGTTCACCAATGTTATATTTGATAAATTTGATAGGGTTTCTAAAACTAGAAGAGTTGATAATGAAGAAGAACATATTACTCATAGAATTGATAATATTTGATTAGAAAATAGAGAAGAAGATCAGGATCCATAGCCTAGAGAGTAGAGATATGCATCTAATCATCCTAAAGAATTTATCATAAGAGACCCATACACAGGAGTTAGGATTGGGCATGGACTTAGGAAGGAAATTATCCACACAACCTTCATTTCTATAGTAGAACCCACTAGTATTGAACATGTATTAGAAGAAGAATCTTCAATTATCATAGTGCAAGAAGAATTAAATTAATTTATTTGTAATGATGTGTGAGAATTAGTGACTAGACCCACTGATCAAAGTGTTGTTAGAATGAAATGGGTATTTAAAAATAACTTAAATGACTCTGGATCAGTCGTTAGAAATAAGGTTAGATTGATAGTAATGGATTACAACCAAATTGAAGGACCCTTTGCCCCAATAGCCAGATTAGAAGTCATCAAGGAACTGTTAGCATTTGCATGCTTCAAGAGATTTAAATTGTATCACATGGATGTAAAGAGTGTTTTTTAAATGGGGTAATAAAGAAAAATGTCTATGTAGAACCCACTGATTTTGAGAACTCAGACTTTCCAAATTATATTTATAAACTCAAGAAAGCACTATATGAGCTTAAGCAATACCTAGGGCGTGGTATGATAGGCCTAGCAATTTTCTCTTAGAGAAATATTTTGTTAAGAGTATCGTAAATATCACCCTATTTATTAAAAAAATTGGAGATTATATACTCATTGTGCATATATACGTGGATGATATTCTTTTTGGATCCACCAAAGATGATTTATACAAAGAGTTTTCTTCAAGGTTGTGAAAACCGGACCGGACAACGAACCGGAAAAAGGAGAGGTTCACGGTTTGACCGGTCGAACCGGGGTCGACCCGGATGACGTAATAAATAATAATATATATTAAAAATTAATAAAATTAACATAATATAATATAAATATATGAGCATTTAATAATATTTATAAAATTTTAAAAATATATAATAAAAATTTATAAATTAAATATCATTTAAGAATAATATATTTATAATTAAAAATATTTATAAGAATAATATTTAATATAATATATAAATTCATAATATTAAAAATTAATGATCATTGATATAATATAAATATATAAGTATTTAATAATATTTTATATTTATAAAATTTTAAAAAATATAATAAAAATTTATAAATATAAATATCTTTTAAGAATAATTTATTTATATATTTATAATTAAATATATTTATAAGAATAATATTTAATATAATGTATAAATTTATAATATAAATTCTTATAGCATACATTATAATAAATTTATAATACACTAGCCCAAATGTGTAGCCCAACTAAGCTTAAATTTGAAGCCCAACTAGCCCAACCAAGCACAAATTCACATTCTAAGCTCTTCATGCAACTTTTTTTAGTCCCACATCATAGGAGGAGTTTGAAGAAGTTGCTTTGAACCCTTTAAAAGGTGTGAAGTACACACTTCTTCCTAAACACATTATATATTATACTTAAGATAATGTGCATATGTTAAGGTGTAATTAATCATTATATTTAATAAAAATATTTAAAAATTTTAATAAATTAAAATATATTATTTAATATTTAATTAAAACAAAAATAAATTTTTTTATATAATGGGCCGGTTCTTTCCAAAGTGAACCGGTTCGGCGGTTCACCGGTTGAACCGCCGGTTCAGTCCGGTTTGAGCCGGTTCAATGCGAAGCCGGTTCTGTGGGCTGGATCGGACCGGTCACCAGACCGGTTCACAGTTGAACCGGTTGAACCGGCCAGTCCGGTTCGGCTTTCAAAATATTGGTTTTCTTCTACTATGAATAGTGAATTTGAAATGAATATGATAGGTGCATTAACCTACTTTTTTGAATTTAATGTAAAGCAAAGAGCGAATGGAACCTTCTTGGGTCAGACTAAATATATAAAAGAGATTTTACAGAAATTTGATATGAAAGGTTGCAAGAGCATGAATACACCCATGACTCTAACCACGAAATTAGATAATGATCAGGATGGTAAATCAATTAATCAGAAGGAGTTTAAAGGTATTATAGGTTCAAAAAATCAATTGATCGATATTTTCACTAAACCTCTAAATTAAGAAAGGTTCAACGCACTTAGAACTATATTATGAGTCATTGATATAAGTGCTTAGGAAATTAGGGTCACTATATGTTATGTTTGTTGTTATGTCTTTATGTTAGTTCTAATTTTTGTTATTTTATTTTCTTGAACTTCTACACAATACTTTGATTTTAAGGAAAAAAAAATTTAAGATATCAATTCACCCACCCTCTTAACGTGCCAAAGTGCTTTCAAGATAGAATCCCTAAGTTCAGTGAGTTGACTTGATTTTAGGCAAAAAATTTTTAGCTCAAGCCGTATAATATTACATGGCACAAAAAACCCTAGACCCTTTCCCAACTGATCTTCCTATGGACTTGAAAGAGCAATTTAAGCCAGGAAATTCGTTTTCTCAAGCAACTCATCTCCCTCCTCTCATCACAAGTTAAAAGTTACTCTTAGCCACTAAAATAACCTTGCAAATAACAACCATCAACAACTATCCATCACTTGAAGATTTAACCCAGTTTGTCTGCTTAATCCGTAAATCATAGCTCCTACATCTCTATCTCTACTTTTGGTGGCCAAATCACACTATGCCCTCTAATTTGGCCAATGCTCACGTTTTTTTATTGGGCCAATCACCTCACCCTAGCCATCCTTGGCCAAATTACTCCTCAACTAGTCCACAACCTAACATCATCTTGAGAGACACAATCCCGCATCTCACAGACCATGGATACTCCATTTCTTTGACAACTCTAATTTCAAAATTTATTCCCTTTCTACATTTCTATATGAACTTGACATCTCAGAGCAATTATCATTCTTTTTTTATAAAAAGAGTCATCAATCTTACGCATTATTCCTTACAGATTCAAGTTGAAAATCACGACAGATAGATAACCATGTTAATCAGTTGAAATCTTACGTAAGGAACCTAAAAAAATATTGTAGTTCAAGTATTAAATGTTCTTGTCATGGTGCTTTCAGATGATATGTTCTTTTTTTTTTTTTGCCAACAATCATATGCATCTGATCATTCTTTTTGCCCGTTTTCCCATATGTTTTTGTTTGATCATTAATTTTCTAATATAGATTCCAGTGAAGAAGAAAAGTGCAAGGGAGAAATGAATTCATCAATAAATAATTGAGATCTGAAGGAATGGAATTGAAATTATTGATTCTCTGTGCATCAATGATGAAAAATAAAAAATCTTGCTCAAAAAAAGATAATCATTGAAAATTCTCTTGCTTCCTTTCACAACTAGCCAATCTAGAAATTAAATACCAAATTAAAAAAAGGGAAAAAATGAGTGAAATCTCGCAAGAAGTTTGGTTGTAGTCTATCACCTCATGCGAAGAAAGCTACTTGGGAAGCTGTGCCGATGATCAGTAACGTATATTCTCTAAAATCAAACAATTATATTTTTAAACACTTCAGAAACCAAATTTTAGTACATTTTGTGAATTCTTGTTATACTCAAAATAGCATAAATTCATAAGAGGCTAATGTAACTTTTCTAAAAAAATCAAAATCTCTCCTCTCTAAACCCTTCAAAACAATATTTTTTTCTTGAGTGATTTTAAGGGTTGATCAAACTTCTCCAAGCTCGAGAAAGTCATTGCCACGTTATCTCCACTCCATGAAAGAAGTAGGATTGGTAGTAACCAGATAGTGGTGGGAGTCGTAGATAAGCTGAGCATGGATATAAGTCAAGTGGGTGCCAAGCCACAAAAATATTTTGATGTCCCAAATTCTCTATAGCCTAGATTTTATTTCTTGCAGTTTAATTATTTATTTATTTATAAATGGCTAGGAATCCAAATTATTGCAGTTAAATATTTTGTACTATATATCGTTGAGTTTCTTGTTGTGCCTAAATAGCATATACTACTATTTACTACTAATTAATTTCTAGATTAGCATATATCTTTGAGGTAACATTGATTAGTAACTTTTGTTGTTTATAAAGCATATTGACAGCTTGTTGATATAGAACTTCATAAGTAATTGCACATGCAAGTCCTATACTCACAAATTAAGTTTTATCATAAATCCATTCACCAAAATTCATGCTGGTGTGGTGTTGCATTTGGCTTAGATTACTTGATTTACTATTTAGGTTTTAAATGCTACTTCTTACATCTTTAGTTTCCATTAGCACATTGATACGAATTAGAATAGTTAGAATTTTATAAATTCTAAGTGCAAAAAGCAGTAACACAGCAAATTCACCACCACTCCCAGAGAAGGATTTCTAAAGGAGATCCCTATTATAACGCATTATCATCATTCAGTCATAGGTAAATTAAAAATATTCATCATACTTTTGCACTCATCTTACATTAGTTTACACTCATCCTATATTAGTTTGCAATTCACCTGCAACACAAAACATCAAATCCACCTCCTAAACCCTAATCACAATAACCAAACCTTAAGCATAACAATTTTTCTATGGCCTAAACTATCTCATTGTTCAAAAACAATACTAAAACTACCACTTCCTCAAAATTATAAATCACTCGTGTGAAATCCTCTGATAATTAACCAGAGAATTGATTGGCAGGACTTAACCTTAATAATTTTAATAAATCAACCAGAGATAGTTCATGATCTTCAAAGAGAATTGATTGATAGGACTTACCTTTTTGTTTTGCCGAATGACAGCTTCAAGGTTGTCAATAATTTTCTGCACAGGCTTAAGATCACATTCCTCCAACACCTTGTCATCATTGCAATAATGGCACAATAGAACTTCTGATAAACTAAGCATTGCCTTAACAAGAACTCCGGCATCTTGCCCTTGAGACAAGCATTTAGTAGGGGCGTCTAATGAAACTGGCCTTTCAGCAGGAAAAGTAGCATTAAGTGAAGACAAATTCATTTCATTATTACTAGCATTCGTGCTTGAACTAGAGGAGCAATTTGGAGAAGTAGATATGTGATTAGCACTAAAATCAGTGTTTTGGACTGCTGGTACGGTCTCAATAGCATTTGTGCTGGCCTTACAAATAATATTTTCTTTTTGACTTATTTGTCTCACATGATCATCAATACCTCGTGGAATGCTTACCTGCTTAATTAACAAACCAATACGTTCTGCATGGATATCAAGCTGTTCAATTTCCTCTGCATTCTCTACTTTGGCAGGATTTGATTCACTTTCAGCACAATCTTGAAACTTTAGATCTAGACCAGACAATTCAGTAACTGGAGACATATCTATATCCTTCCCATTCTCATTGCAAGCAAAAGTACCATCTTGTTCTATATCAGGCTGAAACCTTAAAGAGCCCTGATCTAGAACCAAATCATTACTACCAGTGGTTACACTAATGAAAAGAGGCTGTAAGACTTCATCAGAACTAAAAGGATACCGACGAGACACAGAAGCACCTTTCCAGCATGGAGAATCCACAGCAACATTTAGATGATCAGGTATTTCTTGAGAAGCTTGCATGGAACCATCAGGTATAAAAGCACCTCTTTCAGAGTTAGAAGCATTGCAGCAGCTCAATTTAGCAACTTTGAATCCAAATTTTACATCCTTTGAACAATCAATGGACTGTCCTAGAGCTGAGATATTCCCTGATGGCAAACCTTTTATTAGTAAAGAAGATTCTGGAGTTCTTCGGTTTCTCTGCATTGCATCGCCAGAAATGCCCATCTTTCCAAGACCCTCATTAACTTCAGCGTTTTCATAGGTGTTAGCCTCACTCTGCATACCGATTACATAATCTGAATGATCATCATTCTTTCTGTGCAGGTTTGCATGCTTAATTACAGAGTTTCCATTTTCTAAAATACAACTTGACACAGATTCATTCCTCTCATTTGATGGAGCATATCCTTGCCTTAAAGATGTTTGAGCTGGATAATGCACTACAGGATCTCTTGAACAGGAGTCAAGTTCTGAAATATATCTATCATAGGAGCTCGGAATGAAAGTATCACATTCCTTTACTACCGAAGTGGTTTCTGGAGAGTAGAAATAAGATGATCCTTCATTGGGCCACACAGTAGCGTCTAACTTTACAGCAAAAGAGCCATCATTAGGCACCCTGCTCTTATCCACATATATTTGTTGATGACTGTCATCTAGCCATTCTGATCCAACATGACCTAGATTTGATGAGGACTCATTATGAGCTCCATGCCAAGAACCAAAAGAATCTTCATAGGCACTAAGGCTATCAACAATACCTCCTGCAAGATAACAAAGGAAGCAAAAAGATATACTTTCACATTACACTGACGCCTATTGTTGAATGAAAGAGAAATTCAATGCTCAAACCGCTCTATCAGAAGAGCCACACACACAGGAATTCCTCACAGACTGCATAACAAATTTGGCTTAAAGGCAAACAAATTTGACAGAAACGTAAGGGGAAAAAAAAATGCAGAATGTATCTATGGTCTAGAATTTGAGCTGCAGATGCAATGAAAAAAATAACAAATTATAATTAAAATGTAATGTATTTTAAAATATATTTATATTTTCTTTAACAATAATCGTATGATCCATCCAACTGAGATTAGAGAACATCTGATACTCTCCTAGACGCCACAAACAGGCAAATCTTAAGTTCAGAATATATAGAAGACTTCGAGGAAAAAAAAATCCCTATAACAATTCCACTCCAACATAAACTGGGCATGCAACACAACAAATTTACTTTCCCAACGGCTATAAACTTGATTTCCATGAATAGGAAGAATTCAATTGCCATGAATAAAACGTCCAAAATGTCCAGATATAATCGCCATAGCTCATCCAAAAGCACCCAAAAATCATCAAGCAAGGGCACGTCTTTTCACTAAACAACGTTATATTTGACATCCTCCAACAATGATGACCACAAACAAATCATCCAAAATTTTCTAGGTTTAAATATTGAGTTGTTTTCATAACTTCTTCTCTAAATGAAGAGGTGCTGATGAAACCTAGTTGGTAATTTTATTATACTGTTCAAGATTTGGGTGATATTAGTACAAATGGAAGTACTTTGTATTAAACATGCAAGATTTTGATGTTACAAATGCATTGCCCCTAAATTATTCCATCTTGAAAAAATGTATCAACCACAAAATCAATCCTTTTATTGCATTTGGTACGGCATGGAAAAAATGATGTTAATATTTTTAACGCTACAAGTGATAGAAGGCAAAGGAGTGTAGGTTAAGAAAGAACTCATTCAACTAGATACACAAACAGTATAAGAACAAGGCATCAATTGGGTCAAAGATTAGGAAGAACAAGCAAAAGACAGCACAGTACAAATGAAAGTATATCAGCGAAGAGGCAAAAAGCACAAGGAAATATGTATAAACAGTAATATTACGTCGCCCACAACAGGTGCAACTGAAAATATAATCACAACCGGTCCAAATGACCCAAACACAAGCAGCCGGTCCACAAAGCAGCCACCGGTTCATCTATATTTATTAAATAAATATGTATACTTACTGTTTTAGTATTAGACTAACCGGTCCACGTAAATGTAAGAATTGGGTTGGGTCTTTAGGCTTCTAAAAGTCTATATATACCATGTATCCTTCTGTAATAAGTTTCATGCAATAGAAATTTTGTTTTCTCCTTCTCCTCTCTTGGCTCTTGGAGTTTGCACCTACTCGAAAAGTGTTTTCCCTTCTTGATCCCTCAAGAAGTGTATCAATGGTGCTCTTGTTGCACTAAACTCACCTCTCCTCCTACTCCCTTGCAGGCTAGCAATCTCCACCGCAGCAAGCCCTCTTCTCCTCCACAGCCAAGCCACCCTGCTGGTTTAAGCCTCGACGGGAAGTCCTTTGCCGCCTGCAGTACCGTTCTTCTTCTCCAACAGCCAGCAGTCTTTAGCCAACAAGAAACTTCCAGTTTCAGTCATCAAGAACAGCAGTTTTTACCTATTCTCTGGTTTTTCCTTTCAAGAACCACTCCAATTCTTCTCAAGAAGCTGTCGTCAGCTGCTGTCCTCCAAACATTTGTTGTCAGCCGTTCTTTTCAACACTCAAGAACTAGCCCAGAGTGGTGTTCTCCGCATATGCTGCCGCAGATTGCATACCTGCAGCTTCATAAATTTAATCAGCATCAAGAAACCTCTTCAGAACTTGCATCAACATCAGATTTCTCACTCTACAACATCAAGAAACATCTTTCAATCACAGAAATCTGCACCATCACCTACGAAATTAATATTCTTGATACACATACATCAGGTTCTTTCACTCCTCTACATCACTACACTTTCTTTTTCCAATCTTTTACTATTATTTTCTGTCTTTTTGCACTATCTACAGATTTTTGGCAAGAATTCAATCATTTCTTCAAAGCACGAAACCAACTAAAGTGTGCAAAAATGAAGAATGCTGAAAAAATTCGGCAGTCTCCTGACATCTCCCTTGTTTAGGGGAAATTTTAAGGAGTCTACGCCTGCCCACCACGCCAAGAAAGGCGTGCATGGTCGGTGTTAGATGACACCAAGGCCGTGGTTTTCAATCCCACCGCGCCAAGAAAGGCGTGCATGGGTCTTAAGGGTACCTGCATGGAAGCTCACAAATTTCCTCGCCAGCATGAAAGCATGCACGACTACTTAATTTTACGCTGCCGTGCTCAGAAAAGCACGCACAGGGCTTACCTGATTCATTACAACGGGATTTTAGAGTTTTTAAGTTTAGTGAGCATTATACCTTTACACAAGCGAGGCGACGATGGCGGTGTTGAGGGCATGAAAGTGATAAAAGCAATGAAAGCGACACACAACCTCCTCTCTTTTTTTTTTTTTTGAAGAACTCTAATAGCAACAATGATATGGAGAGGAAGATTAATTTGCTTGCTATTTAGAGAAAATGAGGGGATTTAGGGATTGGTTTGGGATTGCCATTGGAGGAGGTTGGGGGTATGGATGTATGTGAAGAAGAGGTAGTAGGAAGTTAAGGGACTGGTTTGTTTGGGGCAGCAAAGAATGGCTGTTTGAGTGGAGTTTAGTGGCTTGGTTTAGTGCAAGTTGAGAGCTATATGTGGACTAAATTGTTGGGAAATGTATGTAAAAGGATCAGCTTGTGAGGGTAGGAGGAAGAGTGAGTTCTGGTGTCACACCCCATTTTGACCCCCTATAATCAGCCTGAAATGTAACGGAGAAGGAGAATTAAAACAAACCTCCTACTTATTAACACTCATTCTGAACTATTTCTATCAGAATTAGGGAGTAAGAAGTAGTATATTCAAATATCCTAACATATCTAATTTTATACTTCATAACATGAAGCATATGTAAAATATCACAAACAAAATGCACACCTCAAATAAAATACAGAGCTTTACTAAACTTTTTAAAATTTACTTATATATCCAAAAGTGCTTGTATAGCTCCTACCCAGATATCTTTGTACACCCAAAAAGTGTATGTACATAAACAAGTTCAATCACCCTTTTTGTCTAGTGCCCTACTGGCTCCTTCCTATTTTCTGCAGTACAACCACTGCTAATGAGCTAGGGCTTAATGAAATATACAAGCAATGTATAAAAAGAATAATAAACATATTGGTATTTAATGTAAAACACATGTAAATTTTTATACTAAATATAAGAAATGCATAACATCACTTCCTGCTTTGTTTATTATTCAACACATTTATACAAGTCATATGTTGACTATAGGCTTTTGCATCCTCCCAACTTTCCAATTCGAGGTTGGGCCCAAATTCTCAACTTTTAGAATTAAAGCTGCTCTCTCATTCAAGGTTGGCTCCAAATTCTTAACTTTTAGAATTTTGAGAGTGTAAGCTTACCTCGTTAGATCTTTTGTCTTTATTTATGTGGGCTTATCCCCTATATGTGACTTATTTTACTTTTTCAATATCTTTTATCTTTAAAAATCTTGAAATATGTTATTGTAGTCACTACTCAATGAATCAACATATTCAAACATAAATAAACTAGAATGAAATGCCATCATAAACATAACAAATGTGAGGTTCTAATTATATAAAATTTTACTATTTCTTATGACATCATTTGGGTATCTCACCTCATTTTTTAAAGCAGTTGGGTAAACTAGTTCACCTAAAGTATCCTGATTTTTTTTTCTTTTGTATACCACCTAAAGCATAAATTTTGGCCATTTATACATGCATGCATATAGCATAAAAAAATAACACAACTTATGTGAAAATTTACGTGAAATAAACTCATTCAACCCAAAATCTCACCTCTTATTCCCTTCTTCCTCTCCACTTCCCTTCTTATCTTTTTTTTCCTCTTTATTACTGTTTTCTGCCATAACTACAGCACTCCCTTTACAAAAATTTAGCAAACAGCCCTTTTTCCTTAATGATTTCAGCTTTTCCTCTCTCTTTCTTTACTGATTTTAGCAAACAGATTTCAGCAACACTTTTTCCAGCAAGTCTTCAGTAAACAACTCTACCTCTTACCTGATTTCAGCAAATTCTTAACATGATTTCAGAAATTTCTTCAAACTAAATTTCTTAGCTGATTTCAGCACTATCCTAACCTGATTTCATATACCTCCATCCAGAAATTCAACAATTCAACATTTACAGCAGCTCTTCATTTCCCTACTAATTTTCACACTTTCAGATTTTTGCATTCAATGATTTCAGCAACACAATATTCAGCTTTCAGAATTTCAACAAATTATTTATTTACTCAATATTTTCCTTACCTAAAACTACAGCAGCAGCTCCAACCAGCCATCTTCTAGCCCCTGCTTGCACACGACCTACTCCCTGTTCGAATGCAGAAGGCAATTCACGGGGGAGGAGAAGGAATGGGAATTGGCTAGTGCTTTACTTACATATCTTTATTAATATACTAATATTTATGTTCCACTGCTGTTCCACTACCACTTATCCAATCCATCTCATCCAATGATCTCCAGCACCCTTTAATCAGCCCTTTGCATGAGTGGATAATTGGATTTAGATTAAGAATATAAAAATAGATTTTTGTACTTCATTGCTTAGTGGAATTCAGAATACGGGTATTACAATCACCCATCCTTACTGAAATTTCATCCTCGAAATTCATTAGCTGAGTGGCTATCAAATAATTGAGGGAATTTAAATATAATATGTTCTTCCTTCTCCCAAATTATCTCCTTTTCTTGCCTGTATTTCCATTTTACTTTAATATAAGGGATCTAACAGTGTATGAGCTGTTTAGTATCAAAGTCTATTATTCTTTTGGCTTCTTCAGTGTAAGTCAAATTTTTCTGTAGATCAATGTCATCATGTGCATTTCTCTGATGGACATATGTAACATATTTTCTTAATAGTGATACATGAAAAATATTGTGAATATCTGACATGACAGCTGGAAGAGCAAGCCTATAAGCAACTTCCCAATCCTTTCAATAATATCAAAAGATCCTATACACCTATGACTCAATTTGCCTCCTTGCCCAAATCTGGTTGTACCTTTCACAGGCTTAACCTTCATAAATACAAAGTCCCCAATTTCAAATTCTACTGCTCTGTGCTTGGGGTCATAATACTTTTACTGGCGATCCTGAGCAGCTCTCAATCTGTCTCTGATTAATCTGATTTTCTCGATTGCTTCGTCAACTAGCTCTGGCCCCATTAGTTGTTTTTTGTCTACCTCAACCCAAGTTAAGGGAGTTCTGCACTTTCTGCCATAAAGTGCTTCATATGGCGCCATTTGTATATTTGATTGATAGCTATTATTGTAAGTAAATTCTATCAGTGGTATGTGGTCTTCCCAACTACCTCCAATATCCAAAACACATTATCTCAACAAATCTTCTAGAACCTGAATTGTTCTTTCATATTGGCCATCGATTTGAGAATATAAAGCTGTACTAAAGTGCAAATTTATGCCCAATATTTCATGAATGCTTTTCCACAACCTAGAAGTGAATCTATCATTTCTATCTGAGACAATAACTTTTGGAATACCGTGCAATCTGACAATCTCTTTCACATACAGGCTGTCAATTTGTCTACTAAATCAATTTGCTTGATAGGCAAAAATTGAGCTGATTTTGTCAGTCTATCAATAATCACCCAAATACTATGTCCCTATATGAATCTGGAAAATCTCATAACAAAATTCATTGCAATCTCTTCCTATTTTCACTCAGGGATAGGTAGTGATTGTCGTAGTCCATTAGGTTGTTAATGTTCAATTTTCACAATTTGACATGCTTCACACTTAGTTACATATTCAACAACATCTTTCTTCATACCTGGCAACCGAATATTAATTTCAAGTCTTTATAGTTTATATATTTTGGTACTGTCTGGATGAATTGTATAGCCAGAATGATAAGCTTCTTACAAAATTTTCTTTCTCAAATCCAAATCACTAGGTATCCACAACTGAACTTTATACTTAATGCTTTATTGGCATCAACAGAAAGATCTGATCTTTTCCCTGACTAGGTCTGCTCCATCAATTTTGAATATTCACAACTCATCTTTTGATCTTCTTTGAAACGATCTATTAAGTTGGCTTTACTGTTATCTGATGCAAGTATTCTACATTTTTGAAATCAATAACCTCCAATTGCAGATTCTCTATTTTCTTGATCAATTGAATCTCTTGAGTAATCATCTAATTCATCATTCTTGTGGATTTGTGACTCAAGGCATCAATCACAATATTGACTTTTCTAGGATAATATTGAATATCCACATCATAGTACTTAACTAGCTCCAACCATCTTCTCTATCTCAGATTGAGTTCTTTCTGTGAAAATATATATTTTAAGGTCTAATAATCAGTAAAAATTTTGCATATTATCCCATACAGATGATGCCTCCAAATTTTTAAAGCAAATACCACTGCAGCCACCTTTAGATCATGAGTAGGATAATTTCTTTCATGTGGCTTCAACTATCTCGATGCATATACAATTACATTTCTGTTCCGCATTAGAACACATCCTAAACCTTTCAAGAAAGCGCCTGAAATCCTTCTGTTCTTGAGAGAAGTACCAATATTGGTGTTGTAGTCAGATGCATCTTTAATGCCTGAAAGCTCTTCTCATATTCAGCAGTCCACTCAAACTTAACATTTTTTCTCATCAACTTGGATAAAGCATAGCAATTTGTAAGTATCCTTTAACAAACATCCTGTAACATTCAGCTAATCTCAAGAAGCTATGAACACTGCAACATTCATTAGTGTAGGTCATTCCATAATTGTTTTTACTTTCTGTGAATCTACTGAAATTCCTTCACCACTGATAATATGTCCTAAGAAGGTAATACTGCTTATAACCAAAATTCACATTTTGAATATTTTACATACAGCTGATTTTTCCTCAAAGTATCCAAAACTATCCTAGAATGCTCAGCGTGCTCATCATCAGTCTTTGATTATATTAAAATGTCATCAATGAAATAATCACAAACTAATCAATATAGCCTTTGAAAACCAAATTCATCGTATCCATAAAAATAGCAGGAGCATTTGCCAACCCAAATGGTATGATCCTAAACTCAAAATGACTATACCTGATCCCAAAAGCTATCTTACTAACATTTGCTTCTTTAACCCTCACTTGATATCTTGATCTTAAATCAATTCTGGAATATAGTGTGGCACCTGCTAATTGATCAAACAAATTATCTATATGGGGTATTGGATATGTATTCATGATAGTCACTTTGTTCAACTACCTATAGTCAATACGCATTCACATGAACTCATCTTTCTTCTTAACAAAAAGTACAAGTGCAGTTCAGGTGATAATCCAGGTAATTCTTCAGGAAATACATCTGCAAATTCAAAGACCACTGGGATATTTTATAATGCTTGTACATTCTCATTTAAGACCACCATTTTAGCTAAGAACACTAACTCACCCCTCCTTAAATATTCACCCATCTTCACTACACAAACTAGAGAGGAGGTTGCATTCTTCTCACCGGGGAAGTAGAAGGTCTTCTCATTTAACAAACTAAATTTTATTCTTTTCTTCCAACATTCAATTGTAGCAATGTTTAACTAGCCAATCTATTCCAAAAATGATTTAAAAAAATGTTTAATATACACTGTAGCCAATTTTGTTGGAAATTTGTGATCCTGAATATCCAAATTCATAAGACACATCTTATTTGCAGGCAAACTATCCCCCGTCGACATCATAACACACAAGAAAAGTGTAGAACATATAGTCTCAACAGATAAATCAAAATAAAATTCTTCAAAAATAAAAGAATGGGATGCACTAGAATCAAAAAGGACTCTGCCAAACATATTGCAGATCAAAAGTATACATGTAACCACCTTCTCTGAATCTTTGACTTCCTGAGGTGTAATAGCAAACACTCGAGCTTTCATAAGTTGATTACCTTTAATATCTAATGTTTCACATTTTAACTGAACTGGTGGTTTCCCTTGCACTGTTGGCTTTCTCTGAAACTGAGGTTTTCCTGCCTGAGTGCTTTCCAGATATCTCCTATAGTGTCCCTGCTCCTGATATCCCTGGTATCCCTGTGGCCTGGCATTGCTTCTTCTCTCTTGAGAGCAATCCACCTTGCGATAACCCAATTCACCATATCTAAAACATCTTCCAGAACCCACTAAACACTAGCCCGAATTCCTCTTCCACACTGATCACATAGATTTTTCAAGTTGACCCTACTTCTGCTTACATCAAACTTTGGTTTCTTATTTCTGAATCAATTATCATTTTCAAACATCTTCCTTTTACTTATTTGTTGTTGCTCCCAATTGTCCTTAGAGAAATTCAGAGCATTTTCAATCCTTCTGGCTCTCTCTACTAAGACTGAAAATTCACTGATATCAAAAGGTGCCAATGCTAGTCGCGGCTAATCCCTGAGGCCTCTCAAGAATCTGTGGCACTTCTCCTCCTAGGTGTTGACATAATGAGGTGCATAGCGGGATAAAGAATTGAACTCGGCTTCGTATTGCATAATTGTCTTCAAACCCTGAGTCAGATTGAAGAATTTATTTTGCAGAGCTAGTCTGGCTGAAGAAGGAATGAACCAATCTCTAAATACCCTCACAAAATTGTCCCACTGTATGCCAGTGATAGGCATCCATCTAAATTTCTCTATGTTGTGCTTGCCACCATCTTTCTACTTCTCCTTCTAGAGCAAATGTCGCATTTATATTTTCAGGACAGATCATACCATCTAGGATCTTTCCTATCTTCAACAACCAATCCTCAGCTACTGTTGGATCACTTGCACCTTTAAATGCTGGAGGTTTACAAATCTGAAATAATTTTAAATATTTATCCATTTCACTGCCAACTTTGGATCTGAATTCACCAATGGTAGATGATTTCTCCATAGATGTCTTTTTATCTACCACTTGTGAGATCAGATGTACAATATCTTGAAGCTCCTTAGACTTATTCCCCTCATTTATTTCTATTATGTATCTAGCTTGGATGATTGGCCAGTCATTCTTTCTGGCAATTCCTCAGGCATAATTATCTGTACGCATATAGATAATTGATGTAATGCATGTACTCATTGTAATAAACATAATCATTTTTAAAGCATTAAATAAACTTATTATGCAAGTATGCTTATTCTACTAGAATGAATGAATAGTTTCATTCAACCTTGATTCAACCTATAGCTCTGTATATATCAAATTAATTATATCTCATCCTACTTTATTATCTAAATTCAATTATACTTTCATTTGATTTTAATTTGGCTCTGATACCAATACCTGTCACACCCTATTTTGACCCCCTATAGTTAGCCTGGAGTGAGAGAAGAGGAATATGAACATACCTCCTTACTAACACCCATTATAAACTACTTTTATCGAAATCAGAGAGTAAGAAATAGCATATTCAGAATATTCTAACATATTTAATTTTATACTTCATAACAATAAGCATATGCAAAATATCTCAAATAAAATGCATACCACAAATGAAACCTATAGCTTTAATAAACTTTTTAAAATTTACTTACATACGCAAAAATGTCTGTGCAGCTCCTAGCCAGAATCTTTCTTCACTCAAAAAGTGTATGTATACAAAAAAGTTCAATCACCTTTTTTGTCTAGTCCTGGCTCATTCTCCTTTTTTGTAGTATAACCACTGCTAATGAGCTAGGGCTCAATGAAATACACAAACAATGTATAAAAAATAATAATAAACATATTGGCAATTAATGTAAAATACATATAAATTTTCATACTAATATAATAAATGCATAACATCACTTCTTACTTTGTTTACTATTTAATACATTTATACAAGTCAGATGTTGACTATAAGCTTTTGCACCCTCCCATCTTTCAAATTCAAGAATGGATCCGAATTTTCAACTTTTAGAATTGAAGCTGTTCTCTCGTTCAAGGTTGGGTAGAAATTCCCAATTTTTAGAATTTATAGAGTGCACAGGCTTACCTCGTCAGACCTTTCGCCTTTACTTGTGCGGGCCTATCACACATATATGACTTATTTCACCTTACCAATATCTTTCATTTTTAGAAATCATAAAATGTGTTATTGTAGTCACTACTTAATGAATCAATATATTTATACATAAAAAAAATGGGAATGAAATGATATCATAAACATAACAAATGTGAGGTTGTAATTATATAAAGTTTTATTATTTCTTATGGCATCGTTTGGGTATCTCATCTCATTTTCCAGAATAATTGGGTAAATTGGTTCACCTTAAGTACACCGATTTGTTTTCCTTTTGTAAACCACCTAAAGCATTAGTTTTGGCCATTTATACATGCATGCATATAGCATAAAAAAATAACACAACTTATGTGAAAATTTATCTCAAATAAACTCATTCAACCAAAAATCTCACTTTTTATTTTCTTCTTCCTCTCTACTTCCCTTCCTTTCTTTTATTTTCCTCTTCTTTACTGTTTTCTGCCACAACTACAGCACTCCCTTTACAAAAATTTAGCCAACTGCCCTTTTTCCTTACTGATTTCAGCTTTTCCTCCCTTTTTCTTTACTGATTTCAGCAACACTTTTTCCAGCAAACCTTCAATAAACAACTCTACATTGTATCTGATTTTCAGCAAATTCCTAACATGAATTCAGAAATTTCAACAAACAACTATGTTTCTTAACTGATTTCAGCACTATCCTAACCTGATTTCATATACTTGCATCCAAAAATTCAACAATTCAGCATTTACAGCAGCTCTTATTTCATTTCCCTGCTAATTTTTACACTTTCAGATTTCTGCATTCAATGATTTCAGCAAACCAATATTCAGCTTTCACAATTTCAACATATTATTTATTTACTCAATGTTTTCCTTACCTAAAACTACAGCAGCAGCTCGAGCCAGCCGTCTCCCAGCCCCTGCTTGCACGCGACCTGCTTCCTGTTCGAATGCAGAAGGCAATTAACGGGGGAGGAAAAGGAATGGAAATTGGCTAGCTCTTTACTTGCATATCTTTATTAATATACTAATATTTATGTTCCACTACTGCTCCACAGCTCCACTACCACTTATCCAATCCCTCTCATCCGTTGATCGCCAGCACCCTTTAATCAGCCCTTTGCATGAGTGGATAAGTGGATTTAGATTAGGAATATAAAAAAAAGATTTTTGTATTACATCTGGCAGTTTAGGTAGTTGGTGGTAACAAAAGGGCTGCTATTGGTGGGCTGTTTGGGTAGTTGTTGGTAGGCTGATGGCTGGATTTTAGAAATGGATTTGCTGTTAAGAGTATAATGTGAGTGGAGCTACAGGTGGGCTATGGCTTAGAATAGGCTAGGAAAGTAGTTTGAAGCTGCAGGTAATTGGGCCTTGAATGGGAGTGTAGGTGTGGTTTGCGCGGTGATGGAAGACAACTGTTGTTGGGTCGAAGGAGGTAGTTGGCTGCTGCTGTATGGGGAAAACTGTAGATGTAGGTGGCTGTTTGGCATGTGGAGGCTGCTGGTTGGGTAGGAGGAGCTGCTGTGTGGATTCAGAAGTGGGAGATTGGGGTACTGTTTGGAGTGTGAAGGTGGGCTGGTAGTGGGCTGTAGAGGTTGGAGTTCAGCCCAGGCTAAGAGAGGGGACGACTGTGGAGTTCGGGTAGTATAGAGAAGAGGAGGCACAGCTGCTTACACGAGTGAATGGAGGTGAGGGCTGTGAGGAGGACTGAGGGAGCCGGAATGAGGAGGTGTTGGAAGCTGCTGTGTGAGGAGGAAGTGAAGTGAAGGAGGTTGGGACTTCATTGGAGATGAATGAGAGTTGGGGTGACCTGCTATAGGCAGAGTTGTGAGGGAGGTCGGGGCTGATAGCGGCAAGAGGAGCAGGAGTTCGGCTGAGGGGGAAGACATGAGAGGCAGCTAGGCTTGCTTGCGGCTGGGATATAGAGAACGAGAGTGAGAGGTTTTGTGTTTGGCCGAGAGGAGGAGACAGGTGAGGGAGGTTGGGGCTGGAAGGAGTGGAGTTACAGGTGCTACAGCTTAAGGAGAGGAGGACTTGGGAGCAGCTCCCTACGGTTGGAGCAGGCAGGGAGAGTGGAGACGGGAGTGAGAGCTTTGAAGAGAGGGTGTGAGAGTGGGAACGGGAGATTAAAAAAATCGGGATTTGCGTGAAGTGTAGAGAGAAATAGTGGCTTGCGGCTTGTGGAGAGCAAGGAGACGTGGGAAGAGACAGTTCGGCGCCGAATATATAGAGACTTAAGCAGAATTTTGGTAGGAGATTGGGGATGGTGTAGCCATGGATTTGAGCAGGATTTTGGCGGGTGATAAGGTAGGGAGATGGTAGAAGAGATTTAAATAATGATTTTTTTTTAAATCTCATTTCATTATATAAAACAAGAGTCAAATGAAATAAAATAGAGGGAGATAAAATAGATGTGTATCGACCCTTATGCTGTCGTCACGGAATTCGTGTTGTTGCCTCGAAACTCATGCCAATTTTTTGAGTTTTTGCTCGTGCAAGGCCCCCTAGCAATGTTACAGTTGTTTCCATATGATTTCGACGTTTCGGACACAACGACAAAGTCCATTTCGCGAATGAACGACTTCAGGAAACGCCGCACAATTTTCGTATGTAGCCTGTCGATTTAGATCTTTTTCACTCAAATCGATCACGAGCGGCTTCCTTGGATAAATTTGATATTCTGAGTACAACGGTGAAGCCTGCCACATGATTGGGTTGTCATTTGGGCAACTTCATGCACCATCACATCGAAATTCGTACCAATTTCGCTCGTCAAACAACCCATAAAATATGGTAGTCATTTCTGAGTATTCTTGATGTTCCGGACACAACGACGAAGTCCTTTTCGCGAACGGACGTCATTTGAGCAATGTCGCGCAATGTAACGTTTGTAGGTCGTCGATCTCGGTTGTTTTCGCTCAATTCGCTGCGAGGGGTCCCCCTTTTAGGTAAATTTGATGCTCTGATCGCATTAGTGCAGTCAGTTTAACGATCAAAGATCTTTCGAGAAATTTAGTGAAGCGTTGCGCTTGCCAAAAATCGTGCTCGTCAATCGTTACTCTTGCCACTTTCGCTCGCACTGATTTAGCGTATATGTGGAGGTCAACAGCAACATGGGAGAATTTTTCAGCTCTTGCTAGCTCATTTCCAACTCTCAACTTTGAGGACAATATTGTTTTTCATGATGACAGGAGTGTTAAGAAAAAACTCATTCAACTAGATACACAAACAGTGGAAGAACAAGGCATCAATTCGGTAAAAATTGGGAAGAAAAAGCAAAAGACATCATAGGACAAATGAGCGAAGAGGCAAAAAGAACAAGGAAATATGTATAAACAACAATATTACATCTCCCACAACAGGTGTAACTGAAAATATAATCACAACCAGTCCAAACGACCCAAACACAAGCAGCCGGTCCATATAGCAGCCACAGTTCAGCTATATTTATTAAATAAATATGTATACTTACTGTTTTAGTATTAGACCAACCGGTCCATGCAAATGTAAGGATTGGGTTGGGTCTTTAGGCTTCTAAAAGTCTATATATACCATGTATCATGCTGTAATAAGTTTCATGCAATAGAAACTTTGTTTTCTCCTCCTCTCTTGGCTCTTGGAGTTTGCACCTACTCGAAAGGTGTTTTCCCTTCTTGATCCCTCAAAACACTGTTATTACACATGCAGATCTTGTTTAAGATTAGGCCAAATATAACTATCCTCGACCAGAACAATAATCTTACCTCTATCAAAATGAATTGAAATAACCCCTGCATGCAACTACTAAAAAGGAGATTTTGCAAAGAAAAAATCAAGAATACATAAATGAGTTCTTTACAAAAATAATCATCCAAAAAGAAATGTCTTCTATGTGGGTTGATCACAAACCAAAATAAAATGATGTCACAATATTCCTGATAAGATAATCATATGAAACCCAACGACAAAACCAACCACCCTAATACCCATAATATTTCCAATGTGACTAGTTTCCCATTAAGTGCATAAGCAGGCTTATGGTCAACACCCCACGTTGTGTTTAAGGAAAAAAATTGTACCCCTAAAAGAATTGTATCAACTTAGAAGGTTAAAGGCCAAATTTCCTCTAAAAATTTAGGTGTTGTACGACTAGGTGGTCATAAAACATAACAAAAGTCCTGGATAAATAATACTAATAATATCAAATTATTTGCCCAATATCATAGAACTTGCAATTATAATTTGACTATTATTTAGCCTGACTCAATTCCTCACTAATGAATAAAACTATTATTTAGCCTGACTCAAACTCAACACTTCTATGCCAACAGCAGTTGCATTACAAGCTACCTCTAAGACTTTACAAAAGAATAAATTTAAGGATATGAGCATGGGTTAGTCACTATCCCATATCTTGAGAAGTTTGAGGTGGCAGTCAAAACTGTTGGAACTCGTATTTATTAAGTAAATTGCAAATGAGTGATAAGGTGATATGAAAAATCATAATGAATATCCTATACAAAGTAGCTAACTTACCAAAAAAACTCCTAATGATATGAATATTGGCTTGATTTCCAACATATGCTTCAATACAAGACCACTCCTTCCAAATAGGCTTGGTCGGTTCATTTCACGTGCAACATGTGATCATATTACATTCAAATCTCACTTCAGTAACCTTTAGTCAGCCACTCCAAAGAAGTCCATGAAGATTGCAATTGATGAATAACACCACTCCCTTTTCTAATTTCCTTGTAGCCAATCACCCCAAGGACTATTGATGTATTTTTATTTCTTATTTCTCTACATAATTCTATATAAGAACATTCTTATGAATTAATGAATGAAATATTGAATTGATTTTTCTTGTGAGAAAACACTTGAGAAGCTTGGTGGCCAATTCAACCTTGAGACTTTGGTGAGTTTCAACTTATCTACCTTGGTGTTTATTCCTCTTTTTCCTTTTACCTCCAAGTTTCAATTCTATACCTAACCCTAACCACTATTTAAAATTCCTCCACAATCCTCAAAGTAACCCCACATCCCTTCATAGCCATCGATCAAAGCCTTTCATACTAAAACCCTACAACTTCCCCCTCGGGTTTGGCTCCCTTCCCTGAAACCTAAGCTATCTCAACTCTTCCATAAACCTCCACATGCCTCCCTCCTAACTTGAATAAAGCGCACCACCTCAACCCTCAGACAACCTTAGAAAAGACTCTGACCAAGCTGTTCACCCTCCACAACCCCACAAAATTTATTTCCTTCCATCATCACCTTCCAGCCTCCTCCATAACCCCACAAGATCTAATCCAAATCATAGACACACTACCCCAAAAGTCCTTCCATATCACCATACTCCACCACAAGCAATAGTAGTACCTTTTACCATCAAGATCCTTTAGCCACCATCCATTATATCAGTATCAGAGCTAAGGCTACAATGATGTGCTCGACCAAGACATTCAATAATTTCAAAAGGCATAATAAAGAGAGTAACAACTTTAGCAATGAAGGCATCTAGAAGTAGTCTAACCTCCACTTGTGGGTAAAATCCACATTCCTATCCGCTTTCAAATTCCTTTGTAATAGTAGATTGTCCTTGCATAGAAATCTAATATTTTTGACAAGTCATTTGGCAACTCTATGAACTATTTGCATAACCTCCAAAAATTTTAAGTGCCACATAAAGCCAACAAATCTAAAGCAACCCCACAAACTAATATTGAGAGTCCCATATTTGTGAGGATATGATACACTTCTAAATTATCTTTGTCAACTGTTGATTGTGTTAAAAATTTATATTTCTTGTTGTTTGGTTTTGATTTACTAGTATATAGATGCATATCAATGTTTATGGAAGTTAATTGTCCAATAAATACTTAACGGCAATTTTTTTCATGCTTGCTGCATAAGCATATCTTAAAAGGAAAAGCATTGCACTGTATTTTGTTTTTGAAATCAATCCCCAAAGTCAATTTCATTAGATTAATTTCAGGATTTATATATAACTGTAGAAAATTTCCAAAGTCTAGTTGGACATTTAAGAACAAGAACAGAAGAGAAATTTAAACATTTTCAAAACATGTTGGAAGCTATTATGATCCAATTGCAACTCTTGACTGTCAGGAATCAAGAAAAACTTGCTGAAAACATTCAACCTGATTGCAAAGCTCATCATAGGGACGAAAACTTTAATTAAAGACTGCAAAGACACTAACTTATAAATGAACTTAAGGCTTAAGATGAACCCAATAGTAAAATAAAAACTGAAGCTCCTTATTTTGATGGATTAATGATCCAAACATATCCTCAGATTCACTCGCTCAAATGGATAATTTTTTAGCTGGTATAATATAAACGACTATCAAAGAATTCATTTTGCTAAAATGAAATTAAGATGATATATTAAAATATATTAGAATAACTTGCTTGTCAAAGAACAAAGAAAAAGGAGAAATGCACAAACCTAAATAGAAATAAAAGAAATGTTAAGATATAAGTAATGCCTTAGGCATCATTATAGAAAACTGTAGAGTCAATTGTTAACTCTAAGACAAGAAACAATTCATGTAATTGAATAATAAAACATATTTGAAGATTTGTTGGCTAGGACAGACTACATTAATTAGGATTAACAAGTAGCTAACAACTTTGTGATTCACCTTATAATGAAAATAAGGAATGAGCCAGTGCATTTAGATCCATAAATTTTTGGGACATTTTTCACCATGAACTTTTAAGTGAAAATAGAACTAATGCCCAATTCCAAACACAAGGATCCTGCCATTTCTAAGCTTCTGTTAGGCCAATCAATGGACCCTCCGTATGTCTACATTTGCCGAACATACCGATTTCTCCTAAGAACACAAAGTACAATACATTTTCAAATGCCATAAGATAGTCCACATGTAAAATCAATGTAAGTCGTAAATTCTATTATTGGAACAGTTTGAACCTAGTTAATCTCATGACTCAAGGAAGATAGGATGATACACTATTTTTTAAATGAATGGTCACAATCACATTTCGATGTCATGAGATGTATTTTTTTCCCCATCCAGAGATGTATCAGTATTTTTCATAGGTATACCACCTGTAATAAGATAAGATGTTAGATAAATTATTGAAGGTGGCAGTTTAATGAATGGCATATCAACCATGCACTAACAAGGGCAAACCAAAACCTAAGCACCATCCAAGGCCATTCCATGTTAGATGGATTAATAACACATATTTGTCTATGACAACAATTTAGTGGGCCCCCATTAAATTAGGTAGATATAAGAATCATATCTGGTGTGATGTTCTCCTCATAGATGTAGCATGAATTCTTCAAGGCAGACCATTCCACTATAAAATGAATATTATCTACTATGGTCATGGCAATACTTATGTCTTTAAATAAAGAGAGAGAAAAGGACCAAAATGGTCCCTCAACTCTTCGTGAGGGACCAAAATGGTCAACTCTTTTGAGGGACCAATTTGGTCCCTCAACTCCTTAAAAAGTGATATTTTTGGTCCTAACATCAAATTTTGGGGTTAATAGTGTTAAATCAAGGGGTATTTTAATTATTTTTAATTAAATTATTTATTAAATATAATTTTCAACTAATAGCAATTTTTTAAAAAAATTTATGGCATTTCTTTAATAAAAAAAATTATTAATAATTCTAATTTTAATTTCAAAAATTATTAATAACTCTAGTTTTAATTTAGGATCATTATGGACAAGAATTATTAATAATTTTTTTAATTAACAAAATGTTTAAGAAGTTTAAAAAAATAATATTACTTGAAAATTATATTTAATAAATAATTTAATTAAAAAATGACTAAAATACACCTTGATTTAACATCATTAACCCCAAAATTTGATGTTATGAACAAAAAGACCCTTTTTTAAGAAATTGAGGGACCAAATTTGTCCCTAAAAAAAGTTGGGGATCATTTTAGTCCCTCACAAAGAGTTGAGGGACTATTTTCATTGTTTTCTAAATAAAAAAATACCATCAAATTATTTCCCATCAAGCTAACAGATAAGAAACATAAGTTTATACCTCGGAAGTGTAATTATGAACTCAAATCTATCTCCAATCCTAATGAAAATGAAAACTGCAATTCATTGTGTTGACTCCCCTATCAATCCCTCTTCGTCCCCATCAATTTTAGACACTAAGTTTGTGACCCTGCCGTCTCTACATCTAGTTTTGATCATAGGGATTCCACTAAAAACATTAAACTAAAATAATTTTTTAAAAACAAAGAATTTTTTTAATGAGTCTTCCTTTCCTAAGGAAGATGTTCCACTTTTTCCTACTAAGCTTGGTATACTTATTGTGGTCTTAGATCTTCAAATTGAGTTCATTGATGCATCCCCTTACCCTCTCTAAGTGATATACAGCCTAACATAAATCTGACACTAGGTCTGCATTGCTAGATTTGATAAACTCCACAGTATGCACCCTAAACAAAGAAGTTGATGGTTTGCTTTGTATGGCTATCGATCCAGTTAATATAGTTCATATCATTCATTGATGATACTGCATTTTCATTAGCACTTGATTTCCACATTCTTTATTCACTTGTGCCACTAATGGTTGAAATAAGCAGTGGTAAAAATGCTAAAGCGGATGTTCGAAAATATTTATTACATGAATACATTGAAAGTTAATATGTTTTGTTGAATGATTGTGGGACCGACAAGTCATCCGATTTTGGTAGGGATCCTTGAGCATATGGATAAAAGGTTCCAACCATTTCGTTTATGGCTCTTAGATTGTAATATGCGTGTCTTCTCTCCCTCTTTTAGTTGCAAGTCCCACTTGGGGTTTTATTTTTTTATAAATAGGTTTAATTTATTTTCATTATAAGACTTTTGAAAAAGTTAATATATACATCCAAACTTTATATAGAATTAAACAAAAAAAATTAAAAATATTTTTTTCTATTTTTCTACTTTTTCACATGGAATCAGAGCAAGGTTAAGATTTCCTTCTTTCAATATTTTCTCTCTTTACTTCTTGTTGGGATTCTTTATTCTCTTTAATATGTCAGATTTCTCTGACTTCTCTTCTAAGTAGTCAAACATCATGAATGGTGAAAGTCAAACTAAGGGAGAACTCTAAGGACTACAAGCCTCATATCGCTTGAATAAGAGAAACTATCTAAAATAGTACCAATTTATGCATACCTTTTTGAAAAAAAAAATGGAAACTAGATCTTCCTCCAAAATTGAAGAACCCAAAGTTTGTAATTTAAGATGAAGTAGATTCCATGATCATAATATAGTTGTGAAATACCATGATGCCTACAATTAGTGGATCATTTATGTTCCTCTTACTGCGAAAGACATTTGGGATGCCATCAAGAAAATATACTAAGTGAAAAATGCTATCCTCATCTACAAGATGACAACAACCAACCAATGTCACCTTTTTATTATTAAGTACTTTAATGTAATAAAAGTTTAATAGCTTAAATTGGATTATTACCAATATTCTAAGATGAAATGCTACGATGATGCAATAATTCAAGAGTAATTTGTGGAATAAAAATGAGTGTTTGAGTTTCATATAAAATTTAATAATGAAATCAACCAAATTTGTACCCAAATCTTAAGCAAAGAAAGTCTACCATCACTAAATGAGATTGTTTTCTCTCATACAAGGCATAAAAGGAAGAAGGATTGTGATGCTCAACACTTCAATCTCAAAAAAATTTATCATGACAACCACCAAATCTCAATGTAAGGGACTAATTATTATAGATTCTTTTCCTAAAGTAAATACAAAAACATTCTTCCAAATGCAACCTATGGGTTAACTATTGCAAAAAGAAATGACATAAAAAAAGCTAAAAACTTCACAAAAAGTCCCAAGATGGTGAAAATAAAGGTTGTTAGAAATGGTAGGCCTATCTTATGAAATAAGACGATCTCAATCCATAAGAAATTGACAAACTTAGGAATAGTCCTAGAAAAAATCATTTAGATCATATTCTCTAAGCTCAAAATAGTATAACGTCTAATTCTTTATTTTTAATGGATTAAATAATTTCCCTCACACTTGGATCCAAATTTAGGAGCCACTAACCACATGACTAATATTGCCAACCTTTTCAAACACAAATATTTTGCCCTAGTAATAGAAAAAATAAAAATGATCAATAGTTCTCTAACAACAGCTAAAGGTAAGAGAATGTTTCAATTTTCTCCATATTTACCCTATGTAATGTACTACATATACCTCATCTTATAGTAAATCTTCCATCAATCCATAAAATTACTAAAGACCATAATTGCAAGCTAATATTTTTTACTGATCACTATGCATTTCAGAGCCTCATTATAGGGACCACTGAGTTAGCTAGAGAAAAGAATAAGCTATATCTTCTAGAACATGGAAATTACTTATCATATTCCTTCATTTCTACCCTCGATACAGAAACTATTTGGAAATATCCTTAGAGGCTAGGCCATATCTCTTTTAAAACCCCAAAATGTATGTTTCATTCCCTTTTCTTGAATGTAAATATTGAATTTTTTGTAGTGAGACTTATAAAATTATCAAACATCATCATATTATTTTTCCTGAAAGTGATTTTAAATCTTCTACTTCTTATATAATTATTCACTATAAATTTTGAGGATCTTCTAAAATCCCCAATATTCTAGAGCAATAAGATTTATCACTTTAATTAAAGATTGCACCAAGATGACATAAGTATATCATATCAGATAAAAACTTGTTGTCAACATTATTCTCATCATTTTTATTGCAAAAAAATAAAAAAAATTCCCTGTTAACATTAGAGCATTTTAGACTGATAATCTTCGTGATTATTTTAATCACAAATTACCATCATTTTACAATAAAGTATCATCCATTAATCCTCCTATCATGACACTCCCCAACAAAATACTAAAAAAAATCACCATCTTTTGGAAGTCACTAAGGCTCTTCACTTTTAGAATCAAATGCTAAAAAAATAATGGGAAGAGAAATCCTCACTATGAAAAACATAATCAATAAGATACCCTCAAGAGTGGTTGGATTCAAGAGTTCCATGCACTATCTAATTCTTCCCCACAAAAAACTTTATCTCAAAAATTCCTCCAAACAACATATAGGTAAACATGATTCTAGGGTATTCCTAGTCAAAAAGGGTGTAAGTGTCATCATCTTACCACTAAAAATGTCTTTACTTTAAAATTTCACTTTTAATGAGAGATATTTTTCCCAATCAAACTCATCTTTAGGAGAACTTTGAATTAGAAGATAAGTTTGATGAATCATCTTTCATCTTGACATTCCTACACCACAAGCTCCAAAAAAATCCAAACACTATACCCATTTAAGTCCACATAAGAAGGAAAAAGCCTAACTGAAGTCTCCAATAAGCTCAAAACTCCAAATTGTTATCAAATAACAATGATCAACCTATTATCTTGCAATACATATATTTTCAAAAAATTTCTCCTACCATAAAGCCTTCCATACATATATTTTATAATTCTTTTATAATACTACAAACTCTATTTGAGTCACTTGAAAATAAAAATTGGACGAATGTCATGCGAGAAGAGTTAAAAAAAATCACCCTTGAGAGATCATTGAATTATTAAAAGAGAAAAAAATGAAAGTATGCAAATGAAACATTTCTAATAAAATATAGAGTACATGAAAACCTAAAACTATGTAAAGAGAGATTGGAAGTCAAAGGATATACTCAATCCTATGAATTTGATTACCAACAAAATTTTGCTTTTGTTGCAAAAAAGAATACAATACACATTTTTTATTTCTCCTGTAGCCAATTGTATATCATCCATGCAGCAGAATAATCTAAAGACTAGTTTCCTACATGTGAATGTTGACGAAGTCTATACAAATACACCACCACGATTTAATAGTTCTTTCACAAAAAAACAAAGTGAGCAAATTAAAAAATTTTAAACAACCTTAACTAAATTTCGAGAGCATAATTTGATAGATTCACAAAAACAATAACTAAAAGTGAATACAAACGAAGCCAAGGAGATCATATTGTCTTCATAAATATTCTACTAATGGTAAAATCTCAATTCTTATCGTATATATTAACAATAGATTATTATAGATGATGAAAATGATAAAAAGAGTCTCTCAAGAAAAAATTTGCTAAAAGAATCTATATTATAGAACTAAGAAAACTTAAATACTTCTTGAGAATAGAAGTTAGTTAAGCAAAGTAAGAAACATTCCTCTCAGCAAAATAAATTATGGATCAATTGAAAAAGATAAAAGATAATTGACTACAAATCTTGTGGATCCCCAACTGAACTGGGTTAGAAATTACATATAGATGTAGGAAAAGAAGTATGCAGTGGATGGTATTAAAAATTAGTTGGAATCTCACACTCGTCTAGGCATCACGTTTACAATGATTCTAAGATGCACCGACACGGACACGGCGACACGGACATGACACGACATGGACACAGGACACGGCATTTTTTAGAAATATAGGACACGGGTGCGGCGTGGACACGGCATAATAATTTTTTTAATATATTATATAGAAATAAATGTGACACCATATTGGAAATGGTAAGCAATAATAAATCAATGTCATGAGGACTTGTTTAGCTTATAACATTAAAATGTTTAGTACAATCACAAAAATATAAGCAAAAAATCATTTAGTACAACATGAAGGTTCAACTACTCAATAGAGGGAATAATAGAATTAGATTCAGAGGTTGGTCTTTGGCCTTCAATATCATCATCATTGAATATCATTGCTTCCAATTCTGGTTCATCTAGAGAAAGATTTGCAACCTCCAATAATCCCATATCATCAAGGCACTCGAACCCATCTCCAGCAACATCCCACATCTTGTTATCACCTGTCATATAAAGTGGGGTCTTCCTTGATAGAAGACAAAGATTTGTATGCACATAAACTAAATCTTCAGCTCGTTGTGGAGTTATTTTATTCCTCTTCATCGATTGAATAAATGAGTATGTGCTCCAATTTCTCTCACAACAAGAAGAGGATGATACTTGACGAAGAAGTTTTATTGTTATTGTTTGAAGAAGCGGTGCTGAAGCTCCATGAATCAACCACCACATTTTTGGATCCATCCTCCATCTATCAACCAAAGATTCTTGATCACCAAAATCCTCTAAATATCCAAAGAACTTTACAAGTTCTATATTAATCTTTCTTCTCTCCTCCTCATTTGGAAAATATCATTTCAAGCATATCTTTCTCATATTTGACACTTCTAAATTTTTTTGTGGTGAGACACATTGAGGGTCTTGTTGAAGCCATTCTTAACTTGAATACCTTCAAATAATACAAAGCATATAAAATTATTTATTCATTTACTAAGAAATTAAAAATTAATTTAAAAGAAGAATACAAATGTACCTTGGATTTAATGAATGGGCCAAACAATGCAGAGGTGTGTTACTTTTGGTCCACCTATCCTCAAGAATGGTATAGACAATACTCCAAAAACTTGAGTCTTCATTATGTGACTTTCTTTCATGTCTGTATATAATTTCTTTCACTTTTGCTAACATAAAGTCCCACATCTCATAAATCAAATGTAGGCATGATTTATCTGTGTCAGCCTCTCTCAACATGTCATAAATCGGATCAGTGAAAGCCAAAATGTAATCTACATTATCCCACCACAAATCATCTAAGACCTTTTCTTTCACATACCTTGCCTTCCCAACATCATCTTCTCGATAGCAAGACCACTTCTCACTAATCACCATAGATTGAAGAGCACTTTTTATTTGTTTGAATCTTCTCAACATGATTATTACAGAGGCAAAACGAGTTTCAGCAACAACTAACATTCTCAAATGTGAGAAATCATTAAACATTGAAAGTCCCATTGAGTGGTTCATAATGAAATTTTTGATCAAAACTGCATCATCTGCAACTGTTGTTATCCAATGACATTCAGCATAGATGATTTCATTTGTCTCTGTATTCTTTGCTGCACAAATATTTTTTAGAGCAATATTTAAAGTGTGCACAACACATGAAGTCCAGAATATATGAGGATAAGTTTGCTCCACCAACAATCCTGCAGCTCTACACACCGGTGCATTATCTGTAATAACCTGCAAAATATTTGAAGGCCCAATAATGACTATCACCTCTTTAATCAAATTGGCAATAAAATATTTATCCTTGTATTCTCCTTCACAATTCACAGCTTTAATAAACATTGGGCAATTCTCTGTAACGGACATGAAATTAATGAGTGGTCTTCTTTGAGGATCAGTCCAACCATCACACATCAAAGTGACGCCTTTTTCTTTCCACACTCCTTTTGTTGGTTCAAGCAATGTTTCAATATGTGCTTTTTCCCTTTCCAATAATTTTGATCTTATTGCATTGTAGCCAGGTGGAACATAACCTGCAAGGTTGTTATTACATGCAAAAGTAAATGCATTCTTGTAATGAGGATTTCTTGCAAGGTTAAAAGGAAGTCCCACTGAAAAAAAAATTCTTGCAATTTCACCATCCAATTCCTCTCGCTGCTGCATGTTAAAAGTCTTCTCTAAAGCACTACTGGCAACTCTTTTTCTTTTCTTTGAATCATATCCATCACTTTTATATGATGATGAATGATCAACTCTAACAGATGAGGAAGAAGTGTGGGATGAACCATGGGTAGATGGCAAAGGTATCTCTTTAGGAAGTGCCCTTTTGATCCTAAATTCAGCTTCATCAACTTGTCTGTTCAATTTAATCAACTGTGACGTAGTAATCTTAGGACACATTTTAATTCCATGACCAGAAATCTTAAGTAGATGTGCTTTCACTCTAGAATAAGATCTTTTGTAGGTGCCACCACAATAATTGCATTTGAATGACACATTACCTCCTTCAGAAGTTTTTCCTAACTTTGTAACATGAATCCATAAGGGCTTATCAGTTTCTACAGATGGCTCTTTTGAACCGTCACCTAATCCACTCCCACCAGCAGCAGAGCTCATTTTGCTTTCAAACACACTGGTGAAATGGAAAAAATAAAGGCTTAATAAATTACTGCAATATATCAAACTCCTAAACATAATGTTTCACTTATCCTAAAGATGATGAATACAACAATATGCCGGGCAGCCGGGGGTCGAAGGGGGCGCTGCCCCCTGGCGGGGTTCGACCTGTAAGCGCAGCAAAAGCGCAACAAAAGCGCAACTAAAGCGCAGCAAAAGCGCAACAAAATTTTATTGTAAGCGCAACTAAAGCGCAGCAAAAGCGCAACTAAAGCGCAGCAAAAGCGTACCTAAAGAGCAGCTAAAGCGCACCTAAAGCGCAGCTAAAGCGCAACTAAAGCGCAGTTAAGGGAAAAATTTTACTCTTTTTGTTGCACTTTAGTTGCCCTTTTGCTGCGCTTTAGTTGCGCTTTTGCAAAAGGACAGCTTAAGCGTAGCAAAAAGGCATCTAAATTGACAGAAATGATGAATGGAGAAAAAAATGGCGAAATCAACTTATAGGTTTGAAAATTTTTATGCAGTTTGGTGTCGCCTTTCCTCGGCTGCGCAGAGAAACTAAGAAGGAAGGCTAGTTGCTTACGGCCGGAAGGGAAGACTAAGGGTGCGATCTCCAGGCAACCGCTGCTCGTGGGAAAGATCTCCAGTTGACCGCTGCTCGCCTCAATCGCTCGGGAAGACCACGAATACAAATAGGAATACGGGATTAGGGCGAAGATGAAGACTCGGGCATGAATCGGTAATATAAAATAGCGGGACTAGAGTTTTTCTTTTTTTTTTAATTTAATTATCAAATAGCCAGACACGCGTGTCCGGTTTTTTATTTTTATTTTAAATGGGACACACTAATAACGTGTCTGACACGTGTCCCCGCCGTGTCGGACGTGTATCTGTGTCCGACACGTGTCCGACACTGCATACCCTCTTAAAACGGAGTGTCGGTGCATCATAGCAATGATTCTAATCAGTCAATTCATGCACAAGCCTAAAGAGACTTACCTTCAAGTTGCTTAAAGAATTTGTAGATACCTTAAATCATAAAATGATAAAAAAATTCAATATAGAAAGCAAAATACTTTACAAAAATTGACGGGTATACAGATACAAATTATTAATAAATAGAATATTCACAACTAGATATTGTATCATTTTTGGAGCAAGAAACAACCTATTGTTCTGAGATCTAACATCAAATTTAAATTTAGATCTATTGTCCAAAAAATCTGCAAGCTTCTATGAATCAAAGCCATGGAAGATTTAAAAATCAAATGGAAATGGCCAATGAAGACATACTGTGACAATAAATCTGCTATTAATATTGCTCATAATCGAATACAACATGATCATACCAAGCACGTAAATGTGGATAGAAATTTCATAAAAAGTAGAATTGGAAAGATGGTTAATTTGTACTCCATATGTGCCAGCAAGAAATCAACTTGCAACTATTCACCAAAGAAGTCTACAACCCTACATTCAAAAATATTACAAGCAAACCTGAAATAACAAATTTATACCATTCAATTTGAGAGGGGGCGTAAAATAATTGTGGGACCCCTAAGTCAAACAATCTTGGTAGAGATTCTTGAGCACACGAATTAAAAATTCTAATGTTTGAATTAATCCACTTATGACACTTAAATTGCAAATCATATGTCTCCTCTTCCTCGTCTAGTCTTCAATCTCTCTTGAGAACTTTTTTCTTCTTTTATGGATCATTCTGAAAAATTTTCATGGCAAATCTTTTGGAGAAGTCTATATATACTTTCACACTTCGTATAGAATCAAACAATAAAATTAAAAATACTTTTTTCTACTTAATACATTTCCACATGTTCTAATTTGCATTCATCATGAACATTTTCTTATCATAAAATGTAAACAGCTACATAGGAAACTTAATTTGACTGCTTCTTTTGTAGATTTATCTCTTGATATGGTTTCATTATTCATGATATTTTGGCATGTCAAAGAATTATAAAGACTCAAGACTTACAGATTACTCCAATTGCCAGCTATAGATATTCACTTTGTAGGTGTCTTTACATGCAAATCTCTCAAATAAAGTTCCTATAACCAAAAGACACTATAGCTCTTGAAGAAATGCGATTAACAAAGACAAACAGCATATTTCATCTAACCTTTAGGATGACATGTCACTTCAAATATGCAGAATATTCTTTGTGGTATGGAGTCAATGCAACACCAACACATGGTCAGATCATAGACTATAGTACTGCATCAAGATTGAAATTTGTCATCATCATCAAAGCATACATGATTATCAAAGCAAGGAGCTTGATCATCATGGATGGCCGTCCATGGCTTGGTTTCCAACATATGCCTTAAATACAAAAGCACTCTCCTTTCAAACTAGCTTAGCTGGTTGGTCACTCCAAAGGTCATAAGAATTATAATCACTGAAGACCACTCCCTTTCCTAATTTTCTTTTAATGAAATACCCCAAAGATTATTCATGTATTTATATTTTATTTTCTCTACATAAGACCATCATGTACACTATTATGAACTAATAAATGAAATATTGAATTGCTTTTTGGTTTGTGAGCAACCTAGAGATGCTTGGTGACCAATCCAACAACAGAACTTTGGTGAGCTTCAAGTTATCTTCTTTCGTGTTTATTCATCTTCCTCCCTTTACCTCTCAATTACTATACATAACCTAGCCAGCACCTACAACTCAACTACCATAACCTACAACTCCTCGACAACCATAAAATCAAGCCCACATCCCCTCATAGTCATCAACCACCATCTGCTATACTAAAACCTTAAGTCACCCTTGTTTGGTTCCCTTCCCTAAACCCTAAGCAATCCCAACTCTTCAACATGCCTCCCTCCTAACTCAAAGCCCTAACACAGAACCTCCACCCTCAGCCAACCTCTCAAAGACCGATACCAAAGCCCTTCACCATCCAAAACATATCACCTCTCAGCCTCCTTCATAATACCATAAGATATAATCCTAATCACCATCACACTGGCCCAAAAGTTCCTTTTATACAACCACACTTCATCGTAAGCAATAGTAGTACCTTCTACCGACAAAATTCTCCTACCACCATCTATCAATACCCTCATAAGAACCAATTAGCTCTTTCCCTTTTTAACTGCTACCCACACCTTTGTCAAAATAGGTAGTGACACTTCACAATGTTCATTCTCGTTCACATTCATTGAAAAATCAAACTTTCATAAAGGAGAACATAAAGGAGGGTACCTCATATCTCCTTTTGGACTTATCTTTGCCTTTATGGCATTAATTAGTAGTTGGTACTGCGGACAAGTTACTTAATGCATCCTTGCCTTGTATTTTCTAAAGTTGAACTTTTACTTGCTAATGCTCAACAGTTCCAAAATGCCTTAGTTTTGGCGCTTCAAGTTTGCATAATGTTTAATCACATATACAAAAGGTACACAGATGCTTTCTCCAATTCCAAATTTCCATTATTGAATTTTGGATGTGAACGTGAGAAAGATTTAACTCTTAATAAGCCCATCCAAAATTCATACAACAATCATCATTCAACAATGTAAAATAACCTTTAAGAATAGAGTTGAGCCAGCCAAAAAAATAGAAAAAGAAAAGAACTTTCAAATTACAGGGCCATAAAATCATTTTTCTTGCATCTAAGAGCTAGACAAAACATATGCTCTAGGTAACATATCTTACGTTCCAAGAAACAGGAAAGCAGATTGAAATGCAATATATAATATTTTTTATCATACTTTACGTTGAACTCATCATAAGTTAATGTTGTAATGATCATACCTTCTATTAAGCAAGAATACAAGAATACCATATAAGAATTTCTGTCATATGACATAATAAGAGGAAAGCATGTTCTTGTGGAATCATATGATCCACCATATATGTCAATAGTACATAATAGCAAGCGCTAATGCACATAGCATGGTGAAGAGCACCCCAGGTTATTTGCACAACATGATACAATTTATCAAAATATTGCGCAATGTACAAGTAATAGCGCATAATGCACAGCGCCTATGATAAGTACCATCTTGATTTCTTTGATTTATAATTTAAAATTAATATTAACTAATTTCTTTTTTATTAGTTAATTCATTTTTATTAGCTGCTAGGGCTTTGAGCTGGACACAAGGCATGCATAGGGCTTCAATTTTGATGATGGGAGATGAATGCAAAAGCAACGGCAAAGATGAAGTCTTGATAAGAACTTGTGCCTTTTCACTACCAGATTTCTATTTTGTTTTTATCATTACACATGTAAAAGAAAAAATAATCTTAAAATTTTATCTTCATGATTTTAATTATAATGAGCATTTTTTCTCACCATCCAATGCCTACCTTCTAGTTTTTTTTTTCTTTTGTTTTTTTATATTTTGCAGAAAAATGCACTTGAATTTTAGGTTTTGTTTAAAGCCAACGAATTAAATGGTCTTAATAATTTCCTTGATCTCACGATGCAAAAGAGATGAAATGTTGCAATGTTATTCATGTGCTATACGTTTAAAACTAAAGCTAAACAGCTGAAATGTTATTCATGAATGATTAAGCACTTAAGCCTAAAAGAATCAATGTTTAACATTATAAGAGTGATATTTTTATTTGTTAATTTAGTTGTTTTCATTGCCACGATAGTTTATGTTTTAATCTAATTGTCTTTTATAGATGTTCATGCATATACAGTTGCATTTTATTAATTATTTTTTAATGTTTTTCTCTATAATTATAGTGCGTGCTACACCATATGCTTTGTTATGGCTCCACGTGACCTTTGTGATGTAATGCGCTATTTTTCATTATATGATACTCTACTAGGTGCCAGAAAATTCAACAAATAGAGTTTTAAAAATAGAATTGACTCAAAACAAAAACCTGATAAGTGAGTATATGTTACTACTACAAAAAAACTAAAAACATAAAATAGGGGATGTTATGTAACTAATCTACTTTACTAATGACTAAACTTTGCTCTATACATACAAATCGAAAAAATTCAACTGCCAAGAAAGACATTGCTAATAGTCCTTTAGCATGTCTTCATATAATTAATACTGCCAATAAGCTACCATAATCCCTCTTTGACTTTGATATGATATGCTAAAAAGTTCCGAAATGGCTTAAATTTGTTGCTTCAAGTTTTGCTTGATGTTTGATCATATGTACCAAAGGAACATAAATGAATTCTACAATTTTAGATCACCCCCCTACGCATTGGTTAGGAGCCCTAATATAGTTCTACATGCCTAGACAAAAGAAACATGTTTCAATGAGGTAGGCGAAGAAGCATGTCAGCTTCTTGAGAAGTCTAATCTCTCATCCCTTCCCATCCAAAAGGTACTTAATTCAATCTTCATACGAAATTCATTCATCAATCATCATTCAATTGTGGAAAATAAATCTTAATAATAGAGTTGAACCAGCCCAAGATAGAAAAAGAAAACAAATCCGAATAGAAGCTTTGATGTGAAGCGGGTGACAGAAGATCAAGTTGTTTATATAACTTAGCAGTCAAAACCTAATCATGCATAATTTCTCAGGCTTAAGAATGGAGTTTTTTGTATGACTTCTCTGATTGTAGAGGTACTGATGAAGCTAAGATGTTAAGCAACTAGTATAAGAAAAAGAAGAAAAATTTACAACATTGGTTGATAATACGTATAGCCTTACAATTTCATCATACAAAATTCACGCTCTGTATCTTATGGCAAGAAATAAATTTATCATCTTCAAAAAATTTACCAACCACAAAAAGAGAGAAGCAGGTCCGCTGCATGTGGTAGGCCAAGGAAAAAAATTCTAAGATAATTCTTTTGCAACTACATGAGATATTGATGTGAAACAAGTAAGATGCAAAGGAAATTGCTATTAGGAAATTAAGAACATGGAAGAACTTTGCTTTATCATTGATAAACTTATTACATGCTCAAGTTGGATTTTAGAAATCTTTAGTGAAGAGATTAAATAATAGCAATTAGCAACAATTTGAGATTACAAGTCTTGCAAAATTAATAACCAAAATTAAAGTAAATGCAATGGCACATTAACAAAGCCCAACGTTTAAAATTTAGAAAACGTCACCTAGAGATCCCTCACTCAACTCTTGAAGGTGGGAATTAGCGGAAGAACGTTGAAAGCAAACTTAGGGATGCCACTAGGAGACACGTGTTGCGTAAGGTATTAGTCGCCGGAGAGGTGATCGGAGTAGGAGAAGTGGTTGGATGGTTGACGATGTACCAACATCCCGGGAGGATGTGCTCTTCCGTTGAGAGGGCTAATCGGAACAAGATGCGGTTCACGTATTCTTCCACGGAGTTGTCAAAGTCCGGAACGAGATCAAAGAACGGCGAGCGTAGGATGTCGATTCTTCCTTGGTCGTCTTCAACGAATCCGTGATCAACGTCCGAATCGGCCATTCATACTTGCCTTGATGTGAGAGAGAAGGCAAGTACAAGGAGGAAGAGGGGCCGGCGGCTTCGTGGTCCTTGAGGGAGGAGGGCGGCTAGGGTTGGTGCAAGAGGAAGGGGAAAGGGCGGCTAGAGAGAGGGAAGAGTTAGGAAATTTCAGCAATTTGAAATTAATTCAGATTTGAGGTAATTTGGAGGGAAGGGGGGAATTAATTTGAATTACAAATTAATCCAAAAGGGGATGAGAGAGGGGGCGGTTAAGGGAGGTAATTGGGGCTGATTTGGTGGGGCCTTGGATTTAATTTAGGAGAGAGAAATTCATGGAGAGGGGGCCGGCCATATGAGGAGGGGAGAGAGGGGTTTTGATTGATGTATGTGGGCCCCAAGAGGATTTAATCAAATCTGAAATTTACTTCAGATTTTACTTAAATAGATGGGTTTCCTAAATTAAATCCCAACATTAGGAAAGTATTTGGATTACAATAATTACTTGAAATCCAAATTAGAAACTTTCCTTTTAGCTAGAGTTTATTTTAGGAAAGGAACTAATGTTCCTTTGGGATTTGAAATTTAAACTTGGAGACTAATGAGAGGGGCCGGCGGTGGGACTATTGAAGGGGGACGGTGGGGTGGTGGAGGATATGGGGGCGGCGGTCAAAGGAGTGGTGGCCGGCGGGTGTTTGTGGGGTGGCCGGCGGGTGGAGGAGAGGTGGGGCGGCCAAGGGATTTAGGTGGAGGTGGCGGGTGGAGCTGGCGGTGGCAAGGGGAGCTTGGAGAGGGGAAGAAAATTAAATCTGGGAAAAGGAAGGGAAAAGCTAGGAGGATAAACGAATCTACCAACCTCAAGCACGTCTTCCTCAAGAACTCACAAAGAGACCTTGGACTTTTGAAACTCACAAAGAGATTCTTCTCTTACTATGAACTCACTAAGAGAACAAGAAAATAGGTGGAAAATTTCATTCAAATATTCATTAACCAAATACAATGTATGGAGACCTTGATATATAGGCCTCAAGACTAGAAAAATAAAATAAAAGACATATATGCCCTCGGGGCTACAATAGAGACTCACTCCCTCTAAGGGTAAACTGGGAAAACTGAAAATACATAAATAAACAAAAATGCAAAATACATCAAAAGTAAAGACTACAAATCGTGGCCGTCGATCTACGCCTCCGTCAATGGTACACGTGTCGAAATCTTGGGTTGATGTCCTCATCAGATATAGGTGAAGGAATATATATCCCATGTGTTGTTCAAGTAACTAAAAATTAAAACACTGATCCATTACTCATGCAGATCTTGTTTAAGACTAGGGCTGGGCAGATATAACTATCAAGCAACAATCTTATCTCTACCAAAATGAATTACGACACCCCACATGTAACTCTTTAAAAGGGAAATTTTGCAAAGAATACCTCCATTAAAGAGATATCATTATTTGCGAAATATGCATTCTTAGTGGGCTGATCATTCATCAGAGAAGAATAAATTACAAAAAAATCACAAGCAGGATAATCATAAATAACCCTCTCAGGACTAAGCACTCTAATACCCAAAATATTGTGATCTGGCTACTTCCCACTAAGGGTATCAGAAGGATTATGCTCAAGGTCCACCTAGAGTTCAAGAAATAAATATGTTCTATTTACAGCACTCTATCAAGATAACAGATCAAGGGACTAATTTCTTCTAAGAATTTAGGTGTTGCAGCTCTTGGTGGTAAGAAACATAATAAACTACCTAGATAAGTAATGCTACATATATGAAACAGTTTGCACAATAGCATAGAACTTTTGATTATAGCTTGACTATTTTTTGCTGTCATACAACCTCAAATTAAAGTAAATTACCCAGTAACCATACTGGTTCAACACTACTCCCATGAACTCTAATATTTCAAAAAGGAATAAATAGTGTAGAAGCATGAGTCAATCACTAAAGTGTAGAAGCATGAGTCAATCACTACATCATATCTTGAAAAAGCTCAGCATAGTAGCTTTAAACCATTAGAACTCTTATTTGTTAAGATTGGTAAAGGGAGGAAAAATGGAATGAAAACTCCTAATTAATCTCCTATAAAAGTTAGCTAAACTACAAAAATTACCAGTGATGTACATTAGTTGGTTATCGTAATTCATTCATTGCTTTAAATTCTTTTGGGAAAGAAGAAATACACTCTCGAGAAATAATTAGCTCGAACTCCTTCAACTCCTACCTGCATCTTAATCAAATTGGGAAGTTGGGTAGTGACACTTCATTATCTTCATTCTTATCAACATTTGTCAAAACATTTAGCTTACTAAAAAACATGATGGAGGGAAGATCTTTTCTCCTCTTTGGTCTCATATTTGCCTTTGTGGCATCAACATAAAGACCAACAGGCTCCCTTTATTCAACTTTAATTTGTTATACTCAATGGCACGTCTTAAATTGGTTGCTTCAAGTTTTTCATGTTTGATTATTTGATCCAAGGGATCAGAATGTTGGTAAGGGTGAGGGCTTATTGAAAAGTCAGAACTGTCTTCCCTTCAAATTCAACAAGAAATTCACCAAATATTCATCAAAATTTCACTCACAAATCATGAAAAAACCCTTAACAATAGAGCTTAGCTAGCATAAGACTAGCAAGCATAAACACAAGCCAAATTAATGGATTAAGAAATTATTTTTGGGACATCTGAGAAGAAAAATTATGATGTGGGTAATAATACCTAACCAGACAAAGATTGACATCTTGTTATGCAATATGCAATAGTTTTTCATATCTTACGTTGACCGCATCAAAAGTTAATGTTACAACGAAGATGCCTTATATTTAACACCAACACCATACAAGATATTTCTCTGAAATGGCAATAATAATATGTAAGCATTTCCTGGTAGAGTTGCATCATATATCCCGCTCAAATAAGGGAACATAAGATAACCTCCTAGATGCGACAAAAACAAACTCTGAAAGTTTTGAATACAGAACTGACTTGGAAAACAAATTTCTTAATACAATTACACCCAGCATAAAATGGGAAACAACTATGAACTTCAATTAATAAATCAATTCTCTAAGAAAGGAAGAATTTAACTGTCATCAATGGCATTGCTAATAGTCCTCCAACATAACCAGAACAAAGGCATGCTTTCCACTACTTGCATCTTAAACTCAATGCCACATAGTGTATAAGAAAAAATATGCATACTATTACAAGAAATGCATCCACTTAGCAGGACGAGTGTTGACCCCTATACATCAAACGACGCGCAAAAGGGACATAACAGGTGAATCAAGCAACACGCGTGTCGACTCGGCACATTACTTGAAAGGTCCAACGACCTCCGATTAACAAATGGACTGCGTAGTTGCAATCAGAACCTCGAATTCGCCTAAGTGGGGACCCCTCGAAGTCAAATCGGACGAGGTCGGTCCAAAAGGATGACTGACATCCGAAATTAACGTGCGACGTCGCCAAAACGACGTCCGATCGTAGAGCAGATTTCGACGCGGCGTTCAAAATGTCCTCAATACTCAAAAACTACATTTTATTTGTTCAAATGGGATTGCACGGCGAAGTGGCACGAATCCCGAGGCGACGATGCGCAAAACCGAAAAAACTGTCACGTGATGCCGCCCCAATGATGTCCGAACGCATAACCGATTTCGTCGTTGCATTCGGAACATCCTCAATACTCAGAAACTACATTTTGTGTTCAAATGGGATTGCCTGGCGAATCGGCACGAATCCCGAGGCGACAACGTGCAAACCAAAAAAACTGGCGCGACGCCGCCCAAATAACGTCTGATATTGAAATAAACTTTGCCGTTGTGTTTGAACCATCCTTAATACTCAAAAACTATATTTTATTTGTTCAATTGGGATTACCCGGTAAGTCGGCACGAATATCAAGGAGGCAATGCGCAAACCGAAGAAACTGGTGCGCAACGCCGCCCAAATGATGTTCGATTACAAAATGAACTTCGTCGTTGTATTCGAAACGTCTCAATACCCAAAAATGACAGCCAATTAATTCATTTAAAAATTGTGTGAGGTCGACATGCATCTCGAGGGAACGACGTGCAAAGCAAATAAAATGGAGCGCGACGTTGCTCAAATGACGTCCGATCGCAAAACAGACTTCACCGTTACATTCAGAACATCATCAAAACTCAAAATTGACTGTCAATTTGTTCAATTAAAATTGCATGTGCAAATCGACGAGGGTCACGAGGCAACGACGCGCATATCAAACAATTTAACATGCGACGTTGCCCGAACATATCCGATTACAAAACGGACTTCACCGTTGTGATCGAAACGCCGACAATACCTAAAATGCACTATCAATTTGTTCAAAGAAAATTGCGCGGCGAAATTGACACACAAAACGAGGCAAAATACACGAATTCTGAGAAAATCAAGCAAATCAATGCATTTTTTGTCAATTGACCATTTTATGTCATTTTAACAATGATAATTAAATATTATTCCTATATTGAGGCAATTAGAAAAGGAAAATAAAAAAAAGAAAAATCAAATCATAGGCTAATTTGGTGCATACCTAAGATATACTACGCTGAGTTCTGATTAAATCCCTAAAATCCCATTGTTAACCTATCGCTTCCGTCTCCTCGTTACCGCGGCCTCGAACAACAGCTAGCTCGCATCATTAAATGAAAATGAACACGAGTAAAGGCGCGCCTTTACTACTTCGTCTTCCATACGTTCAGGACCTCAGCTCTCTTCACATCTGTCTCCTCCCTGTCGCGGCTACTTCAAAATCTCTCGCACATAAAAATCCCCTTCACGCCCCCTCCTATTTCGTCTTTCACACACATTACCGGCTACCATTCAAAACTCCGTCCCTAAACTCCTGTAGACACAAGCAGTAAGCTTCCACCCACCTCCAACAAACCTCTTGATGTGATCAAGTCCTCACAACAGCAGCCCTCACCCGTCCTTTCTCTTCAGCACAAGCAAAACCCACAGCCTACTCCGATTCCCACCAGATCCGTCCAAACCACAACTCCACAGCAACAAACGATCCACACAGCAATCACTCTGCCTCCTCCTTGCTGCAACAGCACTCATAAATTCAACCTCCTTCTAGCCTCTCGTCGTCCTCTACTTTCTACACCAGCAGCAGTTGTCTACAAAGCTCTTATAAAGCGAACTGCTGTATTGATTATATAACTGATTCCCACTCCAAAAAATAACTCATCCCACTTTGTTATCACCATCGTGAAAAACTTGCAATCTAGCCTATTTCCTGCTCTTCAAAAGCCAAGCTTTACGTCAACAGCAAATAAAATCGTACCCCATTGCTTTGCACGTGAAATCCATAAGGCTGCTGCCTTCCCATTTCCACTTTGCTTCATAGCCCACAATATTCTAACAACTCCGCAGGAGTTTGATTTCTCTTTCCATCTTCAGCTAAGTCATCAAAATGCTATAGTAGTAGTTAAATCAACATGGGCTCAAAATTCTGAATTTTCCAAAACGATCATTTAATGAAGCAAAGCTCCGAATATTCTAAAAATGATCATTCAATAAATTCATTGATAATTTCATCAAGCAGGATTTTAAATTTCTTTTAATCGCTTACTTATGTTATCTGTTTTTGTTCTTCTATTCTTTTTAAGTCTCTGCATTTTGAAATTGTGGGGTGATGTATCAGATGTTGATTACTAACCATTGCCTTTCATTTGTATTAATGGATCTACAGAACACTCCTATTACCGTTCAACTAGGACGCGATGCTAGCATCCAGCAAGCTAATACTGTAATCAACACTGGAAGCTCTGGAGCTACCATCCAGTTTGGTGGGCTCGAATTTCTACAGCTACTGCAAGGGCTGTTGCCGTCCCTGTGTGCAGCATGAATTCTAATGGGCCCGCTAGGAGGCCCCATTTTGTCAGAACTTTTACACGTCGCGCGCATCTGCCAATGCAACGACCTACTACTGAAGCCATTGTACGCAGCACGCACTTGCCAGCGTCGCGAGCCACTAATGCTGTTGAAAATCCTCGCAGGAAGGTTTGAGTTCAAACGACTATCGCAGCTAAAAGTCTCGACCACCAAGAGGATTATGGCTGGTGGAAAAGTCTTCATGGTGACTGTAAACACCACTATTGTATCGACCAGGTTACCTGCACCCACAAAACACAATGTTGAAGCCTCCTCATCTGGTGAGGAGGAAGGCTTACAAGGAGACAGAGAAGGAAGAAAAATGCTGAGCTTCAAGCTCAGCAATAACTGTCGATCCATCCTCCAACCTACCGGACTAGGAACCAGAAGCGACCATTCCTACCCTGAATCGATTTGCGGGCCTAAAATGGGTAAAGAGGAATAGCTCCACTTGTGAGCTAAAGCAATCTTTCTAGGAGCATCAACTCCAATCCCCGACCCTTTAGAAGGAACCTGAAACCCTGTTAGACTGAGTGTACCGGGTGCTAAAGACAGTAAAGAAGAATGACTTAAAAAAGAAAAAGTTCCAGAGGCCATTGGTCATTGAGGCCAGAAGAACCCCTCTGACGAAAAGGTTATCATATGTTGTGATAGCCAAAAGAAGAGGAAAACGATAGCAAGCCCCGCACGGTGAACATTGGGGCGTGACACCTGAACTATGGGTTCAGGGATCTGCCGCTGAAAGGTCCAGGCAAAAGGGGAAGCAAATCTGGAGGCCAAAGCCTCGTGAAGAAGAAAGAAGAGAAAGAGAAAAAATAATTAACCTGGGCATGACATCCGGTGCGGCTTCCCAGAGATCCGCCCCCACCAACAGACACGTTATAAGTGGGTCCAAAAGAAAGCCCACGAGGACACCCGCCAAGACGGTCGACAACCTAGAAAATTTTTTTTTAACGGCGGCTGCTTTTGAATGGTATGTCGAGTTGCCAAATGATTCTGTGAAGACGTTTGCAGAGCTAGAGGCTATGTTCATGAAGAGGTTCGCTAGCACGACTGAGAAGATACAGGAGGAAATGAACATAGCCTCTAGCTCTGCACGTGTCGAAGAAAAAAAATTTCCTAGGGTGTCGAACGTCGTGGCAGGGTATCATCGTGGGCTTTCTTTTGGACCCACTTTTGACGTTGTCTGTTGGCGAGGCGGATCTCTGGGAAGCCGCACCAGATGTCACGCCCAAGTTGATTATTTTTTTTTCTTTCCCTTCTTTCTTCTTTACGAGACTTCGGCCTCCATATTTGCTTCCCCTTTTACCGGGACCTTTCAGCAGCAGATCCCTGAACCCGTGATTCAGGTGTCATGCCCCAATGTTCACCATACGAGACTTGCTATCGTTTTCCTCTTCTTTCGGCTATCACAACAGATGATAGCCTTTCCCTCGGAGAGATTCTTCTAGCCTCAATGACCAATGGCCTCTGGAACTTCTTTTTTAAACCCTTCTCCTTTACTGTCATCAGCATCCGATACAATCGAGCTGACAGGGTTTCAAGTTGCTTCTTCTTCTGAAAGGTCGGAGTTTGGGGTTGATGCTCCCAGAAAGATTGCTTTAGCTCACTAGTAGAGCTATTCCTCTTTACCCATCTTAGGCCTACAAACCCATATCGGGTAAGAAAGATCACTTCTGGCTCCTGGGCCGATAGGTTGGAAGGATGAATCAGCAATTGTTGTTGAGATCGAAGCTAAGCATTTTTCTTCCTTCTCTGTCTCCTTGTAAGCCTCCTTCCAAATGAGGAGGCTTCAACGTCGTGTTTTGCGGGTGCAGGTAACCCAATTGGTACAGTAGTGGTGTTTGCAGTCACCACGGAGACTCTTCCACCAGTCGCAATCCTCTTGGTGGTCGAGGCTTCTGGCTGCGATAGTCATTCGAACACAGAAACCCTTCTACGATTATTTTGCTACTGTGGCTCGCAACACTGCAGATGCGTGCGGCGAACAATGACATCAGTAGTAGGTCACTGCGCTGGCAGATGCGCACGACGTGCAGAAGTTTTGGCATAATGGGGCCTCCTGGCAGACCCATCAAAATCTATGCCGCACACAGGGACGGTAGCAGCCCTTGCAGTAGCTATGGGAAATTCTAACCCACCAAACTGGATGGTGGCTCCAGAACTTCCAGTGTTGATTACAGTATTCGCTAGCTGGATGCTAGCACCGTGTCCCAGTTGAACGGTAATAGGAGTATTCTGTAGATCCATCTACACAAATAAAAGGCAAGGGTTAGTAATCAGCATCTGATACATCATCCCGCACTTTCAAAACGCAGAAACTTGCACATAACAGAAAAACAAAAGCAGATAACATAAGCAAGAAATTAAAAGAAATTTAAAATCCTACTTATTAAAATAATTAATGAATTTGTTGAATGATCATTTTTAGAATATTCGAATTTTGCTTCGTTATATGATCATTTTAGAAAATTTAGATTTTGAGCCAATGTTGATTTAACTGCTACTATAGCATTTAGACGACTTAGCTGAAGATAGAAAGAAAAATCAAATCTCAGTGGAGTCGCCAGAAATCTATAGGCTATAAGGCAAAGTGGAAATGGGAAGGCAGCAACCTTGTGAATTTCACGTGCAAAGCAATGGGATACAGTTTTATTTGTTGTTGACGTAAAGCTTGGCTTGTAAAGAGCAGCAAATAAGCTAGACTGCAAGTTTTTTACGTTGGTGGAAACAAAGTGGGATGAGTTATTTTTTGGAGTGGGAATCGGTTGTGTAATCAATACAACAGTTCGCTTTATAAGAATTTTGTAGACAACTGCTGCTGGTTTAGAAAGCAGAGGACGGCGAGAGGCTGGAAGGAGGTTGAGTTTGTGATTGTTGCTGCAGACTTTGAGCAAGGAGGAGGCGGAGTGATTGCTGTGTGGATCGTTTGCTGCTGTGGAGTTACAGTTTGGACGAATTTGCTGGGAATCAGAGCAGGTTGTGGGTTTTTCTTGCGCTAAAGAGAAGGGACGAGTGAGGGCTGCTATTGTGAGGACTTGATCACGTCAAGAGGTTTACTGGAGGCAGGTGGAAGCTTACTACTTGCGTCTGCAGGAGTTTAGGGACGAAGCTTTGAATGGGAGCTGGGTTATGTGTGTGGAAGACGAAATAGAAAGAGGCATGAAGGGGATTTCTATGTGCAAGAGATTTTGAAGCGGCTGCGACAGGGAGGAGACGGATGTGGAGAGAGCTGAGGTCCTGAACATGTGGAAGACGAAGTAGTAAAGACCCGCCTCTACTCGTGTTCATTTTCATTTAATGACGCGAGCCAGTTGTTGTTCGAAGTCGTCGTGATGAGGAGATGGAAGCGACAAGTTAATAATGGGATTTTAGGGATTTAATCCGAATTAAGCGCAAGATATTCGAGGTTTGCACCAAACTACCCTTTCATTTGATTTTTTTTTTTTTGCTTTGATTTGCCTTTTCTAATTTCCTTAATATAACAATAACATTTAATTATCACTGCTAAAGTAAAAGAAAATGGTCTATTGATAAAAAAATGTATCGATTTGTACTATTTTCTCAAAATTCATGCATTTGCCTCGTTATGCGTGCCAACTTCGCCACGCCATTTTCTTTGGGCAAATTGATAAGTGCATTTTGGGTATGTTGGCGTTCCGATTGCAACAGCAAAGTCTATTTTGCGATCGAACATCATTTAAGCAACGTCACGGGCTAATTTCCTCGATTTGCGCGTCGTTGACTCGAGACCCGCATCAATTTGTGCGTGCGATTTTAATTGACCAAATTGGCAATCAATTTTAAGTATTGATGACATTTCGAACACAACGGTAAAATCCGTTTTACGATCAAACATCATTTGGGCAATGTCGCGCGTCAATTGCCTTGTTTTGCGCGTCGTTGCCTCGAGATGCATGTTGACCTCCTCACACGATTTTTAATTGAATAAATTGGCTATCATTTTTTTGGTATTGAGTTTCGAACGCAACGGCGAAGTCCATTTTGCAATCGTACATCATTTAGAAAGCGTTGCATGCCAATTTCTTTGGTTTGCGCATTGCCACCTCGATGTTCGTGCCAGTTCACCAAGAAACCCAATTGAATAAATAAAATATAGTTTTTGAGTATTGAGAATGTTCCGAACACAACAGCAAAATCTGTTTTGCGATCAGACGTCATTTGGGTGGCATCGATTGCCAATTTCCTTGGTTTGCGCGTCGTTGCCTTGGGATTCATGTCGATTCGCCGAGTCAATCCTATTTGAACAAATAAAATATAATTTCTGAGTATTGAGGATGTTCCGAACATAACGGCGAAATCGGTTCTGCGATCGAATGTCATTTGGGCGGTATTACGTGCCAGTATCCTCAGTTTGGGCGTCGCTGCCTCAGGATTTGTGCCACTTTGCCGGGCAATCCCATCTGAATAAATAAAATATAGTTTTTGAGTATTGAGCATGTTCTGAACGCAACGGAGAAATCCGTTCTGTGATTGGACATCGTTTGGGGGATGTCGCACTTTAATTTTGGGTGTCAGCCATCCATTTGGACCGATCTCGTTCGATTTGACTACGAGGGGTCCTCACTTAGACGAATTCGACGTCCTGATTGCAAAGGCGCAGTCCATTTGACAATCAAAGGTGATTTAACCTTTCAAGTGATGTGCCACGTCGATGCACGCGTTGCTTGATTCACCGGTTATGTCTCTTTTGCGTGTGGTTTGATATATAGGTCAACAATGAGGACCTAATTTCTTCTAAGAATTTAGGTGTTATAAGTATTGGTAGCAAGAAAGAAAACAGAGTACCTACATAAGCAATGCAAAAAATCATAGAACTTTAAAATAGAGTTAATCTTGTTGTACTTCGTTTAGTTTCTCACTAAAGTAACTAATTGAATAATCACCCTACCTCAATACCACTCCCAAAACAAAAATAATTGCATTATAAACTCCCTCTAAGAATTTGAAAAGAGTAAATTTAAGTACATAAGCATAGCTTTAATCTTGATTTCAGATCTTAAAAATCTCAAGGCAGTAATTTTGCACCATTAGAACACTTTTTAAAATAAAAATATATAAGGGGTGATAAAGTGGCATGAAAACCAACTACTCTCCTACAAAAGGCACCTACCTACAAAAACTCCTAGAGAAGAATATTAGTCGACCACTCTATCCTTGATTTAATCTTCTGAGGATAAGAAGAAATACCTTCACAAAAGACAATAAATACTAATTAGATTATTACAGAAGTCATTAATGCTCTTACTTCAAATAAAGAAGCCTTTTCTTAAGAAAAACATTAAGAACCTTCCTAAGATGAATGAGATGGTACCCTATAAGCCTATTGTAGATTAGAATGTCATAAAAAAAGACAAGAAATCTAATAATAAAAGGTCTCAATATATGAGTCATAATTTTTAGGAAAATAACATGTGCATTTGTTAGCTCAAATGGCAGAACCAAACACACATATAAACAATCCATTATATTATAAAAGTTTGCCCTCCATCCCATTCATGCGTGTGAACCTAAAGATAACATTTCAAAAATCAATCTTCAAAAAGACCAATGTACATGTATAACAAGTTATCAAGCCAACGAATAGGAAACGTCTATTTTATATAATTAATAATTTTATTAATAATGTGACTGTCCAAAAATGTGCATCAATCAATCCTACATAGTAGTAATAAAGGATTAGAACTAAGCAAGGATTAAAGATGATCAAGAAAAAACATCAATATTGTGCTGTATTCTACTAGCTAGGTAAATCATTAGGACCTAGATCTTCAAAATAAAAAACTTAGCTAAAATCCTAACATAGGACCACTAAAACAACCAAACACACAGAACTAAAACTTTATAGTCAATGGTTCAGTGGCCCCACATCAACAATTGAGCTACAATGTTCATGACTTAGTCATCCACCATAGTTGAATGCAAGTCCATAAACTTAATCACCCATCATGGACTTGCAGGAGACAAACAGTTGCTATCTTATCCTCATGACAATCCTTTCTCATTATGTCCCTCAGATGCCCAATTGTGCCCAGGGGATTCAAACATGCGACCCATGCTCTAATACTAAATTGACATAGGACCACTTAGCATAACCAACTAGTCTAAAAGCTCAAACATATAGAAGTGATATAACTAAAGCTTTATAGCCAATGCTATAATCACCCTAGATCCACAGATGTGAAACACCTATAACTCATTCATCCACTATAATTGAATACAGATCAATAACGCAATCATCCATCATGAACTTGTACAAGATAGGACAACTATTATCCTATGCTTTTGATAACCATGTGTCAAATCCTCAGGCAGTGCAAAAAGAAGTAACAAGAGGCTCTTAGTCTCTACAACAACCTAAGCATAAATAAACCCTTCAAGCCTCTCAAGATCAAATTCCTATTAACTCAATATATTACACGGCTTTCTATACAATATAATTGAACAAAACCCCTTAATTGAGCTAACAAGAATATTGTTAGGTTTGAAAGGATTCAGAGCCGTCTTTTTACCATTTTTATTTGAAGTCATGTACTAAACTTACCAAGTCACATAAAGATAAAATCACTAAGATCATCAAACAAAGCATGTGCAAAATCTAAAGGCAAAAAATCAAACAAAATGCAATGTATAAATCTACCAATTAGGATCATAACATCAAAAAAAATACACAAACACTCTTGATCACTAACATCAAATAAACTCCTTTTTGTTAACTTCCTTATCATCTTCATATGCATTTCGAATCGATCTCAATGGCTCAATTAATATTCAATTTGGGTTCATACTGGCTTATTAGATAGCTTTTTAGTAAAGATCCAAGCTCATTTTAAGAAAATTAATAATTTAATTTTCGAGTGATCCTTGATCATCAAGTTAAATTTATAGCTCTATTAAAGAATGAACTTGTGTGCAATGACTAATTTGTTGACATTCCTAAAGTTCTCAAAACAATTTACCTTTATTATGCATGTTATTTGTAAAGTTGACATCCTTTAAACATAGTTAAAATGGTTAAAGTTGCCTCCCTTGCATAATATTAAAACCTTCTAGGGATAAGTTTTGGGATAGGATTCAAGTTTACTGGCACATTGGAATGCTTTTTTTTTAATCACATTGGAATGCTTGATCCAATAGATATATGAGATAAGGTCATGTCACCTTTCCTATTTAAATGCATAAAACAATTCATAAACTAGACAAGTTTAACTTACCAAACTCCATGAAAAAATACTAAACCATAAGTTCTCAAAATTTACTCATTTAATCAATCATATATTTGGCATACCCAATAAATTTTAGTTTATCAAACCTAACCTGGTGTCATTAGATATTGCTTATCATTCCAAATAGTGGCTGATATATAACAACCAAATTCATGAAATACCTTTGAATCAAGTGACAACCAAAAAACAATGTTTCAATCATTTACCTGTTTAATGAAATCATTATCCAAGTTTCATGCTTGGTACCTACATGGATATGCATTGCTAAATAGTAATTTTTAGGAACCTTGAAAGTTCTTTCATCATATGGATATCCACCACAAGGGTGATGTCCAATGAGTGAAAGTATGGATAAAACTGTGTTAAAATTCCATGTTCCCTCTGAAATGTCAATATTTAGTTTCCCCAAATCTTAGAAGTATCATTTTCTTGATCAAAGTTAACACATTTGACCAAGAATTGCATCAATGCTATGATCTGCACCTTAATACAAAAAGTGTGCAACACATTAACATGTTTTATAAAAACTTAAGAAGAAACAACAAAAAGATTTTCAAGTGTAAAAAATACACTTCAAGTAAACAACATCCAACTAGCCATTTATTTAATTGCTAGAAAATTACTAATTTAGAAAAATTGATGTCAACCCACCAAAACTATAATAAGCATCTTTGGTAAAATAATTTGTTCTTCAAAATAGCACAAACTCTATAAGTAGTATTAAAGCTTAGGGGTGTCAAAAGTTGACACGACCCGAAACCCAACCCAGACCCGACCCAGAAAAATCCGGGTTCGGATCAACCCGATTGTGAAACTGGTCGATCCGGGTTCCGATTTTTGACCCGTTTGAAAAGAGGGTGGGGTTCGAGTTGACCTGACAACCCGCGGGTCAACTCGAATTGACCCGTTTCGTCATCCCGCGCCTCAGCCGTCAGGTCGCGTCCGAGTCAAGTCGCGGCTCGCGACGTCGAGTCCGCAGGCTTCAGGTCGCGTCCTCCGCGACTCCAAGCGTCCCGACTCCCGCGTCCCCCGTCCAGCGGTCCAGGCTTCCTGGCTCCCGCGTCGAGGGCTCCAGGCGACCAGGCGTCCCACCGAACCCGCCGGACCCGCTGCATCCCGCGTCCAGCTGTTCAGGCGTCCCGCACAGCCGCACTCCCGCCGCGTCCTGACTCCCGCGTCCGGCGTCCGCGCCCAGGCTCTCCACTTCGCCGGCTCCGCTGCCTCCGTAGATGTTCGCGGGTCGAGTTGTGTCAACCCGGTAACCTGCATGGGTCGGGTCCGGGTTGACAAACCTGACCCGTTTGCAAGCCCGGGTCGGGTTAGGGTTAACCCGTTTACGGCCGGGTCAAGTCGGGTTCGACCCAAACCCGACCCGTTGACCCGAATTGACACCCCTATTAAAGCTTACAAGGGTTATTCTTCAACCCGAAAAAAAAAATCTCATATATGCACATTTGCCCTTAGTAAGATATTGGCTCTTCTAGAGAAAATCAAAAGTGCACAAAAATAGTAATAATAATAATAATAATAAAATCAATGAACGATAAACCTCCTTGAAAATGACAAAAATAATTAAGAAAAATAAGAGAAATTGCAAAGATGTTGGCAATTTTCATAATATTTATTGTTTTAGATACAACTTTCTTTCTTAATGCCAGTATCATACGAATACTAAGTTTAAATCCTTGAAGTATTATAAGGTAGCTTAACCATCATGATAAGGACCATACTATGATGTTGCGTCCAATAATGAGGACGGTAATGTTAACTTTCAAGGATGAGGATCACTAGCTCAATATGTGCATACTAACTATGAAACATATGTTGTCCATTAAAAAATAAAATTAAAAAAATATGTTGCCCATTGATATAGCTGATCAAAAGAGCAAAATTGTTAGCCAGGTAAAACAGTTTAATGAAATTAGCTAAGAGAGTACAGTCAACCAAAGAAAAAGACATATTGTCAGACTCCGCAAACTGAGAAAATCCCTACAAGGACCAAATGGATACTATTTGGGAAAGAAGATGAAGCTAAAAAGCATGTTCTTAGTGAATAATCTGTGTGTGAACTGATTACAAAGAACAAAAAAATTGATTACTAGTCCACTAAGTAGCACCATAGAAGGAAAGGAAAGATGAGCAAGATAATAATAAGAAAATGAGTTTATTCCCAAAAAAAAGGTTAAACAGAACTACCAAAAGCAATAAATCTGGCTTATCCCATAACATATGGCAAGCCTAAACTACAAGAATTAAACATCTAAGTAAAGAGAGAAGATAGAAATAAAGATATTGTTCTTTGTTAAAGCACATTCAAGATCAAGCCAAAATAGCTAGACAAAGTGAAAGAATAAAACAAGAATGAGATCAAGAACCCAAAAGGAAAATTATAAGTCATAACTAAAGGGTGGCATCAAAATTAAAATTATACTTGCAAGCATGTCATAAAAAACTTAACTAGACCAGCATCAATGACGGCTATTAAGGACATAGAGCTAACAAGCCTGGAGGAATATTAAAGTTAATTCATCACAACATATGCAGCAAACCCTTGACATTGCAAATTACTGTGACAAAATTGTCAAAAGAAAAAAAAAACACTCAACAACATTATTTTCTTTAGGTTAATAAAGAAAGTAGACCAAGTATGCACATATAAAAAGAAAGTTTGAAGTTGAGCAAATGATCCAAGGCTTGGAACACATTAGCCTTTGTGACTTTATTCTCAGTTTAGATCTATCGAAACCAATCGTGGGATTATAAGTCATGGCTAAGTTAGCAAAAGCATTGTGGAATCCCATTTATGCATTAGGTTTTTAAACAAAGTCGAACATCCTTGCAGACTTAAAGAAGAAAGCCACCAAACCTATCATATAACCAGGAGAAAGGCTGATTTTCCCAAATGGTCTAACCAAAAGAATCAGAAAGGTTGGGTAAAGTTTTTCTAAGACTTAGGCCCGTTCCAAAATTCAATCCAACATAAAATAATAGTATAAATATTAAAGCTCACACCTCACACCCAGTGTTGGACATATTTTGACATTTCACACTTCTCATTTCACATAAAGGCTCATCGAGACATCCACTCATCAAACATTTGGTTGTCAATTTCCAGCAGATTGAAAGGTATCACCTTCCCATTCTTAATAAACTCCCTCCATCCTGGCACTACATGTTTTCTTCAACGAATCCAAGCCTAGAATTCTATCCATCCAATTCATTTCCGTGCATATTGAAACTTAAAAGTTCTCTTAGCTCGATTGACAAAAGATAAACTTCATAAATTACTAAAAAAAAATTAACCTAATAGCCAAAAAATGAACAACTATCAAAAAAGAATATTTTCTTATTCAGCAAGCAAACACCCCATACTTTTTAACGCTGACGACATTTGACAACTTGCCAATGAATCCATCCAAGAAGAATTCACCACAGATCCTCTCGCTGGCCTCCCTTCCTCCAAATCAAAAGTTCCACTCCATCCTCCAACATAGCCCTTATAACTCGGCAAATTCTCCAAAGAACCATCCACAGAATCACGTGCTGGTGTATAATAAGGATAATACCGAGTTGCTTCCCCCGCGCCTAATCCAGAATTGAGATTGGTCAATCTCGATGCTCCCGAAGAAGAGGAGGACCAAACCGAGTCTCCCGTGGGAACGATGTAGGGCGATTTAGCAACTGCGGGTGGAGGTGGAGGGAGAGAATTAGGGCTTGCGACGGCGGAAACCCATCGATCAACGGTGAAAGGAGGAGCTAACGGAGAAAGGGTAGAGGATGACGAAGAAGGGGGCGGAGGTGGATGGTGGCCGCGGTCACCGGATCTTCCGATTCCGGCGAGGTGAATCATGGTCGTTTTGCGAGCGATGATCAATGGTAAAAAGTTAGACAAAAAGGAAGAAGAGCGCTCGGTGGTGCGCCGTGGTGAGACCTGCAGACGACTACTTTTACGCTCCGTTTGGGGAGGGGGAGCATGCTTCGGAGAAATGGGCGTTCCTTTTTTTTTTATAATTAAAAATATTATTAATTTATTTATATATTTAGTTAGTTATTATTTTTAGAAGTGTTTAAAAGAATATTACAAAATTCTTATGTATTTATATAGGGCAGTCTGGTTGGTTATAAAGTAAATACAGTATAAAATAAATATAATATAAAATAAATACTTTGAAGTTGGTTAATTATTTGTAAAATGAATGCAGGAGAATTATTTTTTCTGTTTGGTTGGTATATACAAAGTAAAATAAAATTAGTGTATCTGAATACTTAGAAGTCGTTTGATTTTGTGTTTGTAGAGAAAAGTGAAAATATTCTAATTTGATCAAATAATTTGATTCCATATTAATAATGATAATTTTATGAGATTTTAAAAAATATTATGTACATTAATAAAAAATATTATTATAAGAGCTATATCGACAATGCATTTAAAAAGTGTGGAAGGATATAAAAGAAAAAAAATTTCTTTTGTGCATTTACAAAAGTACATCTACAAAAAATAACATACAATAATAAATACATGTCTTCAATGTGTTTAAAAGCCAACATTCTCCTTGCGACTCCACATAGCAAAAGTAATTTGATCACTTCTCTCCAACCATTCTCGAGAATCATCTAGCATAGCTTCATATCTTTCTCTAACATGGCTTCTTAATCTTCATTCATCTTCTGACAAAATTAAGTCATCACCACTCTCTGTTATTATCCAGTTATGCAAAATACAGCAGACAAGTTCAATTTCAACTTGTGTCGTCAATGGAAAGCATGGGTCACATTTTAAAATTGCAAATCAGTTTCTTTAATGACCCAAATGCACGCTCTACAGTTGTGTGAAGTGATGAATGTCGAAGATTAAATAGCTCTTTATAATATCTTGGTCGAACACCACTGAACTCTTTCAAGTGGTATTTTGCAGCACTGTCTGGAGATATGAAACATTTCTTTGTAGAGTAACAACCATCAGCTAAATAATATTTACCTGTACCATTTTTTTTTTGTTATTTTATATGGAGTTCAACAAGAAGTTAGGAGCCTTTATGTGTAACTATTATACGCACCTTCTGTAATAATATAGACCATCAGGCCACTCTAACGCATTTCGAAGTGCATCATAAGCTGAATCTTCCCAACTTGCTAAAACATATGTAAATCTCAAGTCAAAGTCAACTGCAGCTAGCACATTTTGGCTTCGATATGGTTTTTTACCTTTAAAAGCAAATTAGTGCTCCTTAGGGACTCTAGCATTAATGTGAGTTCCATCTATGACACCTACACAATCCTATATAAAGTAGTCCCTCGGAATGACTGAGCGTAAAGAGCACGTAAGCGGCATTGAATAGAATAGAATAGGTCCAAGGCAAACATCTGTCATTCCCTCACATTTGGCGCCAATGAGTTTTTTTATTTGAGAAAAAAAAAAGATAGAGAAAATAGTTGTTAATAGAAAAATAAAATTTTAAGTTAATAAGTTTCTAAGTATCTTAAAAAAGGGCATGAACCTAACATTAGCTAAATCTTATATGGTGTTTCGAGCAATGGAGGCATAATCATTTGGTGTCATAACTCTCCAATCGCATGTAATCCAACATTTAAGTACCTGATAATAGTTTCCCCAGATCTTTGAAAGTTGAATCGAATTACTTTATTAAGGACACTATGGCCGAGAGTATGAAGCAATATAACAAGTTGTTCTTCTATATAAATGTGAAATGTGTCTAATAGTAATCTCCTTGTTAGCAGCAAATCGCATATGTTAAAGAAATATTCCCTCCTCATTCGCACCATAATGATACAATCCGAATCAGAACTGTCGTATAGTCTAGCGAGATCTCGACGTTCAATATTTCATTCTGGATTATATTTTTGCTTTTTTTCCCTATGTCTTGCAAAATTAGAAAGTAACACTCACCGCTGTCGAAATAACCATATGAACAATTGAACGATTTTGTTTATCATGGAACGAAATGTCATCTAAATCGACAAAACAATCTTCAACTTCTTCTAATCACTCATCCATTTGTAGCATACAAATGAGGACACTTCAGCATGTCTTTCAATACACTTCAAAATTCAATTTTTTTTGCCTCCAAAATCTAAAAGTCACTTCAACTTTATATTGGATATTCCTAAAGAGGGAATTCTCAATTTAAAACCAAGATTAAGTTAAATTCGAACCAACTATAATAATCTCAATTTAACAGCCAAGCATTGAGAAATTGAAGAAGGAACCTAATTTTTTTTTAATTCCATATGAAGCAACATTAGCTTGTATCTCGATCAGATTGAAAATCTTAGAAAAATAAAATAGAACAAATGTAGTCCTTAAATTTTGGGAAGTGAAGTAATAGCTGGCTATAAGAAATGAAGTCACATACACAAGAAAAGGAATGGATAGAATAGTAAGAACAGGGAGAAGAGCAGAACTGTAAACATGATTCATTGTATTGATATTCATTACATTAGTCGTGAGATATAGTAAAGTGTTTGCTGGATGAATGGTTGAGGTTATCCAGGCGGTTAGCAGCAAGGAGACCGAATAGTTGTTGTCGCAGGGGAATCTTCTGAGCTTTGCAGAGAGGTGGAGACATGATAATAGGGAGAGATGGCTACTTGCTTGTGAGCCCATGGCTTATAACTGATTACATGTGATATATCATAAAACATTATCTTGATCAGGCACAAATCTCGAGGCAAAATTAATTTGAAAACTTCCAAAATTATACAGTCGAACTGAACGTATCGAAAATATGAATCCAACAATGCCAAATTCGACTCAATCCGAGCCCAAATGGGTCCAAAATGAAGACCCAAAGTGTATTTTGACAATTCAAACCATAAATTGGATAAGCAAACGACTTCCAAATGTGACATGCTTATAGTTGAATCGAGCGGCTCGAAAAGACATATGAGCCCATGATCATCAAATTCTGACATCACTAAAACATTCAAATGTCTAATAAATGGTCCATGATCAAGGGAATCAACATCGGCCATTTATTCAAACCACTCCCAACTTACCCTTGATCTCCCTCCTTTTTACTGACAATGCCACTCTCAGAAAATAATAAATAGACCCTCATTTCTCATGGAAGGGAAGAGGAAAGGGGCCAAGCAAGGAGGAAAAGAAGAGAGAAGAGGAAGAGAAATCAGATATTTCTCTTGCCACCAAGCTCCTCCTCGACCACCTTCTAGCCACCGACAGTCGTCAGACTTTCACCCCGCCACCGACTAACATAGGACTCACACCTAGCGGCCAACTGAGGCCAGACTTCTGCCCGGCCACCGACTAACATCGGACTTTCGTTCGGCCACCGACTGACTCCGAATTTCTTCCTGATAATTGACTGACACCGGGCTTCTTCCCGGCCACCAACTAATGTCAGACTTCCACCTAGCAACCGATTGAAGTCAAACTTATGCCTGATCACCAACTGACGCCGGACTTCTTCCCGGACACTAACTGACATCAAACTTCCACCCGACAATCAATGGATGCCGAACTTTTGCCCGGTCACCAACTGATGTTAGACTTCTAGCTGGCTATCGACTAATGTTGGACTTCCGCACAGCCACCGACTGACGCTAAATTTCTACCTAATAACCAACTGACGCTGGACTTCTTCTGGGACACCAACTGACGTCAGACATTCACCCAGTAATGATTGACGTCGGACTTCAGTCTGATCACCAACTAATACTGCACTTCTACTTGGCCACCAACTGACCTCAGACTTCCACCCAGCCACCAACTACAGTCCTTTGGACCCCGTCACAAGACAACGATCTTTCTAACCATTGTCGCCTGCCGACTATGGTCCTTCCAACCTCCATTGTAGAATACGGTCCTTTCGATCTCTATCGCCAGACAACTATCTTTCTGACCTTCATCACCTACCAACTATGGTCCTTCTGACATTCATTGTCCGATAACGGTCCTTTCAACCCCTATCGCCAGACTACGATCTTTCCAACCTTGGTCGCTCGTCGACTACGGTCCTTCCAAACTTCGTCACCAAATAATGATCCTCCTGACCTTCGTCGCCCTCCGACTATGGTCCTTCCGACCACTGTCACATGAATACTATTTTTCTGACCTCCGTCGCCCATCGACTATGGTTCTGTCAATCAAATGAACATATCAATATTAATTCCTCCAATTTCCACCATGTAATGCATTCTATATGATGTATATTTGTTTCATCAATCCAAGGCCTTCCCTCCAAAGAAGGTCCTCATTTGTAATCAATTACAAATACTACTGGATTCATGCAAACTGGGCTAGGCCCCGTGGTTTTTCCCCTTTTTAGGGTTTTTCACATAAAAAACTTGGTGTCTCTTATAAATACTGCACCCTCTCTTTTTATCTAATTGTGTATTGGATCTTCGTACAAATCTAAGACGTTAAACTTTATATTTCTCTACCACCGCGAATATTCTAGGACACAATAATTCAGCATCGTCTGTGAGAACGGGGTTCTTGATTGGGGGCAATTTTTTCTCCAACCTCATAAAGTTGCTCATATCAACATTCTGACATCAACAATTACTACATCAATTTCATGAAAATTAAATGTGGACAAGGCTTACCTTGACTACAGCCATGATCAAGAAGATTCCTGCAACTCTTCCAAAATCCAAAATGATATCTTGGGATCATAAAGCTTGTAGCAAATGCAAACATATTTCTAATAAATTTTAAGCTTTATACAGTCCCTAGCTGGACTTCTACTCCTTGGGTAAGGCCTTAATCTCGACCTCAAAAAGGCAGTATCTGCCTAAAGATAGACCATTATTTACTTTTGATTCAGGATATATGCAATATTCGCCCCCTCCCAATCAAGGCAAAATTGATCCCAGGGGGATTCTATTCAACCTCTTTTATATAGGTTAACATCATCGAATAATACTCTAACATATAATCTCAGATAGGTCAAATATCCTAGGAGGATGTCAATCAAATCTTAAAATCTATAATTCGAGAAATACATAATCTTTATTATGTATCAATCATTGAATGGTCGATCAAAGGGGGATTCAATCCGACTTCTTCCACATAGGTTAACGTCATCGGGAAATGCTTTGACATATAATCTCGAATAGGTCAAACATCTTAGGAGAATGTCTATCAAATCTTAAAATTTATGATTCGAGATATATGCAATAGTTATTTTATCTCAATCAGTGAATGATCAGACCTAGGGGGATTCGATCCAACCTCTTCCATACAGGTTAACGCCATTGAGTAATACTCTAATAAATAATATAGGATAGGTCATATATACTTGGTGGATTATATTGACCTCTTTCACACAAATTAATATCATCGAGCAATGCTCTGATAAACAACCTCAAAATAGGTCATACATCCTTAGTGGATTCTCTCGACCTATTCCATAGAAGTTGACGTCATCGAACAATGCTCTAACAAATAACCTCATATAGGTCAAATATCCATTGTGGATTTCTCTCAACATATTAACATCATTAAATAATGCTTTGAGTGGACAAGATTCTCTCTAGAAAGATTTTATGAAAGGATGTGGTTAATAAAGTCATCAATTATATAAAGACTTTAGCAGACTAAAATCTCTCAAAAAGTATAGGGGGTAATATATCAAAACATATCTCAAAGATGCTTAAACAACTTAGTTTCCTCTAGGGGATAAGTTCATTTCAAATAAAAAATAAGCATCAAGCTCATACAATAATCTCAACTTCATATATAATATTATTAGAGTTACATAGATTCCACATCAGGTTCAAGTATACATTCATTTTTATAAGAAGCTAAATTAAAGTTACAACAGTATCATCCGTACAAGCATCTCCTACAACTTCTTCAAAGAAAGTTTAAAAATTCATCATTATCATGCCTCCACTCAATTGATACTATTAATGTATCGTTATATTACTGATAGTGCAACCTACTTTGACCTCTTCTATCAGGGATGTTTGATGCCTGCACACATCAGTATTGGTGCATATTGCCATTAGCACAGTGCAACATGATCACTGCCATCATCGACCCTTCGCCCGATGTCCATTATCGGTCCTTTCCTTCATATCAGTCATCATCTACTTCTCGCTCAACTACTATTAGCAGCACACTCTCTAACTATCTCCATGAGCTCCCTACCAGACCATTTTTCAACATTGAATTTCCACCCGATCGTCGATCACAGACAAACTTCTGCTTAAACATCATCAAAACTCCTCCCATCTACTAACAATCACTGATTCTCCTCCTGGGTACTATTACCACTACATCTTCTCAAAATCATCTCCGTATGTAAGACGTAGTTGATCTTCATCTATCAAAGGCAGTCTGCTGAGAAAGTAAACTCTCATCGTGACTTTTATACAAAAGAGGGGCACTAAAGCTTGATAGGGAATGACACCTATCTCAGATAGTGAAATGCCTCTAATATAAAAAGAAAAATAGGGAAGAGAAAGAAAGGAAGGCTGGAAACTCTAACTTCTATACAAGAGAGAGACACTTGTACTTGATAGAAGATGCCACCTATTCAAGACTATGGAATGCCTCAACTGTAAGAATATTAAAGGAAAAAGGGAGAAGGAGAAGAGGAAGAATTTTTTTCTCACCCTAAGGGGGCTATTTATAGGTAAAAGAGGAGGGATGAATATTCTACAGGAAAAAGAATATTTTAAAGATATTCCAAGATTATTCTAAGAATAAGAATATTTTGAGAATATTCAAAGAATATTCCTACAAATATTCTTAAAGAAAAAAAAAGATGAGAAAAAAAATTTTCTCTAAAAAAAACTCTTTCTAAAAAAAATTTGCGGGTCCCACTAAAAAAAGGCCCAACCATCCCTTTAGAGCAGCCTCATGCGGCTCTTCAAAAAAAATTGAATGAAGGGGCAGTTGCATGCTCGTTGTGCACGTGTGCTAGCGCAGTTGGGCATGTTGCCCGGTTCGGCCGCCTTAACATGTCTGGGCCCAATTTTTTACCCGTACAGTCTAAATCAGACCTTTTTGGGGTCATTCGAACCATTTTTTGATGTTTTAGCTCTAATTTTGATACTTTTGGAGCTTGACGGAGCTTGTGTAGCCAAATTTGAGCAATTTTAAATGTTTGGGAGCACACTTTTTCAATAATTTTTGCCCCAATCAACGCGCCAACTTTAGGATATCCTCAATTTATAATTAAGGGAATTTTAATTGGTTCATGGCCCCGAGCGGGGGTGCACATTGACGTCCAAGGAGTAGTCCCGTCTCATAATTTCTAAAAAAATTATAATTTTATGATTCGAGTAAATTGAAATGCTGTGACTCGTATTTTTAGACTTCTGGATCTTCGACTTCCAAAAATATGAGGCAACTGATATATCATCAAAAAATTATCTTGATCGAGCATGAATCTCAAGGCAAAATCAATTTGAAAACTTCCAAAATCAATTTTGGGAGCATCTGAACTTCGATTTTAGCAAATTTATAGTCAAAATGAACGTCTCAAAAATATGAACCCAACAATGGCAAATTCAACTCAATATGGACCCTGAAAGTTCGTGAGGGGTGTTAAACCCTTATGAATTAGTCCCAATGCTAACCAATAGGGGGGTGAATTGGATATTTAAAAACTTCCTTAATAAAAAGAAATATCTTTTTATATCTTACATTGAAAACAAATTAAATCAATAATAAAAAGATCAATCACAGATTTCACCCAAGTAGTTAATCGCAGTAAAAGAAAATATGAAAAATAATAAAAAAGGATACACCAGATTTATGGTGGTTCGGTCCAACCTGACCTACATCCACTCCTCGGAGGCACCTTCCGAGTATTATACTACACCTTTAGTGACTCTCCTTTAGCCCCCACAGCTAGGCGGAGAAGCCCTTACAAAATCACTTCCACCTTCCCCGGTGTGGCGGAGTAGCCGGATCCTTTGACATCAAAGAGATCTTCTTCTTCTCAAAACTTCCCTTGAGATGACCCTTGAATCCGATGGTACTTAGGTGCAAGCTTACCGGAGCAACCGTGTGAACCCCCTCACACTCCCTCGAAAATCCCCCTTCCAAGGCTCTTCTCCCTCTCAAACTCCACCCTTTCCTCTCTCTCTTTTAACCTCTCTCTTCATATTTTCTCCAGAAGAAACGAAGCCTCAATGGCTGTCAAAGACACCTATCAAATGCCTTGAGAAAGCTTAAATAGAGAGCTCCAAAAACCCTTCCATATCAATTTTGGCGGCAAAGATCGCTCAGGACGATCGCAGGATCGTCCAGGATGATGTACTAAAAAAGTTGGCTTTAAAAAACACTAAAAAATTAATTCTGCCGCCAAAGATCATCCAGGACGGTGTGCAGAATTTGACCTGATAGTCCTGGGCGATCCTAGGATAGTCCAGGACGATCGGTACAAATTTTGCACAAATCATCCCGTACTATATACAGATCATCCAGGACGATCAAAATATCAAATTATACATATTTGATTGAATAATCACAGCATTAATTTAGGCAAGATTATCATAAATCGTCCATGATGATTAGAACAAAATTTGAATCTTAAATCATTGCCTAAATTATCATGGCGGCTAGGGTTTTGAGATACTAATAGATCGTCCAGGACGATATAAATATCGTCGAGGATGATTAGTTCAATGAATAGATCGTCCAGTACGATTTGTTCAAAAGTTAAACTTTTGATTTTCACTAGATTTCACTCCCCCTGAGTATGTACATGGTCACAAGTAAGCATACACCCTTACAGGATTTGACTCAAGAAAATAAAGAGTACATCAAGAGATATTACAAATATCATCACATCATAACCTATTCTACCCGTTCTTGAGCCTTGAAACTTTGTTGGAAGGTATATAATATTCCTGAAAAGTTAGTATACACACAAATAAATATACATTAAAAATACTAGGAGATGTGAGCTATACTGTTTGTTATCATCAAAATAAGAACTCGTGAGCCCGAGTTGCAACAATCTCTCCCTTTTTGATGATGGCAAATATCACTGGTTTAATTTGCAAACAAAAAGCATTTTATCCTAATCTCCCTCTCACTAAGAAAAGACTTTTTAAAATAGGGAGAAATATTTTTTTTATTTAAAAAAAACTACATAAGTACAACAAATAAAAACAAACTTCACAAATACAACAGTACGTTCTCCCCCTTTGACATTATCAAAAAGAAGAGGAGCATAGAAAACACAACAGAAAAAATAGACTAAAAGATTGAACATGGTCCCTGATTTGGTTTAAAAAAATTTTATAAAAATATTTTGAAATATCAAGAATTTTCTTGTAATGAGAAAGTTACCTCATGATTTTATTCAAACTCTTAGTAAGGCATATATTGATCACTCATACCCAAAAAAATTAGAGATTCAGAAATTGTTAATCTAAGCTCAGATTTTAAAAAGGTTAAAAAATTTTTTAAGCCATTATCTAAATCAAGGAACAAATTAGATAAGTAAATAAAAATCTTTTTAAAACTCCTTTCATGAAATATATCTAATAGAAGATTAACGTAAAGTAATGAATCATAAATCATGATTTTCAAACTTAAGTAACGAATTTATCAAAAAGACATATGGGTGTTCTAAATTTTAGAGATTTATAAGAAGGGAAGCAAATATTTTATGAGCTCATTTTATGCCTCTTTTCATTTTGACGCTCTTTGCACATCTTTTAATTTTTGATACACTTTGTGTATCTTTTTAATTTGGCGATATTGCGCATCTTTTCAGCTTTGGGCTCATTTTGTGCCTCTTTTAATTTTTGTAATTTGCCTTCTTTCTAAATCTTTAAAATCAGCAAATCTTATTTTTATGATAAAGACAAACAACTTGATTAAGATAATCTTTGAAGTAGGTTCATTAACTTGCAAAAGATTCCTATGAGAAGACAAAATATAGGGAGATGAAAAAATGTTCAATTTCGAAAACCAATTTATAATTTGAAAAAGAATTTGAATCAAAAGTAAAAATAACCTTATATAAATAAATGAGGTGGAGAGACAAAATCATGAGTTTCCTTCCTTTGCCTGATTTTAGAGAAATCAATCACAACTTACATAGATTTTTTAGAAAAACAGGAGGTAAATTTTCCATTCTTAGAAAACATGATCTTTGAAAAATAATTTTGATTTTATAAAATATAAATAAAATAAAAGGTGATATGTGTATGCTGATCAGAGAAACTACACAAACAACATAGAAACTAATTTTAAAATTCTAAAAGAAAAATAAAAAAAAAAGAGAAATAAAATATAAAAAGTAATATCTAAAATAAAAAATAAAAACTCAACGAATAAAAAATAATAAAAAAGTAAAAACATAAACACATAAGCAAAACATTAATTCACATCATCTCGCTCCTGGTCTGATGACTCAGAAGCTAGGCCTGCCTAGGAGATTTTTTAATTTTCATTATTTGCCCTTATTACAATTTGCTTGGCTTTACCCTTTTCCTTTTTAGGAAGGGTTTTTAAGTTCGGGTATTAATTTTTCATATGTCCAGATTTCCTACATCCAAAGTAAATAACATCAGAAGAGATCTTAACATTTTTACCTTTTTTACCTTTGTTCCACTTTTATTGATGTTGATGCTTGTGCTTTAGTAGACTTTTCAATTTGTTTGTTGTTTATGCTAACTCCTTACTTTCATCATCTTCTATGTTGCTTTCATCCATGTCCTCAACTTTCAGTACTATAGTTTCACCTGCATCCAAAAGCTTTTGACGCAAACCTTGCTCGTAGGCAATGAGTAAGCCAATCAGATTATAAATAGAATGTTCATTCAAATTTTTAGATTCAGAAATTGCAATGACTTTGACATCAAATTTATCAAGTAGAGAACGTAGGATTTTATTGAATTTTTTAAAGTTTGAAAGTTCTTTTCCTAATACAAGTAATGATGTCATAATTTGAGTAAACCTATTATACATATCCAATATCATCTCATAAGGTTTCATGCTAAAAAATTCATAATCATGCATTAAAATATTTAATCTATATTGCTTAATTTCACAGTGCCTTCATATGTAGTGCATAATTTATCCCAAATTTTCTTGTTAGTAGTGCATGCAGATACTAACATATAATCATCAGAATTCAAAGCACAGAAAAAATACAAATATTTAGCATTTAATTGAGCATTAATTTATTCTGTTCTACTCAATTCAGAAAAAGAAATATCAATTTTAATTTCATCTACAATACGTGATGGTACAGAATAACCAGTTTGAATCATATGCCACATGCGATAATCTATTGATTTCAAGAAAGTAGATATACGAATTTTTAAAAAATCAAAAGTAATATTTTTAAATAAAGGTGGTCGAGTTATTGAATATCCTTCCGTAATATTATGATTTCCAAAATTAGCCATTGATCGAAATTCAAAAGTTTTCAAAAACTTGATTTTTTGAATCCCGCTCTGATACCACTTGAAAGGTCATGAGGGGTGTTAAACCCTTATGAATTAGTCCCAAGGCTAACCAAGAGGGGGTGAATTGGATATTTAAAAATTTCTTTAACAAAAAGAAATATCCTTTCATATCTTGCAGCGAAAATAAATTAAATTAATAATAAAAAGATCAACCATAGATTTTTCCCAAGCAGTTAATCGTAGTAAAATAAAATATGAAAAATAATCAGAAAGTACACCAGATTTATAGTGGTTCGGTCCAACCTGACCTACGTCCACTCCTTGGAGGCACCCTCCGAGTATTGTACTATACCATTAGTGACTTTCCTTTAGCCCACACAGCTAGGCGGAGAAGCCCTTACAAAATCACTTCCACCTTCCCCGATGCGACAGACTAGCTGGGTCCTTTGACACCAAAGATATCTTCTTCTTCCCAAAACTTTCCTCGAGATGACCCTTGAATCTGATGGTACTTAGGTGCAAGCTTGCCGGAGCAACCGTGTGAACCCCCTCACACTCCCTCGAAAATCCCCCTTCCAAGGCTCTTCTCCCTCTCAAACTCCACCCTTTCCTCTTTCCCTTTCAAGCTCTCTCTTCAAGTTTTCTTCAGAAGAAACAAAGCCTCAATGGCTACTAAAGACACCTATCAAGTGCCTTGAGAAAGCCTAAATAGAGAGCTCGAAAAACCCTTCCAAATCAATTCTGGTGGCAAAGATCATCCAGGACAATCGCAGGATCGTCCAGGACGATGTGCTCAAAAAGACGGCTTCAAAAAATACTAAATACTCAATTCTGCCGCTAAAGTTCGTCTAGGACGATCACAGGATCGTCCAGGACTGTGTGTAGAATTTGACCTGATAGTCCTGGGCAATCCCAGGATAGTCCAGGACGATTAGTACAAATTTTTTCACAAATCGACCCGTATGATATACAGATCGTCCAAGACGATCAGAATATCAAATTATGCATATTTGATTGAATAATCATAGCATTAATTTAGGCAACATTATCATAGATCGTCCAGGATGATTAGAACAAAATTTGAATCTTAAATCATTGCCTAAATTATCATGGCTGCTAGGATTTTGAGATAGTAATGAATCATCCAGGATGATTAGTTCAATAAATAGATCGTCCAGGACAATCCTGTGATCGTCCAGTACGATTTGTTCAAAAGTTAAACTTCTGGTTTTTACTAGATCTCACTCCCCCTGAGTATATGTGTACATGGTCACAAGTAAGCATACACCCTTACAGGATTTGACTCAAGAAAATAAAAAGCACATCAAGAGATATTACAAATATCATCACATCATAACCTATTATATCCATTCTTGAGCCTTAAAACTTTGTTGGAAGGTGCATGCTATTCCTGAAAAGTTAGTATACACATAAATAAATATACATTAAAAATACCAGGAGATGCGAGCCATAATGTTTGTTATCATCAAAACAAGAACTCGTGAGCCCGAGTCGCAACAGACCCAAATGGGTCCAAATTGAAGAACTGAAGTGTATTTAGTGAAGTCAAACCATAAATTGGATGACCAAATGACTTTCAAATGTAACATGCTTTTAGTTGAATCGAGTGGCTCAACGAGACAAATCCAACGAGCGTAAGATTGTTGAATTCTGAAATCACTAAAGTATTCAAATGTCTAATAAACAGTTAATGATCAAGGGAATCAACATCGACCGTCTATTCAAACCACTCCCGACTTACCCTTGATCTCCCTCCTATTTAGTAACCATGCCACTATTAGAAAACTACAAATAAACCCTTCATTTCTCATGGAAGGGATGAGGAAAGGGTCAAAGCATGGAGGGAAAGAAGAGAGGAGGGGAAGAGAAAAAAAAAATTTCACTTGCCACCATGTCCTCAAACTTCACCCGGCCACCAACCGTCGTCCGACTTTCGCCGAACTTTCACCCATCCACCTACTAATGTCGGGCATACACCTAGACGCCAACTAAAGCGGGACTTATGCCCGGCCACTAACTGACGTCGGACTTACGTTCGGCCACCGACTGATGGCGAATTTCTGCCTGACAACAGGCTGACGCCGGTCTTCTTCCCGGCCACCAACTGATGTCAGATTTCAACCTGGTAACCGACTAATGTCGGACTTCTGCCCGGTCACCAACTGACATAGGACTTCTTCCCGACCACCAACTGATGTCAGACTTCCACCCAGCAATGGACTGATGCCGGACTTCTGCCCAGTCACCAACTGATGCTGGACTTTTGCTTGGCCCCCGACTGATGTCGAACTTTCGCATAGCCACCGACTGACGCCAAATTTTTGCCTAACAATCGACTGACGCCAAACTTCTTCCAGGTCACCAATCAAACTTCCACCTGAAAATTGACTGACGCCAGACTTCTGCTCAGTCACCAACTGAAACTAAACTTCTGTCTGGCCACTGACTAACATCGGACTTCCACCTGGCCACCTACGGTCCTTCCAACCTCCTTCACCAGACAATGATCTTTATGACCACTATTGCCTGCAAACTACAGTCCTTCCGACCTCCGTCGTAGAATACGGTCCTTTCGATCTCCGTCGCCAAACAACTGTCTTTCTAACCTTCGTCACTTGTCGACTACGGTCCTTCCGACCTCCATTGCCAGACGACGGTCCTTCCGACCTCTATCTTCAAACTAAAATCTTTCCGACCTTCGTCACCCGTCAACTACGATCCTTTTAACCTTCTTTTCCAGATAATGGTCCTCCCGAGCTCGGTCATCTGCCAACTATGGTCCTTCCTACCGCCGTCAACCGAATACTATCTTTCTGACCTTCGTCGCCCGTCGACTATGGTCCTACCAACCAAACAAATATATCAATACTGATTCTTCCAATTTCCACTATGTAATGCATTCTATATTATGTATATTTGTTATATCAAGCCAAGGCCTTCCCTCCAATGAAGGTCCTCATTTGTAATCAATTGCAAATACTAGTGGATTCATTCAAACTAGGCTAGGCCCCATAGTTTTTCCACTTTTTAGGGGTTTTAACGTAAAAATATTGGTGTCTCTTATAAAAAATGCACCATATCTTCTTATCTAATTGTGGGCTGGAACTTTGTACAAAGCTAAGACGTTAAACATTATATTTCTCTATCACCGCGAATATTCCAAGATGCAACAACATGCAAGAAAAAATGAAGAATCGTGCGAAAATTGGAAAGAAAAAGCACACGGAAGGCTAGAGCAGAGGCGAGTCGCCGGCCACTAAGATTGACGATCTTCCCTGCGGATTTACGAGATTTGGCCGAAGATGCAACCAAAAGAGCTATTTATGGGATTTGCCAAAGATGCAAGCGAAAGAGCGATTTATGGGATTTGGCCAAAGAAGCACACAAAAGGAAGAAAGTTAGTTACCTTCACTGCGAGCGAGCTCCCATAATTGTTTCTGAATGTCGCGCCTTCCGACCTGAGAGGAATGGAATGTCATTGAAGGATTGAAGTGGAATAGCAAAGAAGAAATAGAAGAACTCTACTGCACGTTAAGCGCCGAAGTCTAACAACCATGACGAAATAGAGAAGATGAAAAGCTTCCCGCGACAATGGACGAAGAAACAAGATCGTGTGCTTTTCTCTCGCGCCAGCGAATTTCTTTTTTGCTCGATTTGAGCAGGTCTCATTTACGCGTAAAATAAGCTACAACGGAGAAATCTTAACACACGGTAATTTTACTTTACCTTCTCTCCAACAAAACATCAAAAAGTACAAAAATAATGTATTTTTATTCTGTGCATTTCTTTTTTCCTCCAACCAAACAACCCCATAATTAATGCCTAAAATTTAATGTTTACTCATATAACATCTAACTTTTTAAACCGAATAAAAAATGTACAAACTTTGAGAAGGAGCAACTTACTAATTTGTTTTAGCTATAGGGCGTACGGGAAGAAAATTTTAAATAGGAGTATAACCGAAAATTGACATTCCGGTTTCAAGTGAAACCGTGGATTACTTCCATGGTTTGAGGAACCATAAAACAAAATCCCAGTTTCTTAAGAAATCAGAGAATCAAATCCTGATTAAGAAACCGGTTTTTTTATTTTGGTTTCCTTATAAACCATTATTAAACGTTATTTTTGTAGTTGACCCATAATGAATTCATAACCGCATATTGAATTCATAAAATTTTGTGCATTATTTAATTTATTTTAATTAATTATAAAATAGAAAAGTGGTTAATTTATCTAATTATATAGTAATGTAATTTTAGCTTAAGCTGGATTTAAGTATATTATACAAAAAATTTACTAAATAAAACTTTTATATTTTTTGTACATTTATTTTTATAATAAAATGTGTAAATTAAAGATATAACTATTTTATTTATATAAATTATTATTAAGGATGTATATATTATGATATATATATTTTAAAAATTGTTAAAGCCTGTATTAAATAATGTATTATGTAGTTGATAATGTTTTGTAAGAAATTATTTTTATTATTTTGTACAGTTTATTAATATTTAAATATTTTATTAATAATATGAATTTTTTATTCAAATACATTTTCAAAAAAATATTTATTGATATGGCAATTAAACAAAATTAAAATATTATTAGATTATATTGCAATAGTTAGTTTATTTTATTTACACCTAGAATTAATTTTATTAAAATAAATATAATGAGCTTCATTCATAGTGGCAATTTTGATTAGTCAAATAAAGAGGAATCGTTTGTTTAGAAATGAGTTATAATAATTTACATGAGTAAATAAGATTAATTTTCGGTTTATTTACAAACCGTTGTTTGCCTTATTTCGCCTCAATTTCTGTGCAAAATCTCTCATTTGGTGTGTTAGTTATATAATTTTATTATTATTATTATTATTATTATTATTATTATTATTATTATATATATAATGTTATAGTAATATATATTATATTTTCACTTTATTCTTATATATTATATAATATCTGATAGTAATTTTATTTTAGATATTTTTGCTTGCTAGTGACATTAATTAAACTTAATTTTGAGTAGAAATGGATGAGATTTCAATTTATTTAAATAATATTTTATGTAATTAAATAGGAAAAAAGAAATGGCGAAAAGATCAGTGATTAGTATTAATTTCATTTGAATCCAAACAAAATAATTCAGGAAATAGAATAAGATCATACATATATTGTTTGATGTAATTGGTGACAGTAACTTATCATATGTGGTTTAAAATAGTAAAGTTTTTTTAATTGTTCACTTTGTAGTATAGGATCCTCTACTGCTTGTCTTATTATTCATTAAGGCTCTATTTTTTATATTACTTCTAGCAGCAACCTGTCATATGAGCTGAGCTGTAAAGTGATATAATTTTTTTTAAGATTCTCTTAGTAGCATAGGATCCTTTCTTTGTTATTTGATTGTTAATTAAAGTCATTTATTTGATACGATTCTAGGCAGCATCCTATCACAATAGGTAAGTTGTAAAGTTGTATTGTCTAGTCTACTTTCTTTAATTTATTTTTAATATGTTAGCAATATTGTAATTTTAAGTTTCATGTGAATGTGAGATATCTTTAAGCTCTGTTATATATGGGGTGCATATACATTTGAAGTTTCACATGAACATAAGTTGCTTACAATAAGTTCTTATTCAAAAATTTTGGACTGTGAAGTTTTTAGTTAATACCTTCAAAATGAATTGGCCTTATCTTGAAATCATTCGGTTAATCCTCAATAAAGAAAGGTTTGATAGTGGAAGTAAAAGAATACTGCATGTATGGCATGGGCCGTTGATAGTCCGTTGAAGAGAAAGGCGAACGTAAATGAGATTTTTAGGAGTTGCCTGAATGAATGGTTAGGAGATCAAGACTTTGCACTTTGGCATTTGCATGCTGAATTTATTGGAATAAACTTCTATAAGATGTGAGATTTTTAAAATTCTTATATTTGGAAATATCTTAAAATAAGGTTCCTAGAAATTGCTCATCATCTCGTTAGTTCTCATTTTTTTCATAGGTGATATCACGAGTTACAACGTAAAAGAGAAGGTGGTAACTCTAGCAATGCTAACATGCAAGCACTTGATTTAGATAATGCTAGTTTTACCATTCGTAGAATTTAAGTCGGGATGAGTTTATTGTAGATATTTATAGGAAACTAATGAATAACTTATTGCCTGATGACAGGAGATGATACCTCTTAAGTGGGGATGACTAAAAAAATCTCCAATATGAGTTTTAATTTTTCTTTAAATGTTGTCCTACTCAAACCCCTTAAAAATCGGTTGCTTATGTTACTAAATAAGAATTAAAGATTTGTAGTCTCAATTATGTTGTTTGTATGCACTTTTGTTGAGAGAATTACTTGTTAATATACCTTTTGCGGTTCATATTAAAAAAATTAGAAATATTTCTTGTAAAAATAAGAATGATAGTTCAATTACATCGATGCAACATACATCACTCCAACCTAGGATCATCTACAATGGGGAATGGCCCCTGATGCCGGTGGGTACCTACTAGGTGGTTGGAGAGGACTTTAGTGCACCTGTATCTGATGAACATTCCTTTCTTAATCCTTCTTGTCTATAGTATGCATTAGTGCCTTGATTTTCTGGAGGAGTATATCCTGCGGAGTAGGAGATTATGGTAGGAAAAAAGGATTCATCTAAGAAGGGATCTACATGTTGTGCTGAGGTGCATGCCTTTGACTAATCCTGTGCTGAGATGCCTTCCTCTGGCTTAGGGGTGTCAAAAATTGACCCGACCCGAAACCCGACCCGGACCCGACCCGGAAAAATCCGGGTTCGGGTCAACCCGTTTGTTAAACGGGTCGGGTTCGGGTTGGGATTTTTGACCCGTTTGTTAAACGGGTCGGGTTCGGGTTGACCCGCAAACCCGCGGGTCGACCCGGCTAACCCGTTAGTAAAATTTTTTTTTTGAAATCAAGAAAAAATAATGATGTATAGTTGTTCTAAACGATGGCTAAGAAATTATTTGAACTTCGTTGAGTTTTTTAAACATACAAATAATTAATGCCGTGTAACTAAATAGTCTAAATTTTAATAAACTTTCTTTTGATTATAAAAATTCTTTGAAAAAAGCAATACATATCAAGATATGCGTCTATATTTACCATTAAACTAACAAAAAAAATACATCCAATCAATGGGGTTATAATACGCATACTACAAGACAAAAAAATACATCCAATCGATGCCGTGTAACTAAATTTTTTGAAATCCCATTAAGTCCGATTCGGGTTCGCGGGTCGGGTTGGGTCAACCCGGTAACCCGCGCGGGTCGGGTCCGGGTCATATATCTTGACCCGTTTAGCTAAACGGGTCGGGTTCGGGTCAACCCGTTTACGCTCGGGTCAACTCGGGTTGGACCCGAACCCGACCCGTTGACCCGAATTGACACCCCTACTCTGGCTAACCATGGGCCCCCATTATGGTTTGGAAATCCCCAATAAAAGATGATTGCACTATAAAGTCACTTAAGCCCACATACATTGATTGTCTGGGTTATTCACATTCTACTCAACGACAGATGTTCCTGCCCACTTCCTACTAAGAAGCATCTGACATTGACCGCCTGGATTGCTGAACCTGTTGTTGGCCCCCGCCTATCCTCTGACTGTGCTTCCCATGCTCCTCAGGAGTCTCAATAAATAATGTTTCATGCATCCTATTGTAAAATCTTCTCAATTTGGTTCATTGCCTGCTGCATTAAACTGGCATTCTCCCTATGGCCGCCAGTAAAAGAATGTTCGAGATCTCATGTGCATATGGCATACTCTTCCTATGAAACACTGAGGTATTGTAATAAATATATTTGATTATAGTAATAGGTTTGGTGGAAGTTTAGGATGATGAATATATTTGCTAACCAAAGCCCTCTAGCTAGTCAACCTTGGGTAGAAAGTCTATGGCGGTTGTTAGGGATGACTCAGAATATACAACGAGGCCTAAGACTTGTACCATTTCATATATGTGGCTAGCTTCTTCTTACTATTTCTTTCAAGAGGAATGATAAGTATGATGCGTGCACACCTGGTTGCCCATATATTAATGTACTCTAAGTGGTATTGTGTCCAATCGACCTTCACTCTAACTCGGTCCACCATGTGCCACTCAACCCTCTTCTAACTAATCAGCTGTACTTATGTACTGTAAATGTTTGATCCATCATGACATATCGGAGGCATGTGCCTAGTGGTATCATTAGAATATGGTGACATGATCACCTATTAAAAATTTTTCATTAAAGAAGACTAACCATATGAAAAATATGATAATGCACTTTAAATATGCACTTAAACCTACTTAACTTTATCATAGAGCATGCAGCTCATCCCTTTATGTCAATAAGTTGCCCACTAGGAAGTCGCTCCCAAGATCACACTTGCAAGAGGGGTAAGCATCCAACAATATGCAATATGGTAGGCTTCATCGACAAGCTTAGCTCCATGTATAGATGTCCAAGGATGAAATTGCCAATTGACATGCGATCAAAGAACATCAAATCTTCTATAAGTGGTAAGTACTATAACATGACATGTGAACCTGAGCAATCGGGCAGTAGAAAGTAGCCTATCATGTATAAAGCGTAATCCCTGACATGCTGAAGAAATGCCTGAGGCTCCAAATCCTCATATGACTCCATGCATAAGGTACATAGTAACCGCTGCAATGGCATCAAGGAGTGTATCTATGATTTTCCCATAACAAATGAAGATGAAACCTCCTCATTCGTATGGTGGTGGTAAATAGTGTCCGGCTTTAGGTATCCGCCTAATAACTCGCCACAGCAGCCAGGCCAGCTCTCCCAATGTCAGCCTTTTCCAATAATAAGTAGCCATACTATAGTAACTCTGTCAACGCTAACACCCAGTAGCAGCTGAACATCCTGGAGGGTGATATTCATCTCACCCACGGGCAAATGAAATATATTCATCAAGGGACACTATCGCTTAACCAATGTAGTGATTAAATGATGATCTAATCGTATGTACTACACGTGTCGAATTATGTCCAATCCCATGATGCATAATCATAGATGAACTGTGGGAAATGAGTGGCCACTCTCAAGCCATTCATAAATGAGCAGCTCCAGCTAACTTTGATGCCTGCACAATAATGAAATTGTTGCAAGGTTACGTTAACTATAAAATGTAGTAATATTAAGAGAATTATGATAATGTATAGGTTGATTAAAGAAAAATATGCAAATCTCATCTGGCGTTGTAGCCCTATGTGCACGATCCAGTGTTGCAATCAGAATATAATCTTTAATGGATGTTGCATCATGGACCTCAATACCTCTCGATCAAACTTTACGTTGTCGAATCCTACCTGCCTCCTTTGTCATACCTATTATATATATTTAAATGTTGGAGCTGAATATTAGAGTTCATTTTCTATTATCTCATACACATACTCCAAAACTTTATTGTGAAATTAGACCATAAAAAATTAATCTGATTAATAAAAATTAACATTTATAGACAGGTTTTAAAAATAATAATACATTAAAACTCAATTTAAAGTGATAATAGATGAATTATTTTATGCTAAAATATATTTCCAACTACCTTTTCATATGAATATAATGTGAATTTTTTATGTTCTAATCAAAATTTATGTGCTTACTTAGAAGAACTAGGTTTCTATGGATAGTTAGCCATGTTGTGGCCTAAGTTTTTGTAGAAATTATATTTCCTAAGTCATGATGAAGATGCCTCATCCATCATATTTTAGCATCTATTCGATTGTGGCCGACTAACACGACGCCTGAACGCAGGGCTAGTAAAGGGATTATTCCATATGCTTCATTGAAGGGAGGCCATAAGTTTTTGGCTAGAATAAGACAGAATAATCCATAATTGGTCTCCCTATAGAAGTGTAACATGAAGAAGGGTGATAAAAATGTATTGTAAACCCATTGCCTTTCCACTGTTATCGCAATAACTTTAACACATGGTCCATGATAGAGATGCGGATTACTACATTTTCACATGCATGCATATATATCAATTATATCTACTTTGTGAGATCCAGATAACATGTCAACAACTTGAAATTCTTGGCTATTTATCATAACTAGCTCGGGACATTATCGAGCCTCATGTCCAAAGCGTTGGAGGACTATCTTCTTGCATGGAATAAAGTATGAATTCCCCTCCTCTACCCAATTAGCTTCCTCTATATTACTTTAGGAATAAGGATATGAGATTATAGTAGATGGTCATTATCAGACCTTGTATTGGCAGCCCACAAGCACGTCTGAGAACTCCGTTGAAATATTTGGATCTGTTTGTCATTATAAAGTCGTACTAGAAGTCTTTGTCAAATAAGAGAGTCCATTTTAACACATCACGCTAGACCAACCAGTCAAATGCCTCTTGTTTAGCAATCTTTTTGTTGGTCATCATACGATTGAAGTATTATGTATCATTTATGTTTCCAGCATAGTACATCTTATTGCTTAGACCCTCACTATCTGGAATCCCTAACCGGTGCATAACCTTCTTAAAGTTCTCACGTAAGTGATGAAGATAGTGTTTGTGTGCCGCATTTGAAAAAACTTCCCTACAACCCCTGATAAGTCCTAGGTGCTTATCCAAAAGTATGCACATGTCATCACGTTTTGTGACCGGCCGTACAAGATCATGAAACATTAGTAGGAACCACCTCCATGATTCATTACTCTCTGATTTGACAATCGCAAATATCAGGAAACATGCCACCATTTCCATTGACTCTAACATTAGAGAGGAGGGTCCCATGATACTTTCCTCAATAGAGGGATAAAATGACCATAAGAGTCCTTTGAAATGTGAAGTATTCACCACTTGAATATTATGGACCATCCTCAGTATGGCCGTATAAATACCCTCCATGAAGAAGAAAAGAGAGTAATAAGATTCCTCATAACTATCAAATATGGCTTGCATTACTTTTCTATGTACATCTCATGCCTTTATATATAACACCTTAATGTCAAACTTGGACTCCATTCTTGTGATAATATCCTTTGTCTTGATGTCGAGCCAGTGGTTGTGGACTCCTGTAATTCTAAGAAGCAGCCGGTGGCATACATAGGGCAGTAGAACCCAACACAAAATGTATAAAGATTCAATATATGCTCAGCCTACATAATTACTGGATGGGAAGGATAATTATGATGCTCAGCTCCCATTACAAGGTAGGTATAAGTGTGTTGAGGGTCGCACATATATATCTTATATGGCCCACCTAATAGCATACTTCAGGTAGCATGTAGGCACCAGAGGCATGGCCATAGTGGATTGTCATGTTGGGCTCATGAGATGGTAAGTCTGGTCTTATTGGAGGTCTATTTAACATATTGAATATTTTGTATTATCAACCACCTATTAATTGTGGCATGTAGTTCTCCTTCGTATGAAAATTTTGGCATTCATAAAGTTCAGTGGGAATTATAGCTTCTGTTAAAGTAACCACATTCACCACATGTGCATCATAGTCTTCGGTAGCATCTCATAGCTTAGTTATACGGATAGCTTCCACAAACTTATTTCTAACGAACATCGCCGACAAACCATCGCGATTTTAACTTGCATGCTTTTAAATGAACTCGTGACCCCATATCTCTTTATTGTAATCTTCTAATGAAGGTATAGGGATGCCTCATTCTGGACTTCCACTTGAGGCATCAATATTACCACTATCCATTATTTTATATGCATTGACAACATCTTTGGTACCGTGGACACCTTCTAGCATGTTAACATGGGTTGGGAAGTACACTACAAGTATAGAATAATTGAGTAGGGATCTTGGAATTGATGAGGGATAGGTATCTCCCCAGATCATCGATGACAAACATTTGCCCATGACCGAGTCTCCTGCTACAAAAAATTCAGACACTCACATAAACTCAGATGCCCATAAAAATCAGCTTTTATAGTTATTGAGAAGTCGGTTATGTTGATCTGAAGTGCAGCGGGTAATGGATTTGGCTTACGACAAAGAAAAATTATTTAGGAAGGAAATTATTATTGCAATCTAGGAGTTTGAGTTTGTATTTTGATGAAAATGAATATTATTGGATTTTATTTAGTTTCTCCTATATTTTATTATTGCATATATTTTTTGTGTGACTAACATTTGAAGTTCAGCATACACAAAGTACCGTCAATGAATCAAGACTCAAGACTGTGTAGTATATGTTTGATTTATGCAATAGTCTATACTTCTTATTTTCTTGGGTCAATCAATGTAAAAATGTGTATGTTACCTTAGCAACCATGTACACACATACAAGGTGAGTGAACTTAAATATTTTAATTTTTCTAAAGATTTTACTGGATGATCTGGACTGTATTGTATAATCTGTGTAATCATAAATAAGTTAAAATAATTAATTATTTGAGAATTAAATTGAAATAAAATATAACTAGTCATACTGTATGACCACCTAATTGTATACGATCATATATTTTAAAAAACTCTGCTATTATAATTAAATTAGGTAATAATTTGAATTTTAAATTTTGTTCTATTCATACTATATAAATATAATTGTATAGTACGATGCTTTAACATATTGCCTAATTTAACTTGTGATTAATCAATCAAATCTGGCTTAATTATATTTTAAGATCATACTATACAAACTAGATCATAATGGACAACAAAGATAATTTTTTGTCATCCCAGGATTCATCCTGGATGAGCTGTAATTACAATGAACTAATCATACTATATGAAATACTATACTACTATTTATTTATATAGTACGATTAGTGAAGAAGTGAACTAATCGTACAATACTAGCTAGCAATCGTACAGTACGAACAGGTCAAAATTGAATTAATCATATTATATGATCTTCACATCATACTATACAAGCAGAGATAGCTAAATTAAACATTATGGCTTTCTTGAAGCCTATTATTTAGTCATCTTTTATTTTGTGAGATAGAGTCTTTTGGCAGTCATTGAGTTGTGTCTTCTGTGAGAAAGCATTGAAGAGAGCTTTAAGCTAAAGAGAGGAAGGGTGAAATTTGTGAGAGAGCATGAAGATCCCTGTGACATTCAAGGGAGTGTGAGAGGGTATTTTCACATGGTTACACTGGTGATTTGCACTTGCATTCCTCCATACATCAAGCTTTACCTTGAGAGAAGATTTGGGAGGAAGACCTCTTTAGTGTCAAAGGGCTAGGGTACTCTGCCACACTAGGATGGTGTAAGGATTCAGCTACTACACCGCACTGAGTTGGTGAAAGGGATTTGGTTACTCCGCTGCATCAAGGAAGATTAAAAGGATTCTGCTACTCTGTCGCACCGGATTAGTTAAAAGGATTTGACTACTCCGCCATATCTGGTTAGTGAAAGGGATTCGGCTACTCCATCGCACCAGGGAAGGTGAAAGGACTCCGTTACTCTGTCACACTGAGGAAGGTAAAAGGGATTCTACGACTCCTTCGCACTGGGGAAGGTGAAAGTTGTTTGGTTCTTAGCCGCACTATTGGTGGAGGTGATTCTTATAAAATCTACTCTACCTTGCTTTGGGGGCAAAAAGAGAGACACTAAAGAGTTTAATGCATTACCTGGAGAGGACTCTAGGGAGTGGGCATAGGTTAAGATTGACTGAACCACTATAAATTTCTAGTGTGCTCATTCTTTTTTTTTAGCACTTTATTTTTTGCATATTTTTTTTCACACACATTTACCTTCTTGCAAATCCAAGTTGAGAATATTGAGATTATTTAGGATTAAACTTTTGTTAGCTAAGAAAAAGGAAATAAAATTTTGAAAAATAAAAAGAAGAAAAATATTTTACTATTTATTTATCTACAAAATCAAAAGAGAAAAGTTACTATTTGATTTTTCCTGTTATTAACTTTTGCATTACAAGATTCGATTCTGAATTTAGTTTAATCTTTCAAAAAGAGAATAAAAAAAATTAAATCGCCAATTCACCCTCTCTTGTTGTGCCATTGTAGTTCAAGTGGCTTAACAGCCATCCCTTGAACTTTCAATTGGTATCAGAGTGGGTTTTCTGAATTAGTAGTTTAAAAACCTTTGTGAAAAGATCCATGGCATAATTTAGTAAGAGGAATACTGCTAAGGGTTATTCAATAACACGTATACCATTATTTAATAATATCTCATTTAATTTTTAGAAAATTTGCGTGTTTATAATTTTACAATCAATTGACTATAAAATGTGCCATATAATACACACTGGATACTTTGCTCTTTTTTGCATTATTAATGGTGTTAAGATTGAAATGTTGTTTACTGAATGTATTTTAAAAGATAGGAATCTTGCACAATTAAATACAAAATGCTTAAGTTATTTCTTATGTTCTTTAAAATATGAGGATTACATGTATACTTCTACCTACACTATTGGTAAAGAGATATGGGATAGGTTTTATATTACTTATGAAGGTATAAATAAAGTGAATCAATCTCGTCTGAATCTACTATTGCATGAGTATGAGCTATTTCACATGAATTCTAATGAGACTATTTCTAACATGTACTCTAGGTTTACTAAGATTGTAACCTCATTGCATTCTTTATTTAGAGAACTTTTAAACTCTGAAAAGATTAATAAGATATTACATTATTTGCTTAATATTTTTTATGCTAAAGTCACTACTATTTTTTTAGTCTAAAGATTTAAATGTATACTTTATTGATAGTTTGTTGGGCTCTTTTATTTCTTGTGAGCAAAATATGAGCCAAAGATTGCTTGATGCATGTGATAAAAGAAAGGAGAAGACAGTAGCACTAAAGGCCGATGACATCGATAACAACAACTCTACAGCTGAGGAGAATGATGACATAGCTTTGATGACTCGACCGTTCAAGAGATTCCTAAAGCGAAAGCAAAAGTGCTTCCAGAACAGAAGTAAAGGTAAAATAGGTAGATTTAATAATGTTTCTTCTAACATTGAATGCTTTGAATGCAGGAAGACTGGACACCTGAGATCTGAATGCCCCAATGTGAAGGGCCACCCTATGAAGGAAAAGGTAAAGACGAGCCTATTGGAAAAAGGGGAAAGTAAAAAATGTAAAAAATCCTCTGGGTAGACTTAGCCTCTAACTCATTAGAATATGAACTAGAGGAGGAGGTAATAAATTTGTTCTTGATGGAAAATAATTCAATTGTGAACTCCAATTAATATGAGGTATGCGAGCTATCCTATGATGAACTATTTTTCATTTTTGAATAAATTCATTATTCATATAGGATGCTGAAAATGCAGCATATAGCTTTGAAAAAGGAATTTTAAAATTTGAAAAATGAGTATACTGTTTTATTTAAATAACATTCAAACTTTAAAGTTGAACACATTTCATAAAAAAGGAGAATATATTATTATTAGGTGAATTAAGTGAGTTAAATAAAAAGTATATTGAATTATCAAAATTACATGAATCCTTGAAAACTGAATATATTATTAGAAAAGTATTCAAGGAACTAGAGATACTTGTAATAGAACAAGATAGTAAGGAGTATGCGTTGAGCATTGAAAATTCAAGTTACAAGTTATAAGAGTGCAAATAAACATTTATAAAATATAATAAATGCACTTCAAAATAACACACACGGACCTATGCATACAAAGCAACAACCTAGGACACAATATGCATTATAAATTCCTAGGAAGAGGCATTACCCCTTACATAGATTAGGGAACTCATTTCCATGGATTAGGTGTTACTTTTGTGGCATGTTAGGATACATTTCATGAACATGCATTTTACACTATAGAACACATCTAATATGAAGGCCCAAGGCATTAGCATCACAATATAACATGCATGACATGCATAGGTTTAAGTATAAGGCGGGATCCAAACCCACTTGGGTTCCCAAAATTGATGTTTGATTAAGTGTGTAGGTGTGTTCTCACAAGAGGTCTAGTGATAGCATATAGTACATGGATAGTGGATGTTTCACCTAACCGGAGATTTGAAATATTTAATGCCTCTGGAGACCAGAAGAAAGGTAAAGCAACATAAGGAGATTGCACTACTAGAAAGGCAGCACATGCAGGTACTACTGGTATAAATTGATAAATTAATTGTGTTAAAATATTTTGTAGAAGGATAAAAAAAATCTCTATGATAAAATTTTTAAATTTATAAAATATTCACAAATATCTACAAATATTAAATGTAAGAAATTATATCAATTAAGAATTAACAAATTACTTTGAACTACAATGATGAATTAATATTTTGATGATTGATGATTGATATGTTCAAAATGATTTTTGAAAATGATAATTGTTAATTTGAAAATATTTTTGTAATGAGCGATGATTGATATTTTGGAAAATAATTTTTGAGTCATGGGTATATCACGCCATGCTAGCTTGAGGATTCTTCGAAAGATCACTTAGTTATGGTTAGTTAAAAGAATTCTTAAGTTAGAACCTTTCAAACACATTTGTGAAGCATAATAAGAAGGAAATAATACAAAGTCCATTTCTAATTCAATTTAAAAAGTATTGGCCACTATGTACACTTAGAGTGCTTAATGTAGATGGATTTGGACCTACCAATACATAAGTCAAAGAAGAAAGAATTTGAGTTATTTTGATGATATCACTAAATACAGTTAGAAATGCCTCGTATGGATATATTTGGACCTATCGTTAAGTGATTCAATTAATAAGGTAAATTGGACTTGTGATATTATGATGATTCCACTTAGGTGAAATTGTTGGGACAACAGTAGATCATGTGAAAAGCATAAAATCTTTATTTAAAAAAATGTAATATTTAAAATTCTACAATACATAGAGACCTATAGTTAAGGACAATTGTAGAATTATTTAGCAAGCCCTTAAATTATGATGCATTTAAAAAATTTAGGATCATATTAGGTGTTATTGGCATCTATGCTTAGAGAAATTGGGTAAATATATGATTAAGTGTGCTTATTTATTTGCTTGTTTTGTTTTTGTTATATGTTTATGTTGATGTCCTTCATGATTGTTTGCTTATGGTGTGACTCTTGTTATGTAGTGTTTGTTGTGATCATTGTAGTTTGTTTGTCTTTTATGTATTGTGCTTTATAGTGTGTTCTTTGTTATATGCTTATATTTTCTTCTTTTCTATGTTATTCTACATTAGTTTCAGTTGGTAGATCTCCTTTTTGGTGATGTCAAAAGGTGGATTAGGATGTTGTTCGTTGTACGCCTTATCTTCATTAGTGTAATTTGTGTTATTTTGTTTTCATTGATTATAGTGATTGTACTTATTATTCTTATGTTATGCATTTATTTAAAAACAAAATAAATAAATGCAAAAACTATATATCTTCCTATCTTTTAAAAGATATCACTTAGTAAGAGGAGAATTTAGGAGGAAAGTAAAATTAACTTGCAATTCAACTAATAATATTTACCAAAATAAAAAAGTGGGAGATTCTTGCAATCCGAGAGCCCGAGTTTTTGTTTCGATGACAATAAATATTATTAGATTGTATTTAATTTCTCCTATATTTTTATTGCATATTTTTTATGTGTACTTATATTTCAGATTCATCATACATCAAGTATCGCCAGAGAATCAAGTCTCAAGACTGAGTAGTATATATTTGAAGAGTATGTATTTTTTTATTTTTTTGAGTCAATCAATTTAAAAAGGTGTATATTAGCTTAGCAACCGTACACACACATATAGGGGGTAATTTGCAGCTCCCCCGCCAAAGTAAAACATCAATCACGACGTTCTATAAATATGGAAGACAATTATCACTAATTACTTTTCAAGTCTAAATAAAATTAATGTTCTTTTTTTTTCCTATGCACATTATTGATGCGTAAATGTACTCAATTGGAAAATAAGTGATGCCCTAACAAAATCTCTATGCTACGGAGCAATCCGATTTAGGTACATATATGTAATACAAATTCAAAAAAATTTAAATAATACATATAAGTTATGAATTTTTTTTTAACAAAAGCAAATTTATTAAAAAAGGACCATTACAACACAAGGCCAAAGCACAAAAAAGGCCAATGAAAGCAAAAAAAAAAAAAAAACCAAAAGGCTACAATAATCGTAAGGGAACGAACTCAGACTGCCACCTGATTGCCAGGCTTGGGCCATCCAAGGCAGAATAAAAGGTACCACCAAAAAATGGAATCCAGCAAAATCGATATTGAAAACCTCCACCTAGGTTGCCAACCAAACCATGGCCATCCACGGCGCCTGCAGGAAACCTACTTCATCATTTTCCAGACCCAAATTCTATGCAGCATCTTAAGCCAATCCCAAAAATAACCAACAAAGCCAAAACCAGTCAAATACCAAAAAGAAAAGTCTTTTCTTTCTGGCCTTATGATTTCTATTATTATCATTCTTTTTGAAAAAACCATCATCCCGAGCACCCAATTCTAACTCATTAGTCTCCTCCCCTCCAGCTGAAGATAATCCATCATTAAGATCTAGCCAATCACATTGCCTCCTTACGCTATCCCCAGCAAGGTGAGCTAACATTCCAACACTGGAAACAACAACTAAAGGAACATCAACCAAAGGCCCCCAACACCATCAATATCCTCCCCATAACTCACATCATCGGAATAAACCAGTCCATCCGAAATTCGAGCACCCCCTGAAACATGAATAGAGCACGAATTCCCAACCACATGTAGCCACAATGACGATCCCCAAAATCATCAGACAGAGCATAAATACCCTCATTAACATCGCCAATAGGACCAGGAATTCATTAGAACAAGCTACCAGATTAGTTAAGCAAATGTTAGGTTCATCAACCTCAACAACATTAGGAAAAGGCGCCACATCCTCCTCACCATTCAAGGGAGAAACCACAGCCAACGCATCAGTGGAATCCAACTTCAACGCTAAAATCTTATCCTCAACATACACAGCAGTACTCAAATCCAAAGCTAATTCATTGACACCAGAATACTTATGAATAATTTAACACAAGTTAATTTCTTATTCTTCAATTATAAGCATGCATAACCTAAAAAAAATAAAATTGTATAACATTGGTTTACTATTAAATATTTAAAGTTCAAATATTGAAAATATTTATGAATAACTAAAAAAATTAACTTTTAACCTGCAACCTTTATAATATTCATTGGATTACTAAATGTGTCTATCACTAAGTAATCTATTCATAAATTAATGTTTTTATGGATATTCAATATAGAAATTACATATATTTTATAAATTGAGATGCAATTTCATTTATCAACTATCACATTCAATAATATTATATTTAAATACTAATTATATCTATATTTCAAAACAGAAATAAAAATTTACAACCAAGCAACTAATTTGACTAATATCTAATGTCAATGAAAAAAAACTATAATTATAATCTCTTAAATATTTTTTGAAAATAGTAATAATTCAAATAATTAATATTTTTAAGAAATATAAAATTGATATTACATACCTGATTTAATTAAATAGCCAAATTAAAATCCACACATAACATATATATATGCTATAAAATTTTTTGATTTAGATGAACTTGTTTTATATTAATACTCTTAAACATAAATATTTACTGTGCTCATAAATATATCAAGTAGGATCTAATATATTTAGTCTGCTTGTCTTAACTATGTCTCTTCTTCTCCTTTAAAATGTTGGAACTATATGCATGAGTTTACTAACATTCAAACTTGATATTTTAATTCCACAGTAACATGCATAAGGGAGATCCAAAACAGGTTCGAAAAACAATCCAGAGGGAATAATACACATATACATATATGCTAATTACTACGTGTATGAAAATTTTTCTTTAAAAAACAAATTTAATTGTCTCTAGTAACCTTCTCCATGATTCTCTACACTGCTCGAAATCTTTCGCCAACACTTCTGCTCTCGCAAATGTTGCTCTGCTTCGTCTACTCCGCCAAACATCCTATTTATAATGGGATAAAGGATTTCCATGGCTCACCAATAATTCAATATATTAACTGTACAACTATCAACGTAAACAGTGATCGAGTCAATATATACAAGCTGTTGTCGGCCAATATACCCGATGGTTTCGTTTTCCTCTTCACTTTGGATGGTCAGGATTGGAAGAAAAAAATGCAAACCAAAATTTGTGGAGGAATTCACATTGGACAGTCCACAAGTCGCACCAAAAACAAAAAATTCTCACTCAAAATTAGGTAGAAACCGGGAAAATGTTCCTGATTCAATAGAAACATGAAAATGAATTTCGGTTTCTTCTAAAATCGGAGAAACCGGTAATCAATTTCACGATTTCTTAAAACTAAAAATTGTTTTCCCGGGTTTGCTCCTTAAATTATTTAAAATTAAAGTGGGGCATCGACTTGTTGTGAATCAATTCAAGTAAAAAATAAATCGATTAAAGCCAATTTAAACCAAATCTCATCAATTCAAAATAAATTAGATTAAGACAAGTTGAGTCAAGCTAATTTAAATTAAATCGATTCAAATTCATTCAAATTAAATCCAAATTAAATTCAAAAAACCGATTGAAATGTTTGCCAAATTTATTTATAGTGTCATTTCTAGCCTTTCCAACTTGAATCGGATGGATGGAATTGCAACAGCTGCCTATATTCAATCTTTATCCACATTTCCTTGTGATATTTGTGAGGGACACCCGTTGTGCATTACATTGGCGGAGTCAACAACCAAAGCAGTTTGGATAGCAGACATCCACTTTCTAACAGTTGCCTCCATTTCATTCAAATGAAGGTACTACGACCGAAATCCACCGGATGAACTCCGGTGAGGTAAGATCCTTATAACTCAAATGAAATAAAAATAAAATCACTTAAAAATTATTTCTCAATCCCAACATAAAATTTATGTAAGTTTAAATGAAATCTATATATTGCAATGAAATTAGCTAAAGTATAACCTAACTCTATTAAATTGAATCAATTAATATAATGAACATAAACTCCATATTTATTCTAAATAAAATTTTTAATAAAATACATATGTTGTAATCACTTCAAATAAAGATCTAAGTTAAATATATCAATTTGAACCTATTGCTAAAATAAATTTAAATCAAACATAAATTACAAATAAAAAAATTAAAGTAAACCCACATTCATTGTAATTAAATTAAACTAAATACAAGGAGAACTATATTAATTTGAATCCATTGAGTTGTAAGCTTACTAAGAAAAAAAACCCAAAATAAATAAAAGTCAAAGTTCAAAAAAAAAAAAAACGAGAAAGTTCTTTTACTTTGTATGATGTGGTTGAATTTAAATGCTTAAATATAAATTGTTTTGCTAACTTACAGGAAATATAGAGTCTTTTTGTTTCATTTAATTAAATATAAATAAAAACGTGAAAAGTCAAAATGAGATTTTTCATTTAAAAAAAAGGATCAAAAGAATGAGCCTTATAAAGGCTAAGTCTTTTGGAAACCTTCCAAAGAGGATCACCGCTGAAGAATTTCAAAAATCACATTTTAAAAGACTTGCGTCATTTTAGGAATAGAATTCAAGGTGTATTTAAAGGCATTACTCGGTTGCCTATTTTCTTTCTGCAAATTGGTTATAATTAAGTGGCATTTTCTACATTGTTCCTTTGGACATTTTTACTTTGCTGCTTTTTTTTAAAAATATTGATGGTTGGGTGATTATTATGTTTATATTGATTGTGCTTTAGAAAGTGTACGCTTTTTAAAATATTTTTTCTGCATGTGATTTACATGGATTTTGCTAGACTCTTAGGAAAATAAAATAAAAATTTACTCATAACCAATAAAAATTTAAGACTATATAACATAAAAAAAATAATCAATTTAGAATGTAAAGTAGGGTTCATCTAGCATTCATTGCATATTGTAAAAAATATTTCTAAGCATTTTTAAAATTTTAAATCATTCTGATTTTGTATAAGTTAAATAGTATGCATTTAAAATTTAATTGTATTTAGCCTTAAGTGCATAACCGCCATTCATAAATATAGGACCAGTTAGGATCTCTAGATGCCAGTCTTAAATTTGTAATTAAAATAACAATCTATCTTATGTTACATTTTATCAGACTAGATAGCATGATTTTAAAATCGATTAGGTGGGTTTAGTTGTCATTCCACTCCATGCGAGATGTAAGTGCTCAGTAGAGTAAGGCATTATTGCACTCTGTTAGAGTAGGTTCGGGCTACTACCTTATAGTGCCTACCTTAGTTCTAGGTTCTAAGGTTGATTACACATCATAAGCCCTCACCCTCTGAGCATTTCATTAATCTTATGATTAAGAATACAAGTCCCATATTTCTAAAAAAATATTAACTTAAGCACTTAAACTTTAATCTCAAAATTATAAAGTTAAACAATGTGATAATCTTAGATGCTTCTAAGCTTCTCAGAATCTTATATCTCTTACCTTGCCTCCTTTGAATCCTCAAGAAAATGTTCCAAGTTTGAACCAATCCCTTTTGAAATTTCTAAAATTTACCAATCATAGATCCTAAACTTTTAAAATCATAAATCTAATTATCATATCCTTAATCATAAAATTTGTAGGCAACTTTTATCTCCTAAGATGTAATTAACTCTAAGGGCTTATCTTTATAAGAAATAAGTAACCTAACTTAAAATAAACCCTATCTTATAAATAAAGTAGGGGAATAATCTTTTGGGAAACCATAAATCATAACTTAAACTTTGAGAATATTAATATTCTTGTATTTGAACCCTTAGTAAAGTGATATCTCCATCCTCCAGGATGGTATGCCATTTTCTAAGATGATTTTATTACAAGAATAATGAAAATATCTTGGTTATTATGATTGAATATATAATTGAATGACATTTCAATCTCTCAAGTTGTATGCTATTCTTTATGATAATTTAGTTACAATAATGAGGAGGAAATTTGCATTTTTGTATTTGAATTCATTGAGGAATAATATTTTTTTCTTTCAAGATATTGTATTACGTACAATACCAGCCACCTCTTTATGTATATGGTAGCCTTATCAGACGTCCTTGTCAACAACCACCACAATTCTCTCTTTTTTGCCTTGATTTTGTTGGCCCCTAGCAATTCCGCCTTACCCACATCTCAATCTGTTGTTGGCTCCAAACCACACCATCCATTTGGCAGAATTGTGATCGTGAGGGTGAAGGGTGTTATCTTTTTATCTTATTTAAAATTTAAGTGTTTTGTATACAAATAGTGAAGTTTAGATATTAAATATGTAAATCATATCGACTTGAGAGTAATGTATGTGTCCATATAGGTAAATATATGGATTTTTTTATCTTAGATATATGAAAATACATAAAAATTTAGTAATATATATGTAGATCAACATTTTTATTTGGTTAACGATTTTCTAATAGTTCTTATATTCAAATTGATTTGATTATGAAAAGCTTCTTTTATCATAATTTTTTTTAACATAACAAAAAAATCCAAATAGAACTATAATAACTATCTCGAAAGCAAAGCTAAAAAATGTTGCCTCAAATGAACCTTTAAGTGCTTATTATATCATTTATTAGTTTCAATTAGGATAGATATTTGAACTTTTTGTGATTGTAAAAATAGTATCCAATTGGATGATAATTTTATTTTTTTTTTCAAAATCTTACTTTAAGTAAGATGCTTTTAAGTAAGCATAATTGAAAAAGTGGTGGAAAATGTCTTTTAAGAAAAGAATATGCCACTCCAAATGAAATCTTACTCCAAAAGAGATGGGATATAGTGCTATGAAATGAATGTGATGTTTGATGTATGCTTACAACAATGTGTGTGTGGTCAATGCATGTGCTTATAATGATGTACCTATGATAATTAATGGGTGATTACAAACACTTATCACACCCTTAAGCATGATGTTGAAACATCCCAAGCTAGTTACACAATGAAAAGTTTTTCAAACTTTAATTAATCAAATAAATTATCAAAACTCTCACATAAATGACCAAAATTAAAAACCAAGGAGGGTAATGGCAACCTACCTTGATCTGGACAACTTTCTAACTGGCTCAATGGGAGAAATCAACTCTATGACCTCCAAAATCCATTTTCCCTCTCTAGGATTCTCTCTCTCTAGCTAGTTACCCTTAAAAAATGAGAAAATAAATTTTCAAAATGGATTTGAATATTTGTAGACCAAGCATCACAACGTTATCTTCCCCAACACCACAGAGCTCCCAAGGGAAAATTTAGCATTCAAATAAAGAGCTCGACACCACAACGTCACCTTTCACAAACCACAACACTATCCATTTAGCACCAAATATAATAGAGGGGGCAGCTCCATGAAGCCATCATTTCCACATCGCATAACTCCTTGGGTGAATTTTTTACTCAACATTTTTTTTCAATTCAAATTATGATTTCATTTTATGATTAAATTAAACATTAAAATGATTCTAGATATTTATAGAATTTAATAAATGCAAATGAACTTGAAATTTTTATCAGTCCAATTCTAGTCATCATTGTACAAGCATTCATCACATTCTCCCTTCCTTAGAAAAATGTCATCACTGACATTTCAGTTCATGCACTTATCAATCAAACAAATCTGGATATAATTTACTTATTCTGACCTCTTTCTCCTATGTGCCTTCTCTATCAGTCTTGTGTTTCCATTGAACCTTAGCTATAATAATCTATTTATTTCTTAATTTTTTCACATAATAAGCCAAAATAGTCTATAAATCTCACATACATACAAATGTACTAATTTCTTAAATAAATCATCTATCTCATCGAAGAAAATTCATTTATTTTGTCAATCGATCAACCACGACCTAGACTGCATCATGTCCTTATTTAGACCTTAAAAACCCATGATAAAATCCATTGCAAATGTTTCTTACCCCTTCCACTCACGAATGGACAATGGATACAATAAACTACTAGGTCACTGGTGCTCCACTTTCACCATCTAGCATACTTCACATCTCGATATAAATTCATCCAGCTCCTTTTAATTCTAAGTCACATAAACATAGACATCAAATTGTGATACACTTTGTTGCGCCAGGGTGAATTATATATCATAAATTATGAGCTTCATGCAAAATTTCTTATCTTAAGTTTGTACCACTATGAACCCATAATCGACCTTTACAAGTTAACACTCCACAGTCATCCACATATAACTCAGATCTTCTTCCAGTCTGAATATGATCTATCAACTTTATGTACTCCTCATAAGACTTTTGAGCTTCATAAATTTCTCAAGTAGGGTAGACCATGCAATCATCTACGTAAGCATGTTGGTATCCATATCAATTGCTCTAAATATTTTTATTTTTAACTTTTTCATATCATGAAGTAGAATTACATCAAATACAATCATGTAACCAGTTAATCCTAAAAGTTTCTACTCAATGTTTTAGCAATAATATTAGCTTTACCAGGCCAATACTTATCACTAAGTTCATAATCTTTAATGAATTTCAATCATCTTCTTTATCTTAAATTCAACTCCTTCTAGGAGAAAATTTACCTCAAGCTCTGACAATTAAAAAAAATCTCACACCTAACTCTATACAAATAATGTCTCCAATTCTTCAATACAAACCCTATAGCTGCCAACTCTAAATCATGAGTAGGATGGTTCTTTTATGTTTTTTTTAGTTTTCTGGAGGCATACACAATCACTTTACCATTCTACATTAATACATAACCTAAGCCTTTTAATGATGCATCACTAAACACTTGAAATCCTTTAGTACCTAATGGAATAGTCAAAATAAGGGCAAACATAAGATGATTCTTTTATGTTAAAAAATGATGTATTAGTGTTGACTTCTATGTTAATCTAGCCAAAGAAATTATGATTTATAAATAGTTTTTGAAAAACTTCATGTACAAACCAGCTATGCCCAAAAACTATACACTTTAGTTATAGTTGTAGGTCTCAACCAATTTGCAAAAGTATGCACTTTCTAGTGATTCATTGATATTCCATTACTACTCACCACATGCTCCAATAAGGACATGCTTCTCAATCATAACTTACATTTTGAAGATTGTGCATACAATTTATGCCACCATAGTGTCTCCAATACTATTCTCAAGTGAGTCGCATTATCATCTTTAGTTTTCAAATACACCAATACATCATCAATAAAAATAATAACAAATCGGTACAAATATGACTTAAATATATGATTCATCAGATCTATAAATACAATAGGTGCATTAGTCACACCAAAATACATGAGTTAGAACTCAGAATGGACATGTCAAGTACTAAAAGCTTTTTCACTACTTCTTCTTCCTTTACTTTTAACTGGTGATACTCTAACCTCAAATCTATCTTTAAAAATATAGATGCACCATCCAATTGATCAAATAAATCATCAATCATGGACAATAAATATTTTCTTTATGATCACCTTTTTCAATTCTCTTAAGTCTATATCTATCTTGAACCATCCTTATTCCTCACAAAGAGAATGGGTGCACCTCGCAAAGATACACTGGGTATAATAAAAGCTCCATCTACTAATTCTTATAATGGGATCTTTAACTCGAGCAACTCCTTAGGTGCCATTCTCTAAAGAGCATTAGCAATAATAGAAAAAAAGTCCACTCTATCAGAAGGTAAGTTCAACTACTCCTTAGGAAAAATATCAGGAATATCTTTCATAATAAGAAATTCCTTAACCCCAGCTTAAACTACTCTCTTCTCTTTCACATGAGAAAAATACATTACATTTCCCATCTTCCATAATTTATCAATCTGTAAAGCTGATATAAATGACATTAACACTCCTGTAACTCCATTGAAATGAATACTCTCATCACCCATAAATATTGTTGCCCTTTTCTTCATATAATTTATATGAGCAACATACCTACTAAGCCTATTCATCCCAAAAATTACATCAAAATTAGTAAAGGGCAATACTATTATTTCAAACTCTAAGTTCTTATTAGAAATCTCAATTTCATAAACACATGCATAACTCACTATCAAACAGTATCTAATTCATAAAATAAATCGACAGTCCAAATTACAACATAACATGAGATTAATCTAACAGTGCAAAATAATTTTCAACCATAAATAAATGAATAGCTCCAAAATAAAATAAAACTCTATATGGATGAGAAGAAATAGAAGCCATACCTATCACCATATCATATGCATCCATGGCTTCCTGCTTAGTTAAACTATACACTTTGGTTTGCATTAAAGCTGAGGCCATTGGAGTAACAGACTTCCTTTGACTTTGTCCAATCATCTCCTAGTAGACCTTCATCCACCTCTACTTGAAAACAACTTATAAAAAGCTCTAGGTGGAAATGTACTCTATTTTGACTCATCAACGCAATGGCCAAATAATCTCTCGGGAACCTCTATGGGTAATCTGCTACCTTATGCCCAATATGACCACATTTAAAATATTATCCAATAATACTATATCATCATCCTAGATGCCACCTACCACATGTTAAATAGATAGGTACACCATTAGCACAACTCAATGAACCATCACTAAAAGACATGGCTTGGCTCTTTCTAGAATATCCTAGACCATATTGATTCTTTTTCTCCTTCTCCACTAAATTGATTTCTACTGGCATTCAAATATCGTTGAGTAGATGCTTGATCATTCTCTACCAGTCTAGCTCTCTCCATGAGCTCAATAAAATCTCTAATTATAAACAAAATGAGGGACTGCCTCAAACTATCTCTAAGTCCTCTTGGAATTTTATAACACTTTTCCTCAAGATTATTAACAAGTTGTGGGGCATATCAATCTAATGTTATGAACTATGCTTCATATAGCATTACCGTCTTACTTCGTTGCACTAATCTTATAAAAGATTCTTATATTTATTGCCTAGAAGTGGGAGGAACAAACCACTCCCGTAAAGAGTTAGCGAAATCTTCCAAGGTAATCAAGGCATTCAATTTACCCTAAGACATTTCTATCTATTGGCCCAATTACTGGCACTTAGTTTCTTTATCTAATAGAAAGACAACTAATGGCATGTTATGATTTTTGGTATACTACATCCCAATAAATGTCTTTTTCATCCATAACAACCAATCTTATACTACTTGGGGCTCCACTATACCTCTAAACCATGGATGCATAAATCTTAAAAATATTTACAAATGTCTATCACCTTCCTCTACCTTGACAATAGACATTCTACTCTGAGCCTCACCCATCAACAAGCCACTAAACTAGTAAATTGTGACATAAAATCTAAACTTGTGTCTCCCACTGTACTATGTACCAACAAAGCCTGATTAGAAATTTGCCTATCAATCACATCTTATTCTTGGGGATTCATGTTTTTAATTACAAAACTCACACCAATAAATCAACTCAACACCTATAAGGGTAGAAAAGAAATAAAAATCCTTAAGATACTCAAACTCTATCACTCCTCTACATATCAGCCTTATGGCTCTAGTCACATATCAATTCTTTCAAAACATTGCTATGAAACCACTTTTTTTAACACTATCATGACCCAAAAAGACACAACCCTTACACCAAACAGGTCATATCATATCAGATGCATAATAGGTGATGCCCAAGATCTTATTTGGAAGAAACTCTTCGATATAAATATAATAAAAATATAGAGCTACTATCAACTTCAAAATACTACAATAAATTCATCATATTCTTTTTACTTTAAATCACATGATCATGAATCAAAAAATATTCATTTACAACAATCATGATTTTAATCATTATCATCATCAATACAATATCCTATGGCTACAAAAAAATATAATCATTAAAGACAAACCTATAATTCATTTCTTTTGACCTCTATCTACTCAACTCTTTCCTTTCCCTTTTCTTGCCATGAAATTTCAACATAGTTAAGCAAGAATGAGAAATGTTTTTTTGGTAGGTTATCCAAAAACTATGACATTTTTCAATATAATAAAATGCAATAAATAAACATGCTATTTTTCTACCATAATAGAAATAGTATAATATGATATAATTATGAAAAACTTTATAGGAAAACTCATAACATTACTACTAGTTGCAACATTTAGTATATTGATCAGTGTATGGTATTGCATTTTTTGTCAACATAATTCAGTGTAAAGATAGGTGACATATTTTAGTACTAAAATAATTCAAATAAATTATCATTTCATAACACATCACATTAGTTTACAAAGGTACATCATCACATCACATCCGACCCCTCATGCTCTTATACCTTCCAAGTACATTATATACACATCATCACATCACATCACATCACATCAATCCTCTCAGGACATTGTACCTCTCAAATATTTCACATGTATAGTGTTAGGCAATATGCCTCCCATGCAATTCACATATACAATATCAAGCCTTTATAACTCCCTATGTACATCACAACTCAATTATTCATTTGCTTAGGCCCTTATAGCTCTCTATGATTATTTCACAGCTCCAATCACATGAATATAGAAATAATAGTATTTTTAACATATATGAATATTATTTAACATAATGTAGGAATGTACATTATTTCACATGTATGATGAATGTAGTAGTGTTTTTAGGGGATTAATTGTGAGCACATTCAACATTTAAAAATCACAAAATCTTTCCTGAGCAACATTCATTGCATTATTTTGAATTCTTTATTATTATGTAGCCACTTATATCGATGTCAACATACTTACCAAAATACTTTAAAAAGTTTAAGTAATTGAAAAAACCTAATGAAAATATGAGTTTTTCCTATCAATATAACCAGAATATTCTATTATATAACATATCAAAAGTTTCACTGTGAAAATTTTTTCCAACTTTATTTTATTGAATAAATTGCCAGAAACTTTCACATAAATGACCCAAATTTAAAACTAAGATAGGGTAATTATAACCTACCTCTATTTAGATAACTTCTCTGATTGGTGCTACGAGTAAAACCAATTCTAAGACCTACAAATCCACTTTCTCTCTCTAGGATTCTTTCTTTCTCTCTATCTAGCTACCCTTATAAAATGAGAAAAGGAAATTTTAAATTGATTTCGATATTCATAGACCTAGCACCATAGAATTACCTTCCCTAATGCTACAGCGCTCCTAAGGGAAAATTTTACTTTCAAGAAAAAGAGCTCGATCCCACAAACCCATCTTTCCATAGCGTCGCATCACTATCCATTTGGCACCAAGCATAATAGAGAGGACAGAGCCACAACACAGCCATTTCAGTGTCGTAGTGCTCCTAGGGAGAATTTTGCTCCTAAATTTTCTTTTTACAATTCAAATTATAATTCTAATTCACTATCAAACTAAATATAAAAGCGATTCTAAATTGATTTAATAAATGCAAATAACTTGAAATTCTTATGAGGTCCAATTCAAGTCATCATTGTATACACAGCCATTACTTCCACTATCTTATAAAGATAGTGACTCCCTCGTTCAAACTCAAGTGCCCCTCCTTCAGGAGTAACAAATCTTTCTTTAGAGTTGTGGGAAAATCAAGATTTCTCAATTTCTCCTTTGCACACTCTAGTTCAGCCTCCTAAAAAAGACTCAGTGCGTGAAAGTGGTTTAAAGTTAATTAGGGGGGGGGGGGGGTTGTCGAATTGGTGTGAATTCAAAATTTTAAAACTTGTTGCATAAGCTTTGAAAAATAAGACACAAATAAAATTATTTTTTTAATTTTCAAACAAAGTAGAATCAACATAATAATTAGAGCTATTAAAAACACTTTTGAAATTTCAAGAAAAAATAAATTTGATAGCAATTAAAGACTAATTTGAAAATATTTTTGTAAGAGAAATTTAAAAAGTTCTTGTTTGTGAAACTAACCATTTTTCACATATCATTCAACATTCACAAGTAAGAAGCAAAAATATATAATAAAATAAATGCAAGAAAGTATAAAGAAATGCAAACTAGTTTATCGTGGTTGATTCACTCTTTACCTAAGCCTACTCTCAATGTCCTCTACTCAAGAATTCCACTAACTCTCTCCTTCAGCTTCTCATAGGGTGGAGTACCTCTTTCCTTCTGCTCCTTGTAAGATAGAGAAGCCACTCTCCTTCACTAGTGATGGAGAAACCCTACAACACCTTTCTCCTTGAAATGCCACTTCTCCCTAGTCTCCTTAACTTGATATAAGTCTAATCACCAAGACTCACTAGACTTCTTCACACAAGAATTTTGACAACACACCAAGGAAGAAGGAAGAAATTGGATTAGGCTACCTTTTGTGAATCTTTCACTCACTATTTCAGTTCCTCCCAAAATATCTCCAAAAAACCCTCAATTTTTTCCAAAACCCTCTTGAAAGCTTCTCCCAAAAGCTCTCACAAGCTTTCAATCCAAGTTGTAAAATTCTCTAAAAAAGCTCTTTTAATTTCTTAAGTCTTAGGTATTTATACTTATATTGCACGTTCTTGAGCTCAACCAAATTCTCTTCCTGATTTCATCTCCCATGCGCTAGATATCCTTTTACTTAAAATATTAGTTGAAAGTGAAAGGTCTGCACACATAACTACACTTTGCATTAACTTAACCAATAATATATTCAATAATCAAAACCCTAGTTTGTGTGTTAAGCTTGTGGGGTTCAATAATCTCTCCCTTTTTTATAATGGCAAATATTTTTTGTTTTTTTAATAGAGTTTTTAAATATTATTTCAATCTCATTTGCTCCCCCTTACTTGATGCCTCATATATAATAAAATTAAAAAAATTTCTTGGAGTGTAATTTGGTTTTATTTTATTTAAAATTAAAAAGCAAGTACAATTTCCATCAAAACACTTCCCCCTTTTGACATCTAAAAAAAAAAGGAGAGAAAATAAGGAAACACAAAAATATAAAAGACACTAAAAAGATTATCAAACAAAACATAATACAAAAACATAATAAGAAGTCAAAAGGTTCCTAATCAGGTAGTGATGGAGGTGGCTAAAAGTAACTTGAAGAGAAAATTGCTCCAGGAATTAGGAGTAATCTTCCTCATGCTAGCACTACATTTTGTCCCATTGCTAATTTGACTGTTAGATATGATCATCAAGTTTAAGCATGAGTTAAGCATAGTGGTCTGTCCATGCATCTTACGGTATTCATATGCCTAAGAAGGGGGTTAAGCTAGTGCTCCCAGTTCTTCCTCCTCTTCTGGATCTCTTCCAATTTATTCTTGTATATGCCTCTATGAGGTCAAATATATGATTTATGAAGTAAGAGGGTAGGTGGTCAGGTGGTGAAGGGTAGATGAGATTGTACTCAATTTTGAGGATATAGGCTATGATATAACATAGGGACATATTTGCTTTCAATAGGCTCTTTAATTCATGATGGAGGTTAAATTTTCTATATATTGGATTAATATATTAGTTACATTAAACTCCATACCGATCATGCAAAAATAAGCAGCTACTAGCAATAAGGGGGTAATATTGATTCTATCTCTGGCTTTAGGTATCACACTAAACCTAAGTATGTGTTGGATAACATGTGTATTTAATATCATTGTGTTGGCAGGTGGTTGGTCGTGATTCATGGGTGAGTTTCTTAGAGACATGTTTATGGTAGTCCAGTTATAATATAGGTCATACATGATTTTATGTGGTTTGACGCTGATGTTGTAGATGTTTAAGTGCTCATGCAAGTTTCTATAAGTTATTGTTATTTGATGCCTAAAGACTAATTACTGCATAGTGCTCATATCATCTATAATTCTAAGGTTTGAAAAGAAAGACCAAAAAAGATCATGTGGCAAGGAAAGGCTACTGAAATTAGAAATTGAAGTGTCGTGCCATCCAATAAATATAATATCTGATATGATAACAATTCCTAATTCAGTACTTTGGAGTCTATAATGGATGTTGTTTTGTATTTCGAGTAGGCTTTAACATCACCATTCGTGAGTAGGCTTTAACATCACCATTCGTGATAAATCTTTCATCTCTCTGCAGTCAAGAGCTACTAATAATACGACCTCTTTTGCTTGCCATTGGGTTGAGAAAAATTGCTTCACACTAAAACTAAGAGATTGAGAAGGTGTGAATTGAAAGTTAAATTTCTCCTAAAAATAGCCTATATTTGATCGTATAATCCAAACATGATTTGTATAGTATGATAAAAAGAATACAAATCATTATATTGATTATCATACAATTTATCAAGCCAAATTGTATAGTATGATCATTACATATAGTATAATCTTTGACTTTTTGATCGTCCCAATGCTTAGCCATAACTTTTTTTAACCATTCAAATTATACAATATAAACCTAAACCGTACATCAACAATCTATTACCTCTCTATATTTTTGCCACTTGGATCTTTATATAATTGGGTAATAGAGCTCATGGGGGTGTTTATACTCTTATAACCTTCCATATCAAATTTTTTAATAAGTTATATGATATAGTTAGTCTGGCTAAATAAGGTTCCATCTTTTATTTGCTTAACATTAAAACCTAAAAAGCATGGCAGCTCACCCATCATGCTCATCTCAAATTAATTTCTCATGCTAGATGAGAATTCTGCACATAGTTCATCATTTACAGATCCAAATAGAATGTCAACTATATAGATTCAGACTATGAAGATACAACGTGGTGTTCACTGTGCCCTTAAAAAATAACTTGTTTATCATAAAGGTACTGAGCATATCATACCACACTACTCTAGGTGCTTGATTTAATCCATAGTGCCTTTTTATGTTTGTAAATGTGGTTTGAAATGCCGCACTCACAAACCTGGGGATTGATATATATATATATATATATATATATATATATATATATATATATATATATATATATATATATATATATATCTTCCTTTATTACTCTGTTTAGAAACACACTTTTCATATTCATTTGGTACAACTTGAAACCTATAAAACATGCAAATGTTAATAAGACACTAATATCTTTCAATCTAGTTATTGTTGCATGTGAATGTTTCTTCAAAGTTTATTCCTGCTATCTTATTGTATCATTTTGTAACTAATCTAGCCTTGTTCCTTACTACTAATCCAAAGTCATTCAATTTATTTTTAAACACCCATTTCATTCCAACCACACTTTGATCAAATGGCATAACTACTAATTCCACACATCCTTTTTAATAAACTAATTTAGTTCATCCTGTATAGCTATAATCTAATGTTCACCTTTTAATGCCTCATCAATATTAGTGGGTTCTACCATTAATATGAATGTTGTATAGCTAATCTCCTTCCTAATACTATGTCTTGTCCTAACTCCTGAGGAAGGATCTCTTATGATCAATTCTCTAGGATGACTTGATGCATACCTATAATCTTTGGGTAGTCATTCTTGATTTTTCCACTCTATCTTCAAGTCTAACATTTTCAACTTTAGGGATAATGTCATGCTCTTCTTCTCTCCAAAAGGGGCAACCCTATCTAATTCATCAAAGGTAATATGGGTTGACTCTTCAACTATTAATATAGTACTCAATATGCCTTTCATATGGAGAAATATCTTAGAAAAATGGTTCCATCAGCCTTAACATTTCCATTATTTAGAACAAAACATTTATATCCAAAGATTTACAAGTTAGAAAGATTTGGTATTCTACCCTTGAGAATTTTATATGGAGTCTTATTCAATTTGTCTCTAATGTTTACCTGATTCAACACATAGTAGGTTGTATTTACTTCAGCCCAAAAAATTTTGAGATAACTTATATTCAACTAGCAAAACCCTAGTAGCCTCATTTAGTATACTATTTTTTGTGTCTGGTATTTTATTCTACTATGGAGTTCTAAGGGTAGAGAAATTATGTTTAATTACTAAGTCTTGACAAAATACCTCAAACTTCTAATTCTTAAACTCACCACCATGATCACCATGAATGGTGGCGATGGTGCATCCTATTTTTTGCTGAATACAAATCAAGAATATCATAAATTCATCAAATGATTCACTTTTATTTGCTAAGCATTTAACATAGGTGAATCTAGTGTAATCATCCATAGTCATAAGACCATATGACTTACATTCTAGACTTATAGTGCTAGTGGGTCCAAAAAAGTCCATGTGTAGTATCTCTAAGGGTCTATTGGTGGAAACTTTCTTAATTGAGTGAAATAAAGATTTTGTTTATTTTTCTAAAGTACATGCATCACAGAAGTGTCTTCTTTGGTGAAGTCTAGCTTAGGTATTCCCATTACCAATTCTAAGCATGTATTTTTTTAAGTGTCCCTATACTAGTATGACATGGTCTCATATACCACAACCATAATTCATCTAAGGTTCTTAAGCAACATATTTCACTAGTTTTCTCAATATTACCCAAATCAATCATGTGTACATTATTTATCCACAATTCTTCTATCACAATTTTATTGTTCAACATTATCAAACATTTATCAAAATAAAATTTAATGTCAAACCCCTAATCACACAATTAACATATACATAATTAATTATGCTTATGTCCTTCTACTAACAAAACTTTTTCATTTATGAAACCACTAGTTTTCCTATAGTACCTATACTAACCACCTTTTTAGTGGAGTTATCTCCAAGGGTCTCTCTCCTTCCACATCTGGATTCTAGCATGATGAATTTATTGATGTCTCTAGTCATGTGCCACAAATACCCACTATCTAGGCACCATATTGTTGAAATCTAAGAGCCCAATCTAGTGTTTTGAGAATTACAAATATTATTAGTGTGATCATTTACTTGTTCATGCTTTATACAAATTATATATTTCTTTTGTGTGCCAAAAATCATTTTAGGTATAATATACACCGATCTAAGTTAAAGAATTAGACACGAGATAGTGTAGCATTATGGTTGAGTCAATTTGTAATGATAGAGTTTATACTTTTCTTTTTTTATTCATTTTATGTATTAGGGGTATATTAGTTAGACAACCGAGCACACACTCATAAGGGAGGATAAAATTAAATACTTGAAGTCTCTATTAAATTATACTATATGATATCAATCATACTATATGATATGTTTAATAAGAAATTAATTTAAGTATTTAATTAAATTAGATAAATCAAATTAAGTTATAATTGATCATACTATACGACCTTCAAACATGTCGGACAATTAGCTATTTTTAAAAAACCCCATCGTCAAAATCTATGTTACCAAAATCATGCAAATTTAAAATTTAAAATTTGAACTTATCGTACTGTATGACCATTAATGAATATTACCTAATGTGTACCATAGATTAAGGTATCAAATTAGAATAAAATTTTAATTAATTATCATATTATATGATCCATATCATACAGGACGATCAAATAGAGAGCACATTGGCCGAACCTTGGTTCATCCTGGACTATCCTCAATTTGAAATAACTAATTGAATTGTACGATTGTGTATAGTGAAATATGACTATGATAGGAATTGATTTAATCGAACAGTATGATCCTAGATTCGTATTATATAATTAGAAGAATTAATTTAAAAATTAAGGTTTATTTAAATAGCTCACTTTATAAACTTAACAGAGGACTTGAGGGTCTAAGGTTGAGTAGTTTAATATATTTTTCTAGGGAGAGATCTTTAGAGAAGGAGAGGGCATCTCCTTGCTTATAAGAGGATGTCCAAGCAACTTGAGAGAGAGAGAGAGAGAGAGATGAGGTAAGGTTAAAGGAGAATTTTTTTCTTGAGAGTGTCAAGGGGTGTGTGGGATTTAACATGGTTGTTCTTGTCAACCTATCCTTGGTTCCTTCATATTGTGATTATGGAGCTCTTAGAGAAGAGCTCTAGGAAAACTTCTTTGGGCAAAAGACTTACTAGCTGGGGAGACTAGGGAACGACATCTCCATCATTTTGAGCAGCAGAATGAGGGTTGGCATCTCCACCATATGAGGAGAGGAAGGAGGGAGTGATATTTCCACCAAGCGAGGAGCTGGAGGATGGATTGGCATCTCCACCGTATAAGGAACAGAAGAAGGGAGTGGCATCTTCTGCAATACCCAAAGAGGAGGACCTTTGGAAAGTGGAAGTAGGTTGATTTCAATCAAACCACTGTAAAAATTTGGTTTACATTTTCTTTATTTTCATGCACTTTAGTTTACTTCGTTTATCCTTGTGAACTTTGTGGTTGATAAATTTCTAGTTAAACTCTTGCTTGAAATAAAAATAATAATAATAATACTAAGTATATCTTATTTTCTGAAAAGTTAAAAAAAGATATTTTCTTTGGTTTATGGTTTGAAATTTTATTTTCTTAAAGCTTCCACATATTACTCTGATTTCAAGTAAAAGATTTTTAAAATACTAATTGACCCCCTCTAGGTGTGCCATAAGCACATGTATATATGCCTTCACTAGACCCCTTGTGAAGGCATACCTACAAAATACTCTAAGCTGGTAATTTTAGAACCCAAATAAGCTTGGGATCATAATGTGATGAAATAAAAAAATGCCACATTGTGCTCCTAAGACCTTAGGTATCCAAACAAGCTTTGTGCTATGGTGGATCCTATGTGGGCAGATTCATGTTATGTGTCCTACCATGCCATAAGAATAACACTTAATTCCTAAAATGAATGAGCAAATCTATGCAAAGAATGATTCTTCTTATGATAGAAAGATGATGCATAGGGTGCCCTAATGGGTTGTTTGTGAGCAAGGGAGTACCTAGATATAAGGGCTCTAAGTTTTATAATGTATTTCATAGATATTTATTTGCACTTTAAATATCTCTAGTTTAACTTGTGCATCATACTCTCTTTATTTTAAATGTAACACTTTCGCCTCTAATAACTTATATGAAGCATCTAGTTTAATATGCATACAAGTTTTTTCTTTCAAAATGTTTTCTTAGAATATCAAATTATTTAATTAGGATGAACTGCTTATCTTGTAATGCAAAATTTTTCTTTTTTTAACATATAAATTTTCCTTTAACATATTATATTTGTCATGGAAATGCTCAGTAAAGGAAAGTCGTTCATCATAGATGAAGTCTTATACCTGATCCTCATCAGTGTCACCTAAGCTATCTTTTGCCATTAAGCACAGATTTGTGATTTCTTCTTCAACTTCAAATTTGAATGTTTCATAATCAAGGTTGTCCAAGAAAGCTTTTTGAGGTCTTTGTTTATCCTTATTTTTCCCCTTTGGTGCTTGATGTTTCATATTTGGATAGTCCCACTTAATGTGAACTGGCTTTTTACATTCATAAATGATAGTTTTAGCAGAAACCTTATTGACTTTATTTCCTTTTTCACTCCATTTATCACCATATCATTTCTACTCGCTTTTCAAGAATTTCTTAAATTGCCTTATCATGAGAACAACATCCTCATTAATGTCTCCTTTAGAGTTCCTGCTATTATCAGAATGATCAGCTTTAAGCGCTATAGTTTTCTCCTTTCTTTTATCACCTATGTCAATCAATCTCTAGCTAACTTTCTATTCATATTCTATAAGAGAACCAAGCAAGTTGTCAATATAATAATCGATTAAGTCCTTTGATTGTTGTTACATTGGCATCTCAAGAAGCAGGTAAACATCTTAAAATTTGATTAGCCTTTTTAGCATTATTAAGTTCCCTTCATAATACATATAGTGAGGTAACAATCTTAGCAAATCTAGTGTACATATCAATGTGTTGGATTTATAGCATCCATTTTATAAATATGAGAATAAAAATACTATATATAATATTAAATTGAGGCTTTTTCAAAATTAATTTCTTAAAATAGTTATTCCAAAAAAAGAAAGAAAATTGTCAAAATATTGATTGAGATCGCAACTCTTCTCCTTCTAATCACCTCACCAAATATATTTTAGTGAATGGGCACCTTAAATTAATTATTGATGAACACTATTTCTTTTGAATTCAATTTGTGCTCTCATCACAAAATTATTTAGAATTTAATTTTATGTTCTTAACACAACTTTATTCTCCCAAATTAGAAAAGACTTTGAGAAGGATACTCTCCTTTATTATTCTTTCTTTTAGAACATGAATCACCCTTTTATAAGAGTTCTTCACATATTTTCAATGTGTACACCTCTTTTCATAAAGCACCTTTTTTGTATTAAAAGTCACATCTTTTCATAAAAAATATTTTCATAAAGCATATATTCAAATAGATACACTTATTCATGAAGCATCTTTTTGTATTAAAAGAGACATCTATTTATAAAGCATCTTTTTATATTAAAAGACACAATTTTATCTTTATTAGTTTATAAAATATAATCAAAAGATGTTCTTATAACATAAAGTTATTACAAATTTAATCATAATTTAACATTTACACTAAGCCAGATTTTCTTAACAATAGTTTTCAATTAATTTGCAACAATTATAGTTTAAATATATTATAGAACTAAGATGATGAAGAAGGGACCTATAATTCAAGCTCCAATAAATTTAATCATTAATTTAATTCTTAAATTAGCAAATCAAAATTATTAATTTAAAAGTTATAAATTATTGATTTAAAAGTTATTCCATTATAAACATGAAATTATAGTCTTGAATTTATAGTATACTCAATTTAAAATATTGAATCGTTCATTTATTTAATCATTACATATAAAATAATCTTCTAACAAGTTCATAATTAGAGCTAGATAATTATGTCACTTCTCTAACTATATCTTTAGCCTTGAATTCCAATTAATTCTTTAATGAAAAATAAACTTTGTGACTTTATCACAAAATTTGGGCGCTTTATTGTTCAAGTTTTGAATTAATTTTCCAAGGAAATTAATTTTCATACCTTCAAAATTGAAATAAATGGATTTTATATCTCTATATTAACATTCACTGTTATTTGTTTCATTGTGTTTCTGAGATACAAGAATTAAGTTTGTATCCTTCAAAATATTTTCGAGTAAGTCAAGAAATCATATGTTACAAATAAAAATTTATTAATAACTCACGATAAATATTACTTTATATGTGATCATCTTTATGATGAATTTTGAAATCTTACTATTTAAAATAGAACTTATTAGAGAATTCAAAATTTATCTCGTCCAGTCTTCTATGATCATAAGTACCTCCATCTTTAATATCTCTATATCGAATAATCTTCATAAAACTATTTCATTCTTATTAATGTTGATGGATCATACCAATAATATTTAATTATATATTCCAATTATAATTAATAACTATGGACGAGTTTAGATTGTTATCCATAATTTAATCCTCTTGCGTATAATTATATACCAAATTATAGTTTCATAAATAATATTGGAATAAATATGATAACAAAATATTATATCAAATAACAATATCCATATATGCTAAATTTATCTTTAAATATTTAATTCAACAAAAAATATATTACAATAACATTACTTTAGGGCATATTCCCTAACACATTGATGGATTCATTCAGTCGCATGCGAAATAGTTTATAATCCATAATAAAATATTCAACCAAGATTATTTAACCTCACTTGGTTCTTCATAAGTAATACAAAGTTTATCGAATATTTTTTTCCCGTAGTGCAATTAGATGCACCCTTGTAGTCCTTAGATTTCAATGCACAAAAAAATTTTAAATATTTTACATTTGATTGTGTGTACTCCCAATCTTTGACATTCTAGTATATAAAATAGAAGTTCAACTTTAATGCCATTTACTATTCTACATGGTGTATATACCACTTGAATTAAATTTCACAGTCTAAAATCAATGGACTGAATAAATATTGACATGCAAAATTTTTAAAAATTAAAGGGTATATTGTTGAAAAGTAGTGGATGGGTAATAGAGTATCCTTCCATTGTGTTTTGATTCTTGAATTGTGCCATGACAAGATCTACTTATGGTGTTAAAACCAATCTAATAAGAATACACTCCAATACCAATTGAAAGTGGTTTGTTGTTAATCAAAATCATATGGCACACCCAAGAGGGAGGGTGAATTGATATGCATTTAAACTTCTAAAACTTTTTGCTGAAGCTTTGAAAAATAATACACCGATATTTTTTTTTCAAACAAAGTAGAGTGAACACAACAATTAGAGCTATTGAAAGCCCTTTTTTAAGTTTCAAGGAGAAGTAAATTTGATAGCAACCAAAGACTACTTAAAAATATCCTTTTTTGAAATTAATTTAGTAGAAAAATTTAAAAAGTGCTAGCTTGCAAAACTGACCATTTTCCACATATTATTCTCAACATTCACAAGTAGGAAGTAAAAATATGAAATAAAATAAATGCACGAAAGTAAAAAAAATGTAAATTGATTTATAGTAGTTCGATCATTCTTGACCTAAGCCCACTCCCTGAATCTTCTACCGAAAAATTCCACTAACTCTCACCTTATGCTTCTCGCAAAGTGCAGAAATCTCTCTCCTTCTGCTCCAAACAGGTGGAGATGTCACTCTCCTTCATGAGTGATGGAGGAATCCTACAATACATTTCTCCTCTAAAATCCACTTCTCCTTAGTCTCCTAGACTAGATTTGAGTCTTCTCACCAAGACTCACTAGAATTCTTTACAACACGCCAAGGAAGAAAGAAGAAATTGGATTAGGCAACCTTTGGTGAATCTCACTCACTCTTTTGGTTCCTCCCAAAAGAACTCTCAAATCTCTCTAATCTTTCCCAAAACCCTCTTGAAAGCTTCTCCCAAGCTGTAAAATTCTCTGAAAAAGCTCTTTTAATTTCTTAAATCTTATATATTTATACTTAGATTTCAAAAGAAGTCCTAAGTAGGTTGGATTTGTAAATTATCGACCTAATCATACAGTATGGTTAAGGGATCGAACAATACGATTAGATTAAATGGCCTGAACTTTTCTCTATTTGATCGGTCCAAATGATATATATCATATAGTATGATTAGTTCAAGTTTACGATCGAGAATATTGAATCATCCTATCCAAACAAGAATCATCCAAACAATTTCTCTACTTGTTCAACTTGTACAATATAGATCACATTGTACAAAATATGTTCCAATTCTGCTCCTTGATTTTAGGTCCTAAAATAGCAAATATTTACCAAATGATTAAAATTTCTTTTAGCACAAATTAGATTTGTACAGTACGAACTATTCAAATTTGAAATTTAACTATTTTTTGAAATACAAAAAATTAACTGTTTAAACCTCAAAGAGTAGATCATATAAGGCGATATGAATCACACAATATGACTTATTATTTAAATTTTAAATTTAATTTTATGTTAATTAATATCATTTAATTATATGATTTTAAAAAATTATCATATTAGCATTGTACATTACAATAAAAATTATAAAGTACAATTTGATTAGAAACCAATGCTTTAATTAACTTTCAAATTATCTATCATTAAGATTTTTACACTCTAGTGTGTGTGTGCGCTTGGTTGGTTAGCCCAATTTAATCCTCAACAAAAAGAAATACTAAAAAAAAATATAAAAGGTTATAGATTGATAGATTTCCTTTCTTTGACTTCGTTTTATCCTTGAGGGCCTTATATTTGCAAGTTCTTGAGCTTAACAAACTTCTCTTCTCGAACTCATCTATCGTGCGCTAGATATCCATTTACTTCAAATATTAGTTAAAAGCAAAGGGTCTACACATATAACTATAATTTGCATTTACTTAACCAACATTATTTGTGATCATCAAAACCCTATTGTGTGCACCAGGCTAATGGGGTTCAACAATGCACAATTCCCCCGTCACAGGTTCTAGTGAAATACTATCTTGGATAGGCAATGCATACCCCATATAAGCTCTAAATTCTTTTCCATTAGGAGTACTGAATCACTAAACAAGCAGAATTATGAGTAATTCTTAGGATTTTTATCTCAATGATGAAGCTTTGATCTTCATCCTGAAAGAGAGTTTACTAACTCCATTTTGAGGGATTTTTCATCACATTTTGAAGTTTTAGTCTTCTGTCAATAGTAAGATAATCATTATAAAAATTGTTGCAATATTGAATGTAGAAATAATGTTAACGAAAGTACTTCAATTCATGGAGTTTGATCTTTAACTCCGTGTATCAAACTTTTAGTGAAAAAGTCTACATATTGAAAGCTGGTGTAGCAATTTTAAAATTTACTTTGTTGACATAATGTAATAGCTTTGTATGTGGCCTTGAAATGTATACTTTTTCATGTGTAATCTTGATTGATAATCGTATTCAATTTGTTTGAAATAATGAACTCTTTATCATTATGCAAGAGATTTATGAACTTGGCTCCTAAGGGAAACTAAATCCTTTATATATCTTCATGATATAGTTAAAATATTTGAAATGATGCTCCCCAATTAGAGCATAGAGATCTGAATTTTGTTAGATCTCCTACATTTTACACCTAAAATTTTTTTGAAAATACTTATGTCTGATGAGGCTTTTATCCTTTTGAGCTTTTCAAAGGACTTAGAGAAACCTATACCTTCTAATATTTTTAGCCTATTGAGATTTTTGGAAAATCATAGAAGCATGTACCTTCTAAAGCTTTAATCCTTCTAAGATTTTTATTGTATATATACCTGAGGTTTATGCCTTCTAAGATTTTTGGATGATCTTACATCTTATGAGACTTATATCATGTAAGTTATTAGGTATACATAAACCTTTTGAGACTTTTATCTTCTAAAAGTTTTAGTATACCTATTCCTTTTGAGGCTTTTATCTTTCAAAATTTGTAGATAATCCAAAACCTGCTGATGCTTTTACCTTCTGAGATTGTAGATAAGTGAAGACCCTATAAATCACTTGCTCTCATGGATTGCTTCTACTGAGGATCGTAGACACATTTAGCTTACCAAAGCTATCCTATGAGTGGAGCCCCTGTTGGGTACTTACCCTCATGGGGACTTTATAGTGACGACCCTATCCACTATTAGTTTTCTATTGAGGTTATCTCATGAGTGTACCTTGTAAGAATTTTTGTTAGATGTAATATTAATTATAAAAAAAAACTTCATTGATAATCCAAATAAAAACTTACTTGAAAGATATATTTATCTTCAATAGAAAATATAATCTCTATTTAGAAAGTTTGGGAGTTCAACCCCTTTGAGTTGTTTTGAGTGTGATTGGAGCTCCTGTTTAACAATTTCAAAATTTTCATTTTCATGATTCTTTTGATCTCTTTTATTTTGAGTCTTGCAAATTGCTCTTTTAAATAATGACCTAAATGTCCTTGACAAATCAAATGTTCAATCTCACCCTTCAATTGAAAATCTTATAGAAAAAATAAAATTGTGCCAACATAACAAAGAGCTTCACGAAAATACCATTGAAAAAGACAAAAAATTCAAATTAATATACATAATTCATAATATAATAATATTTAAGCCATTTAGCTTTATTTTTTATAAGAAGGCTGTCCATCAATATAATAAACTTATCATCTTTATGTCAAGTGTCTATTATTACTATTTGAAAATTTTATAAATCTTAAATTATTTTTATCTCTACTTCTAAGAATTAATGTAAGCATTAGTATTTAGTAGGGCAAACATGTAAATATTTAACATTTTCATTATTTATATCTTTCATTAGATAACCTTTGATTAATGTTTAATAATGACAATTCTAATTCTAATTCTAATGAAATTGTGAGCTTCATATGTATGAAATTCTATTAGGTGAAAGACAATCATCCATTAAATTCTAAAAGATTTTCTATAGGAATCCTTGAGAAATTAACTATTAGATATTGATATCATATTAAATCATATAATATATTATTATTAGGATGAATACTTATAAATTCAAATTTTCAAAAATTTTTATGTTACTCAAATATTTAATTTATCTTATTTAATTTTATATCTTGAAACACCAACCAATGACTTTAATTATTGACTTTTCTAACTCCATGAAAATCAACCTCCAACACTTAACCAGTTGCACTCCAACTGTGTCAATCCTCAGCTCTGCCACTTGTGATGTTTAGACTTCATTTGAGACAGCATTCTTACTATTTTCTAAAATAATTTTTTATTACAGAAACTTCTTGAACTAAAAATTTTTATACTAAAAAACTACCTTTCATTAATTTTTATATTTTATTCCTCATGTACTTAGTTAGGGATCCTTGACTCTTAGATTTTTTTCAACCTTTTGATTGTAGCTCTATGAGCATTAGTAAGTTATCGATCACTTTAAAGACTTGTAATCATTTTTTATGGATTAACACGTAAGCCTATCTTTGAATTTTAACCAAAAAAAAAAAAAAGAAACTTGTCTTAAATGAAGCCTTAGGCATCGTTTGAGAAGGCTTTTTTATTACTACTTAAAACGAAATTTTAGTACAAAGATTTTTTATTGCTTCTTAAAACGGAATTTGAGTACAAAAATTAAAATTTTTATTGCTTCTTAAAACGGGGTTTTATGTAGCAATAAAAAAACCATCCCAAACAAAACCTTAGTGTCATCCAAGAACTTCTATTATGAAATTTTGGGTACCATAGTTGGCTACTCATGGTTTGTAGCTTATTTGTGTTCCTTTGTTTGGTGACAGATGCAGGCCCAAGTTCTGACGAAAAGTTAGTGAGAATACTAACTCAAATATTTTCATTGCAAATATTAGGATAATAATGGTGTTTCCATAGTCTTTCCAAAATATTTATCACAAGAACTTTTATGTGCAAGTATTTTTTCATGTAAAAAAATGATATTTTCTTCTTAGTCAGAATTCACTCCAAGCTTCATGAGATAGGTTTCTGCAAGTGCAGTGTGCAATGCAGCTCCAATGGGAAGAACATCCTCATCAACAAAGAAATATGGAGAATGAGGGGGGTCTACTCTTTCAGATTTCTCGTTTCTTATTCCAATAGAAAACATGATACCTGGAATCAGCTGCTGGTAAAATGCAAAATCCTCACCTGCCATGATCTTCTTCCCCATTTTTACCTTATCAGAACCAAGCAGATAACCACCAACCATCTTTACATGCTGATGCAACTTCATATCATTTACAGTACCAGGGTACACTGGGTATTCATCCTCTTTCATATTTACAAATGAGTTGCATCTGTGTACAGATGCTTGACCTTTTATTACCTGGACCACCATGAGTATTCCATGCTTGTATCAGCAATAATCATCTATGAAGTCTAAAGAAGAAGACATTACTATAAGGTTTGTTTGCCATACTTTACAATGTTTAATATGATCTTATCAAACAATATTTTTTAGTTGTACACAACAAACATGGCACAATACACCATTTCTTACAAGAAGTTGCAATTCTTACAACACGTTAGCCATCAATTTTAACATGATCGTGCAAGAACATAGATGCCTTATCAACAGCAAAGCACAATGCAGTACAACACAAGATAGCCACAGTGCAACATAAAAATCAAGACTGGAGAATATGGCCATGAATTTTTGAAGATTACTTTATCTTCGAAAGAATAGATCAAAAAATTATACTAAGGATTCATTTGGGACGACTTTTTTATTACTTCTTAAAACAGAGTTTTAGTACATAAAAAAGTCGTCCCAAACGAAACTTAAATGATAATGGGAATAACATCTATCAAATATAAAAGAAATAAAATAAACTTTTTGGTGATTTGGATATATCGATCAAAGGATAAAAATACATACATAGACCAGGTTAAAATGTTAATGTTAAAGCATTACAAAGAAAAATAGACATGCAAAAGGTAACATGAATAAAAGTTGAATTAAAAGAATAATGCAAAATAAATTTAACACCACATGCGACTTTCAGTAGAATCGAATGGAGAATAATGACCCATAATGCTAACTTGAAAATTCCGATGACTAGTGACAATGATTAAGGTTTTGATTGGGATCGCTTTCTAACTGTTTTAGCTAAAATAGTTTGTTAGTACAAAAAATTTTTGAAATGAAAATTTTTATACTAGAATGTTATTTTAAAAAGCAGTAAAAAAATTATCTCAAACGAAGCCTAAGACATTATTTTATAAAAATAAACAATGCCTTATAGATGCTTTGCTTGCTAAATTTTAATACTCATGAATCTCCTAGTAAAAGAACAAGAAAAATCTAACCTCTTCCACTCGCGTTTGGAGTTTATATAGACCTTCTGTAGTAATACTTCTCAAAGTTCCTCCAAATTCGACAAAAGATGGCGTTGTATCATAAGCTGCACCACCTTTCGTAAAAGTAACAGAAAGTACCTGCCACAAAAACAATTAAAGTATCAAAGAATTAAAAATAAAACTAATACATATATGCATTACAACAACAACAACAACATCAAGCCTTTATCTCACTATGTTGGGTCGGCTACATGAATCATTTTTCTCCATTAGGTCTTGTTAAAAGTCAAATTCTCATTTAAATCTAATAAAGAAAGATCATTTCTAATATTTTCTAACCAAGTCTTTTTAGGTCTACCTCTACCTTTCTTAACATAAGTCAAATCTAATACCTCTACTTTCCTAACCGGGTCATCAAGAGGCCGCCGTTTTATGTGACCAAACCATCTAAGGCGACTCTCTCTAATCTTATCTTCCACTGGAGCTACTCCAACCTTTTCACGTATATGCTCATTTCGTATCCTATCTCTAAGGGTAAAGCCACTCATCCACCTGAGCATCCTCATCTCTGCAACACTTAACTTAGTATTATGCTTATCTTTTAATGGCCAACATTGGGCACCATAAAGCATTGCAGGTCTCACCACCATCTTATAGAATTTTTCCTTAAGTTTGAGGGGTACTTTTCTATCACACAACAAGCCCGATGCATTCCTCCACTTCAACCATCCAACTTGAACTCTGCTAATAATATCCCCATCTATTTCACCATCACTCTGAACAATAGATCCAAGATATCTAAAACGTGTACTTTTATTAATTACTTGATCGCCCAAAGTCACAATCCCCTTACTAGGTCTATTATTACTAAAATTACACTCCATATATTTCGTTTTAGATCTACTCAAGCGAAAACCTTTAGACTCTAAGGTTGACCTCCACAATTCAAGTTTACCTTCAACTCCCTCTCTACTCTTATCAACAAGAAGAATATCATCAGCAAAAAGCATACACCAAGGTACATCCTCTTGCAAATGTCTAGTAAGAACATCCATGACTAAAACAAAAAGATATGGGCTTAAGGCTGATCCTTGATGTAATCCAACCGAAATAGGGAAATACTTGGTCAAACCACCTTGTGTTTGAACACAAGTAATAGCTCATGCATACATATCTTTAATAATTTGAATATAAGCGTTATTAACTCCTTTCTTTTCAAGAACTCTCCATAGCACTTCTCTTGGAATTTTATCATATGCTTTTTCTAAATCAATAAATATCATATGTAGATCTTCCTTATTCTCTCTATATTTCTCCATCAAACCTCTTAATAAATGTATAGCTACCATAGTAGACCTACCAGGCATGAATCCAAATTGATTTTGAGAAACATTAATATCACGGCACAACCTACGCTCCATAACTCGCTCACATAGTTTTAAAGTATGACACATTAACTTAATTCCTCTATAATTCGCATAATCTTGTGCATCATCTTTATTCTTAAAAATAGGGATTAACACACTCATTCTCCACTCATCTGGCATCTTTTTAGTCTTCAAAACAGTATTAAAAAGTTTAGTAAGCCAAGAAATTCCTTCATCTCCTAAGCATTTCTACACCTCTATTGGAATATCATCAGGTCCAACAACTTTTCCACCCTTCATTTTCTTTAAAGCCTCTCTAACTTCGATTTTACTAATACGCCGATAAAAACAGAAATCTTTATTTTCATTTAGGGTGTTAAGGTCACTACAATCAATTGCATTTTCGCATTCTTCATTAAAAAGTTTAGCAAAATATCTCATTCACCTTTGTTGAATATCATCTTCTAAGAAAAGTAATTTTTTATCTTCATCCTTAATACACTTCACTTGAACTAAATCCTTACTACTCCTATCTCTTTATTTGGCTAACTTATACATATATCTTTCTCCCTCCTTAGTATCTAATCTATTATATAAATCACTAAAAGCTAAGCTTTTTGCATTGCATATTGTTTTCTTAGATTTCTTACGTGCCTCTTTATATATTTCCCAATTATCAAAATTTTTATAATTAAACCAAATTTTATAACAAATCTTCTTATTTTTAATCTTTTATTGCACATTTGGATTCCACCATCAACTATTTTTACTATTATGAGCTTTTCCTTTTGAAACTACAGGCACATCTTTGGCAATATTATTAATATCACTAGCCACTTTTTCCTACATAACATTAGCATACTCATGTACATACAAAATCTTAAGATCTACAATCTTACTCTCAAAAATATTTTTATTAATATTTTTAAATGCCCCCATCTAATCCTAGAATATCGTTTTACTTTATTTTTTTATTTTCTGCCCCTTTATCTTAAAGTCCAAAACTAATAAACGATGTTGGGCACATAAATTTTCACTCGGAATAACTTTACAATCTTTGCAATTTAAACGATCTAATTTTCAAAATAATCAATCTGAGTTGTACTATATCCATTTTTATAAGTAATGAGATGCTCGTTCCTTTTCTTAAATAAGGTATTAGCAATTAAAAAATCACAACCTAAATAAAAATCTAATATAGACTTTACACCTTCATTTGTCGTTCCAAATTCATGGCCACCATGAATGCTTTTAAAATCATCTACCTCTCTACCAACATGTCTATTTAAATCTCCTCCAATAAAAACTCTTTTTTCAAGAGGTATATTTTGTATTAATTCTTCTAAATCATTCTAAAATTTTAATTTTGAACCCATATCCAAACCCACTTGAGGAGCATAAGCACTTATAATGTTAACAATCTTAGCATCAACAATAATCTTTAAAGCTATAATTCTATCTCCAATTCTATTAATTTTTATAACATTATCCTTCAAACTTTTATCTAAAATCACACCTACACCATTTCTAATATAACTTCTACCCGAATACCAAAGTTTAAATCCTAAACTATCAATCTCCTTAGCCTTCTCTCCAACCCATTTAATTTCTTGAATGCACAGAATATTTATCTTTCTATGAATCATAATATCTATTAATTCCATTAATTTTTCTGTAAAGGAATCTATATTCTAAATTCATATCCTAATTTTAGTTTCATATACTAACTTCTTTGCCCACATCCGTCCTTAATGTGGGAACCCTTACCTATTTAACACTGTACTCGGGCGCCGGTGCAGCGGCCCTTGCACACTTGTCGTTGTATTCAGGCCATATAACGCGTCGCTTCCAGGGGACGCCCTAGCATTAACACAATTTCTTAAAGGATTCATGTCATTATTATTCGATAAGTTTTACGCTGGTTGTCGACTACCTAACGCAACCCTCCACTTTTCTCATCCAGGACTTGGGACCTGGCAATGGCAGTGTTGAATACATATATGCATTATTTCAAAAAATTTTGAAGTAAATAAAAATATCATGTAAGGCTTCACAAAACTTTCTAGATTATTTTTCAACGTTTGATGAACTATGTGCATGAAGGCAAACAAAACTAGAACAGTCAAAGCAACTATATAAACAATAACAAATCTAACTATATTGTACCAAAAACATAAAATTTTAATCTGTGTTGTGTTGCTACAACATAGGTTGTGACCAGCTTCAATGTTTTGTTAGATTATTATTATAAATTCCAAGTGCCGCTTGCAAAACATAGTGACTTTATTTAACCAAACAAGAAGCATACGGTATTTTGGATGTTAGTTTTGAAAATAGCCAAGTTTCAGGTGTAAAGACTCATAGTTTCACAAAAATATACACCACCAACCACCCATCTTAGTCTTAACCTACCCAATTTTAGATATCTGTTGGATTTTGTTTTCACAAATATTGGTTAAATAAAAGCACAATAGTAATGAGGTAATGAATTTAAATCCCTTGAAAGTTCATACTCCCCAAATTCAAACTAGTATAGCCATTGTACTCTTCCTGGATCATTTATTAAATAAATAAATGCAACTTCTTCCGTCCAATATGGTACCAAAAAAAAAAAAGTCCAAGCAAATATGCAATGAACCAACACTGCAATTAACCATTACACATTCGATTCTTAAATAATGTCCAGTTGTCTACTATATCTACTACACTTATTAGGCAATCCTTGGCCTATCCCTCCAAGTGTATAGACAAGTAAACCCAGCCCCTAAATTTTTTACATATTTTTTATGGGCAAGAACATTAAGCTTGACTTGCAGGAACGAAACATAAAGGTGTCCCAATCAAAAGCAATGCAACTTCCTCACTCCCCCGAATATATAGTCTATCCCATTAAAAATGTCCACGCAAACAAGTGAAAAAGTTCAGCATCCAAATTCTCCTGTCACATCAAACCCTTGAAACATAACTTCTCATACTTTAGGGTACCAAGACTTCTAGCCACGTAACAAAGGTTGTGCTGCAGAGCAAGGCAGAAGTGATGAATTTGAACTCTTAAAAATTATCTCATGAATAATCAGCTAAAGAGAGAACAAAATAAGGAGATTGATAAGAATAGAAAAACGAATGCCTAAAAAAACGGAGATGATCAGAAAGAAATGAAAGTGCGAATAGGTTGTTAGACAAATTGATCACGTCCCTAGGCTAACCAAGAGGGGGGGGTGAATTGGTCCTTTTAAAAAAAATTACTCTTGGTATTTTGGAAAATTTTAGAGCTAATCGCACTGTACGATATAAAATCGTACTATACGAACATAGATAATTTTGCTCTTCTTCAAACACAGAAATTCAACCACAAAGAAAATAAAACAGCAGAAAAAAAATGCAGGAAATAAACAGTGAACAGGAAACACCAGAATTTATAGTGGTTCGGTCAAACACGACCTACATCCACTCCCTAGAGACTCCTTCTCTAGGTATTGCACTAAAATCAAGTGACTCTCCTTTTGCCCCCACAGCAAGGCGGAGAAGCCTTTACAAACTCTCTTTCACCAACCCCGGTGCGGCAGAGAACCGTCGTCCTTTTCACCCTCCAAGTGCGGCAGAGAACCGTCGTCCTTTTCACCCTCCAAGTGCGGCAGAGAACCGTCGTCCTTTTCACTCTCCAAGTGCGGCAGAGAACCGGAATCCTCTCGAACAATGCTCTTGCGGAAGTCTCTAAGGAACTAGGAAGCTGCTTGAAGAATAAATAAAAGAAATCCTCTCAATTGGATAACCTTGTGAATCTCCTCACAATTCTCTCTTGAAAGATCTCTCAAAACTTACTCCCAAACACTCTTCCAATCACTCTCCTTTCACTCCCCAAAAGAATTTTCGCAGAAGGATTTTTCCTTCAGTCAGTTTTGTGTCATTTTTATACTCGGGACAGAAAAAACCGTCCAAAAACTGAATTTTCAAGTTAAGTCCGTGCCGATCGTCCCGTACGATCGACAATCATATTGTACGGATAGTTCACATAGTTTAAACAATCCGTCCCGTACGACTCATCGGACGAACAAGTCAGAGCCATTCGTACGAACACTTCGTCCCGTACGAACGCTTGGACGATCAAGTCAGTGAGCTTCGTCCGAACACTTCGTCCCGTACGAAGGCTTGGACGATCAAGTCAGTGAGCTTCGTCCTGTACGAAGGCTTGGACGATCAAGTCAGTGAGCTTCGTCCGAACACTTCGTCCCGTACGAACGCTTGGACGATCAAGTCAGTGAGCTTCGTCCGGTAGATTCGTCCCGTACGAACATATAAACGAACCCAATTTTGAGCAGTTCGTACAGCAAAAGCTCATGTACTAATAGTATTCGTACTGTACGAACATGCCTTAGAAAATTTTTCTTGTCTGATGGATCTTCCTGGAGGACATATTCTACAGATCGTACCGTACGATATCAATTCGTACTGTACGATCAGTTTTTTAAAAATTTAAACTTTTTACTCCCCCATTGTGTGTGTGTGCGCAGTTATCCAACTTACAATCACACTCTCTCAGACTCAAGAAAAAGAAAATTTACAGACTTCATTTACAGTGAACAAGTGAACTTGAAGTCTTCAACAATCTTGAGTGTGAATTTCCTGAAAAATACTTTAGTACACACAACAAAAACTCAAATATATGTTAGAAGATGAATTAGACAAACAATAAACTTTTATAATCATCAAAAACATAAAATTAGATTAGAATTCTCAAGAACAAAACGATTCACCCAAATCAAAACAAGAAAGCATGAAGAAGACGCGGTTAGGAGAATAGAAGGGAATCTATCAGGAGAAATAATGTTAGAGGAAATGCAATTTCATAATCACATCCCAACAATTATTATTTATAATAGTAGCCATCATTTTTCTGGGCAATCTAACCCTAATAACTATGATAAAATACCTAGCATATCCACAATATCAAGCAAGTATTTTAGCATTGAAAAATAACAAAATGATCTTATGAATGATCAAATAAATATTACAAATTAAACTACTACAAGAACAACATCAAGCCTTTATCCCACTGTGGGGTCAGCTACATGAATCATTTTTCTCTATTGTGTCCTGTTAAGAGTCAAATTCTGATTTAAATCTAATAAAAAATGCCATTTATAATATTTTTCTAACCAAGTCTTTTTAAATCTACATCTATCTTTCTTAACATAGGTCAAATCTAATACATCTACTCTCCTAGCTGGGTCATCGGAAAGTAGATATTTTATGTGACCATACCATCTAATGCAACTCTCTCTAATCTTATATGCCATTAGAGTTACTCCAACCTTTTCACGTATATACTCGTTTCACATGATGTCTGTAAACGTGAAGCCACTTATCTACCTGAGCATCCTCTTCTCTGCAACATTTAACTTAATTTTATGCTTCTCTTTTAATGGCCAACATTCTGTGCAATAAAGCATTCAAGTCTCACCACCTTCTTATAGAATTTTCACTTAAGTTTGAGGGGTACTTTCCTATCACACAATAGGCCCGATGCATTCCTCCATTTCAACCATTCAACTTGAATTCTACTAATAATATTCCCATCTATTACAAATTAAACTGCACTACTAAATTTGCATAGACTAAGAGTCAAGGCTAAATAGTGGAAGCAGACGTATTGCACTCACTTCGCGCATATAGAAAAGTCTATGACCTTCGCAAGCAATTTATCCTAACAGAATTTTTATTTGATCTACATGCTTTTTTGATTGGAACATGAAGATAACAAGCCCATTTTCTTCAACCACTAACAGTACCGGATGAATGGATGGAAGTTTGTAAGGAACAGTGAGGATTCCCAGTTCGATCCACCCCATAGGTTTTCCAATAAGAATAACCTACAGCTGCATGATATTACCATCCTCAGATTTAGAAAACATTTTGAGCAATTAACTTTTCGTAAATGTAACTATAGCAGGACAATTTTCAAATAACAAACTTGCGGAACAAAATCCTGCCAAAAATGTTAAAAGCAAATGTGAGAAAATTGGATATGCGTGGGCACATCTTTGAATTTTGACCGCTGCATATCATTCTAATCAATGTAGCTTTGTAATTCAACTTAACTCGTCCCGCACATCCATTCTACTCGATGTAGCTTTGTAATTTAACTAAAATCCAAGAATAAACTTGAAACCTAGACTACACAATAGTGTTATTTACAGATTCAAAGTGACAACTCAAATTTTGCAAGAAAAAATTCAATCAAGGCGACTATAAACTAAATTCCGGAAAAAAAAGATTAATGTTTTTCAACAAACATACCAGGCTATGAAGAGGGTCATCTTCTCTGGAAATGAGCTGTTGCAATGCCAGGATAACAAAGGCTGTAGCAACTATAGGATCACTATTAAGATGAGGAGCTCCACCATCACCACCTTTTCCCTCAATTCTTGCTTCAAAGAAGCATACAGCAGCTTGTATTGGTCCTGGGCGTGATGAGATGCTGCCTGTAGGTAATTCATAGTCAACATGCATACCAAATATTGCATCCACTCCATCCAGAGCACCATCTTTGATCATGTGAAAAGCACCTGCACCACCCTCTTCAGCAGGTTGAAAAAGCAGCCTCACAGTTCCCTTTAATGCCGACCAGAATGTACTCAGAACTGCCTCTATTCAGCTATTATAGTGTTACATTTAAAATGACACGAATATATAACCATGGCATATACAATTTCACGTCAACCGGCAAAATTGAAGTACAACTTCAATCAACATCTCAGAAACAATTTTGTTCTGTAACATTGACCAAGGGTTTGTTTTAACGTGAGTGCCAGAAAGAGATTGGAATTGATAAATTTTAGAATTTTAGAATTTTAGAATTAATAAACTTTAAAACTAAATAAAAACAAAAAAAAAACAATCGCCCCAGTAAAATGGCGACTGGCTCTCCACATCAGATTCCGTTCCGATGGCTTCTTTGCTGATACAACCAAATTTTTTTTTTAATCCTAAACTGATCGCCAAAAGAACGGGACTGGTCTCTTTTTTTTGGGTAATTCAACCCTTTTTTTATCTTAAACAAGTCTCCTGATGAATAGGCAACCGGATATTTTTTTATTTCATTTAGCATGCAACTGTTTATTCTTAATTTAGTAAGTTATTATATGATGATTAATTATTATATTAGTTAATTATAGTATGGGTGATCCCAAAAAATTAAAAATAATATTGATGATTAATTATAAATTATTTATTTGATTTTTTAATATTATATAAGTTAATCATTTTAACATTTAATATTATTTAACATCATATTATATATTATATTAGTTAAATGTGTCAAAGTTGAAAGAAAAATATTACAAATTTTTAATTTTTAATTTCTTGTAATATGGTGATTATTTATAATTTATTGTTAATTTGTTTTGTAATTTATTTTGTTTTAAGTATAATTTTTTTTACAGAAAATATCATTTATCATAATTGTACAAAGCATCTAAAATGATTTAGTTAATTCATATAATATATCATTTTATATCATTAGAAGATGAATTTTGTATAGTAAACTTAATTTTATTTCAATTTATTTTTTTAGTTTATAAGTATTTATTTTTTAGTTAGATATTTTGTATATGTAACAATATTATTAAATGAAATATATTTTTTGTAGCATAAGATTATATAGCTGGTGTATGATAATTGAGTAGTGTCATTTATTTAATGTAACTACAGGCAAAAACCTGTCATATCATATAAGTTATATTGCATTAATATTCAATCAAATATTATTGTAGTAGATAGATTAAAGTAGATATTCAATTAATATATTGCTGATATCAAATTTTTATTATTTTGTAAATAACTGATAGCTTTGAGCACTGCTATTGAAGTGATAAAACAACGAATGTAGGTGAATAATGAGTGTAGTTGCATCTCTTATAACTTGTTTGCTAAAATTTTTACAAATTTTTTTATTACAAAGTTTTTTTAAAAATTTTCTTTGTAATGCACCAATAGTGCTTAGAGAAGTATCGCAGAGTGCCCATGAAAAAATTGTTTGCTATTGTAAGAATACAAATGAACGCATGTGTGGAAAAATTATTTGATAGACCATTAGAGTTGAAGGCAAAGAAATATAAATTTTTCGGTGTTGTATACATGTCTGTACATCAAAAAGAGATGATCTACTTTGGGCTTTACATGTTGAAGCTATGAGGAGACAATAGTAATTGGCGGGGGAGTTCCTAATGGATGATTGATAGAAATATGTTAAAGAAAATTTTCTGAAACAAGATCGTCATTTGATAGATGCTCACTTCTTCAAATGCAATATTATGAGTTATACCGAGAAAAACTTGGTGGTATGTTTGTTCATGTTGGTAAAAAAAATTGATCTTCGACAAGTTATTCTTTATCATTCTTGGAATTCGATAGAGAAAGAGTTTATTTTAAACATTTATAAAAAAACTAATGATAAAATTATTGCCTTAATATAAAAAACGAAAGTTCTTAAATAGAGAGGATTAGCAAAAGCTCTAGCATGAGTTTGAGTATTACATCAATTGTTGCCCAGCTTAAACCCAACTTTAAGCTCGATTAAATACATGGCTTATTGAAAGATTATGCTAAGTCATTCGAGCAATGTTGTCTATAAGTCATTGTGCTACTTGGATTACTATCAATGTTTATTAAATGTATGAGCATAATTATATGCAGTACTCAATATGAAATGTGAAATTAATGTCGGCCATTTTGTTATTCATAACATTAAATATGGTAAATATAAATTATATAATGATCTTGTTCCAGAATTTTTTTTCAACATATTTCCATCTATCACTAGTTAGGAACTCTCATCTCATTACTATGTCTCCTCATGACTTCAGCACGCAAAGCCTAAAGTAGATCATTTTTATCCGATGTCCAGACATATATACAACAACGAAAAATTTCATCTACTTTTGCCTTCAACTCTAATGGGCTATCAAACGACCTTTTCACACATGACTTCATTCATATGCTGGCAATAGCTAATAATTCCTTCATGGGCACTTCGCAATATGTTAGACGGTCCATTGGACCAATCCAGCCGGTCCACACGGGACCGGCTCAGGCGGAAGAATCGGCCTCTCGCATATGCCGATCGGACCGCAGAATCCAAGGAGCTTTTTGGGAAAGATTTTTGAGGGATTTGAGAGGGAAATTTGAATGTATGGGCAGTTTAGAGATTTCCTTTTAAATTGTATGCATTAAATAGTTTGTTTTTCTAGAGTTAGGGCATCTTGAATTTGGCTGAAATTTGAGATCTCTTAGGTTTCTTTTGGGCTCTAACGACGTCTAGAGATTTGGGAGAGATAGATCCTCCTCTCGAATTGAGGATCAATTGTATCTTGGTATTTTTTATTTCCTTTTTATCAAATAATACAAATTATCTACCGTTTTCATGGTTTTGTGTGAATTTTTGTGGTGAATTCTCGTTGTTTTCCGAGGATTGATAAGAAATACTTGAGATCTACAAGTGTTTCCTATCACAATACTTCTCTGAGCTATGTCATGCATGACGAAGAAAAAAATTTTGGGAGAACTTTGTAAAAAAAACTTTAACTAACAAGTCCTAAGAGATGTAGCTACTCTCAATGTTCACCTACATTCATTGTTGCGTCACTTAACAGCAGTGCTCAAAGCTGCCAGTCAATTATAAAATAATAAAAATTTTATATGAGGAACATATTAATTGGTTATCTACTCTAACCCACATACTACAACAGCATTTGATTGGACATTATTGCAATATCACTTATATAATGTGATAGTTTTTTGCCTGCAGTTACATCAAATAAATGACACTACTCAATTATCATACACTAGCTATGTAATTCAATGCTACCAACAATACTTTATCTAATAACATTACTACATACATAAAATATCTAACTAAACAATAAATACTTATAAACTAAAAAAATAACTTAAAATAAAATTAAATTTACTGCACATAATTCATCTTCTAATCATCTAAAATGATATATTCATATGAATTAACTATATAATTTTAGATGCTTTGTACAATAATCTTAAATGATATTCTCTATTAAAAAAATTAAACTTAAAACTAAATAAATTATATAACAAATTAATAATAAATTATAAATAATCACCCAATTACAAAAAATTAGAAATTATAAATTTGTAATATTTTTCTTTCAACTTTGATATATTTAATTAATATAATGCATAATATGATGTTAAATAATATAAATATCAAAATGATTAACTTACATAATATATGAAAATCAAACAAATAATTTATAAATAATCATCAACATTATTTTTATTCTTTCTTAGGATCGTCTATACTATAATTAACTAATACAATTACTAAATTAATAATAACCAACAACAACAACAACATCAAGCTTTTATCCTACTATGTGGGGTCGGGTACATGAATCTTTTCTCTCTATTATGCCCTGTTAAAAGTGAAATTCTCATTTAAATCTAATAAAAAAGATCATTTCTAATATTATAACCAATTCTTTTTAGGTCTACCTCTACATTTCTTAACATAAGTCAAATCTAATGCATCTACTTTCCTAACCGGGTCATCGGAAGGCCGCCGTTTTATGTGACCAAATCATTTAAGGCGACTATCTCTAATCTTATCTTCCACTGGAGCTACTCCAAACTTTTCACGTATATGCTTATTTTGTATCCTGTCTCTAAGAGTAAAGCCGCTCATCCACCTGACCATCCTCATCTCTGCAATACTTAACTTAATATTATGCTTTTCTTTTAATGGCCAACATTCTGCATCATAAAGCATTACAAGTCTAACCACCATCGTATAGAATTTAATAAACAGTTGCATGTAAAATGAAATTTAAAAAAATATGATCAGTAGCCCATTCATCGGGCGACTAGTTCAGGATTAAAAAAAATGAGCTCAATCACCAAACAAAAAATTAAAAAAAAATGACCAATTGCCCATTCTTCGGGCGAATGGTTCAGAATAAAAACAAAATTGGCTAAATCATCAAAGAAACTGTCGGAACGGATGTTGATGCTTTTTTTAGTTAATTTAGTTTTAAAGTTTAATTAATCTTAAAATTTGCTTGCAGCAAAAAATTATTTTGTTCATTAAAATAGTAAAATAACAAAAACCAAATGGAATTATGGGTGAAAATGAATATTATTGCAATCAGAACAAATACTAAAATTATGTTTCCAAAAAGTGTTCACACAAATTATATAAATATAACTGAAATTCACCTTCAGAAGTCAATTCCAAGTTCAAACACCTATGTCAAAAAGAATTGGTCCTTAATGAGGTTGGGAGGACAAAGAAACCCATTTACCAGACATAACACCTCCATTATCATAACTAAAAGTTTTCATGAGATGTTGTGGATGGCCTAAAATGGCATACATGCGGTGTGATCAATAGCGTGAGAACAGGAACCTAATGCAGGTTTTCAAGGAAGCCCTTAACAACCTCTGATATCATATTAACTCCACGAATGCTAAAGAGCCTACTGCAAGTTTTTAAACTAATAGAAAGAACCAAACGTGTGCTTTATTATGGAGAGTTTGGTTATCATTGGAGAATCTAATGTCACGGAACTAATTAAACAATTTGAAAATCAGTGGGAGCACATTGCATATCAGGTCAAGATGTGGGAAATAAAACGAAGCTCAATACAAACAGACATTGAAAAAGGAAATAAAGAATACGTTTAACATTGAATTCTTTTCACGGCACTTCTTCAACACCACCACGGGAGCTGAGGCTGACTTGCCATCATCTCATCTAGTGGGTGCAAATTCCTGTGAACAATTGAGATTTAAATTTCACCCAAAAATTATCCAATCAAATTAAAACCAATCGACAGAAACCGCTCATTAATATGTCAAAAATGAACCCACACAGGTTGAGATGGGGCAGCTGAGCAAATTGACCTGAAAAAAAACTTATTAATACAAGTAGCAATCACCACATAGTGTAGTTTGGCCGAACCCAACCGAACCTAACTCGACTCAAGCACATAAACTTTTTAATGAAACAATACGAAAATATGTGTTGGTACTTGAAATATCAAAATTTTAAACTTTACTTGAAATGTCTCATCAACCAAGTTAGATTTGGGTTTTAGGCTAATTCAAACCCAAAATAAATTTCCCAGGTTGCCTAAACGAGGACCCAAATATCACCCATTCCATTAAAAAGGTTAAATCAAATATGGAACTTTCAGGTTTGGTTTGGGTTATCTCATATCTTGTCAATCCTAATCACACACAAAATGCTCCTCATTTTAAGAATTGCCCTACTGGTCTGGAAATAAAGATTGTTGTGCTAGGCATTATATGGATTAATAATTATAACGAGTAATTTAATTGAGTCGGTATGTTATGATAAGCATTAAGTATGCTTAATAGGTAGACAATGTGTTCTTAAGAGTCTTGTTATGTTATAAACACTTCCTTTGTGGGAGTATACGGGCTTCAATAAATGAGATTAACTCTCCTTGTTGCTAAATTTTCTTCTAGCTATTCTTAATCCTTAAATTTCTGAAGTTGACGACGAGCTCCAAGTCACATTGTTTATGGTTGCGATCCTCAGGGGTTGTGGTATTTAGTGCTTTTATTGAGAGCCGTTTCCATTAGAGTGTCCATTAAAAGATTTGCAGCGAACTAAGGTGAGGAAGAAGACAATGCAGAAAATTAATTTCTAGTGGTGATTGAAAAATGTCATATGATATTCTCATTTCATTACAGATACATATATATGTGTAATAGAGAATGTTCTGGAGCCTGCTGTGGCCATTTGTGGCAGAGCAAATGGTGCAAGTATCCATGGCTGAGGTAGATGGACAGCTTAAGTTTGTGTGACCTGCGATGCAAGTGAACAGGTCTGTTGACAGCCCCCCTCAAATTAAGTATCTAATTGTTGGATAGTTAATTTGGTTCGTAAGGCGGAGAAGCGCGAAGCTGCAAGTGATTTGGTGAAGATGTCTGCTGGCTGATCGAGAGAGCTGATGTGGAAGATCGCAATGTCTTTGTTCTTGATGTGGTCGCTGATGAAGTGGTAATCTATTTCTATATGTTTGGTTCTGGCATGGAAAACCGGGGTTGTTGGCAAGGGCTAATGCCGAAATGTTGTCACAGTAGATTGGAGTTGGGAGTGGTTGTGGGATGTTGAAGTCCGTAGCTAAGCATCGTAGCCAGAGAACGTCAGATGTTGCGGAGGATAAAGATCTGTATTCGGCTTCGGTGGATGACTTGGCGATGGTGGCTTGTTTCTTAACATGCCATGAAATGAGATTGGGACCGAGAAAGGTACAAAAACCTCTAATGGACTTTCGATCGGTTGTATCAGCTGCCCAATCTGCGTCGGTGTAGGTGCGAAGGGTGAGGTCGCCGGTGGTAAGCGGTATGCCGAAATGAATTGTGCCTTTGATGTAGCGGAGGAGTCTTTTGAGGGCTTGGAAGTTGCGGTTGGAGGGTTGATGCATATGTTGACATATGCAGTTGGTGGCAAAGGAAATGTCTGGACGGGTGATTGTGAGGTATTGTAAAGATCCGGCGAGTTGACGGTATAGTGTGGGATCGTGAAAAGGAGAATCGGAAGAGGGATCTTTGGCTGTTTTTTAAGGATATAGGGGTGGAGGCTGGCTTACAGGAGGTGAATCCTATTGATTCCAAATGGCAGTGGCGTAGTGGGATTGATGCATGAACTGGCCGAATGGTGTGCTTTGGACCTGAATGCCGAGGAACAAAGAAATTGGTCCTAGCTGTTTGAGAGAGAAAGTTGCTTGTAGTTGTGATAGCAATAGCTAGATGGTGTCCGAGTGGTTGCCGATGAGAGGATGTCGTCGACGTATATCAGAAGATATAGGTGAATGTTCGTCTTGTTGTATATGAGTAGGGATGGATCGGACCTGCTAAAATGAAAGCCAAAATTAAGTAAAAAAGAGATAAGCTTTTGGAACCACTGACGGGAGGATTGTTTGAGGCCGTAGATAGCCTTGTGGAGGCGGCAAACGTGGTCTGGGTGTTGCGGATCGGTGAACCCTTGGGGTTGTTTCATGTAGACTTCCTCATGGAGTTCGCCGTGTAAAAAAGCGTTGGCAATGTCGAATTGTAAAGTTTGCCTGTTATTGGATGGTGAATCCGTCAGAATGGAAAGAAACAGAACAGTTGTTGTCAGTTGTGAGTTTCGATATGGATAGTAAGTTATGGGAAAGAGAAGGAACGTGTAATAGATTGGGAAGTTTGAGCTTACGGGTAGATTCCGGCAGTGGAAGGATACCTTGGCCGCTGTTTTGTATTGGTAAGGAGGAGTCGTTGGCGATGGAGATGGCATCAGTGCTGAAGTACAGTGTAGATTGTTGCAGATTGTTAAGGTCGGAGGTTAGGTGAGTTGAAACTCCGGTATCCAGAACCCATTCGGTGGTAGTAGATGGATGAGGATTAGATATGAAGGCTCTTGGATGTGAGACTGGAGGTGGAGCGTATTGTTGCAAGTCACAGCAGGTACCAACAGGATATGGTGGTGTGGCCGGTTTTTCCACATATCTGTCATGTGGGCGGGGGTTGGGGTTGCTGAATGCGGGTCGGTTTGGTGCAGGTTTTGGGTTGAAGGGAGCTCCACGTCAACGGCCAGATCTGGCAGGGGGTGGCCGGTCACGATTGAAGTTGCTGCGGGAAGCATAGAGAGCCTGAGTGTCTTGCGGAAGCTGGAGATCTTTCTTCATCTCATTCTGGATGTTAATTTCTTCGCTGCACAGTAAGGAGTAGAGGCTGTCGAGGCTGAGCGAATGAGGTGAAGTCCGTATGGCAGATTTGAGTGAACTGTAGGTTGGGGGAAGGCCGTTTAGGATGTAGAAGATGATATCTTCGGTGTCTACATTAGACCCTGCAGCGACGATGTTGTCAACAAGGGTTTTGATCTGTGTGAGGTACTGGGCGATAGTTTGATCCCGCATTTTGATATTGTGTAGTTCGTGCTTCAACTGTATGACGCGGCGACCGATTAGTTGGGCGGAGACGGGTTTCTAAGGTAATCCAAATCTCGTGAGCAGTTGAGAGATGGATTATATAAGGCAAGACGGATGAGGATATAGTGGAGAGCAAGGCAGAACGAGGTTCTGATCAATCAAACGCCAGAGGTAATAATCAGAGTTTGCTTTATTGGAGGTGGGCTCGGGTGGGCATTTTTGTTGGCCAGTGAGGTATCCTTCGAAGCCGTTAGCTGAGAATGATTTGAAGATTTGGAGCCTCCATATAGCGTAGTTATCGCTGGATAGTTGAACATTCACTATGGATTTGAGATTGGACATTAAGAACTTCAATGGTTGTGGAACAGTGAGGTCTGCCATAGATGCAGATAGGGATGAAGAGATTGAGGTGTTTGAAGACGATCCTTGTTCCGCCATTGATAGCTGAGTAGAGTGCGGTGACGCTATTTGCTCTGATACCATAAAAGATTTGCAGCAAACTAAGGTGACAATGCAGAAAATTAATTTCTAGTGGTGATTGAAAAATGTCAAATGATATCTCATTTATATATATAGATATATATATATATATGTGTAATAGAGAATGTTCTGGAGCCTGCTGTGGCCGTTTGTGGCAGAGCAAATGGTGCAGGTATCCGTGGCTGAGGTAGATGGACAGCTTAAGTTTGTGTGACCTGCGATGCAAGTGAACCGGTGTGTTGACATCCATCTCCATCTCCAATCTGGCTGAGCAATCTACCAGCACACAAGATTCTCATCGCCAAATATGCCAATCAGATCTTCCACCTCCAAATGCAACCTCTGGCTTCACTTTCTCATTTTTTTAGTCACAAAACATTAAGATTCCTATTGTAGCACATACAGCCCACTATTCAAATTTACGCTCCCAACTTTCCATCCACACCTACCAAATCTAGCAATTCTCATCTGATTTGGTCGATTCCTCGCTACAGGGAAACTCCAAAAAAGTACATCTACCCAAAATATCATGCTAAATGAAGCTATGTAGCACAAGTGTTTGATGAAATGTCAAATAACATCTACCACTGAAATCAACATTGCAATTGAGGTCTTGGATCACATTGATAGAATTGGAAAAAAAAACAAGATCATTGAGATTCTAAAGATTTTACACATTATTAACCCAATATTAACTAGGCTAAAGATACAATATGCAAAAAACTCGACTTCGACACACTTGTTAGCCGCCAAAGTGCACCAACAACTTTGCCATGTTGTCCAACTTCAAGCTATTGCTCATAAATTTTTAGCTTGCAGACAAATAGCGAGCAAACTGCGATGCATTATGATCCTTAAAAATTGGCACACACCGCCTTGAGCTCGTCACATTGATGTAACTCCACCTGCTCCAACAATCCAATCCATAATCAAAGCACCTGCTCACATCAAATCCACCTCTCCTGCTCCACCACAACATTTTCTATTGCTTAAATTTTTTTATGATACTCCTAGCATACCCAAGCTGACTCCAATCACACTAAAGCACTTGCAGGATATACTAGAATGATTGAACAAATGGTTTCCGCCCTCATTACCGCTTGCAAATTGTCAAAAGACATGTGGCTCGATGGCTACCCACCTCTACAGTAGTTTTTTTATATGGTTTTATCCTATTTTATTATGTGTTTCAAAATGGAGTGAAAAATCAATTTTGAAGGGGATGATAATTTTAGGCATTATATGAGTTAATAATTATAATGAGTAGTTTAATTGAGTCAGTATGCTATAGTGGATATTAAGCTTGCTTAACATGTAAATAGTGTGTTCTTAAAAGTCATGTTATAAGTACATCCCATGTGAGTCTTAGTGCATCAATATATGAAATAAACTCACCTCTTTGGTGAATTCCCTTCTTCCCCTTCTTAATCCCTAAATTTCTAGAGTCGTCGGCATGCTTAAAGTCATCGTTTATTGAGGTTATCCTCCAAAGTTATAACAACTGATACTTCCTCCGAGAGCCATCATCTTTCGAGTCCCCATCTCCATCTCTACAAAATTTGACTGTCAACCATCATTCCAGATTCTCTCACAAGATTTGTCGATCAAATCTTCCACCTCAAATTCTAACCCTCTAGCCCCGCTTCCTCAAGAAGAAAACAGAAAAGATTTCTAAAGCAGCACATCCAACCCCCTATTCAAATCTAAAATCTATTTTTTCCATCCACACCTAGCAAATCTAGCCATTCTCTTCTGATCTAGCTAATTCCACTCTGCGAGAAAACTCCAAAAATATATATCCGCCCAAAATATTATGCTTGGGTTTTTGATGAAATGCCCAAGAACTCCTTCCACTAAAATCAATGAAACGATTGAAGACTCAAATCACATTGACAAAATTGACAAATATTAACGCATCATTAACCCAAGACTAACCATGCTCGAGGTACAATCTGCACCAAACTCGACTTCCACACACTTGTTAGCACAAAAGTACATCCATGACTCCACCACATTATCCAACTTCAGGCTAATGCTTTATGCTTGTGAATTTTTCATTTGTAAATGAAAGGCATGTACACTACAATGCATTCTAATCTTTCAGTAATGGCACACACCAACTAAGCAGCTCACTTTCATGCACCTCTCTTGCTCCATCAGTCCAATCAATAATCTAAGCACCTGCTCAAGCTCATTCTTTGATTCAAATAGACACTCAAAGCTTCCTCTCTGCTCCACCTCTACATTTTTGTTGCCTAAAAGTTCTTATGGCACTC